>JAZKJV010001771.1:0-367999 GCA_037367405.1 Ottelia alismoides
TTAACCATGCAGGTTCCTACAGAGACGCAATTGAGGCGATTAGCGTTTAGAGCTTCAGTTATAGGTGCACATTCTTGGGCGACTTCCAGACCTTTCTTCAGTGAGGTTCGGATCCATTTTGCACCATCATTCGACGCGGAGAGCCCATCTTTACTCAAGATCTTTAGGAGTCCTCCAGGGTGGACAGAGCCGAGTGCAGTCGTCGGAAGAAGAAGCCCTTGTGTTGCCCTTCTTTCTTGGTCTTCCAAGAGTGCCAACCACCATCCAAATCTTGCCCCTCACCCAGATGCACAGCCACTGTCAAATCTTGAGCGACAGCCACCGTCAAATCCCTTGCGAGATCTAATTCTCGATCGTTGAGCCACAAAGGGGTATCAGTCATCCAACGAACAACGCTTGTTCAAGTGAATCCAGACGTGTCGTTTGATAACGCGCATTTATTGGGTAATTTACGCCAGGACCCTTCAACCTTTTTGTATTTGCTTAAAGTTCTGTAAATATAATTTTAATTCAAAATTTTGTGTAATATTTGCATGGAACCCTCTAGATTTATTGGATATTGCACTTATGTCCATGCAAGATCACCTCAAGTGGCAACCCACGTGAGGTGAGAAAATTGCAACGAAGCCATTCTGGGTTCCTTTATCTATATTTAGTCCACTAAATTGTAAATTAAGTGTAATATTTTGGGTATTTTTATGCGAATACCATTGTAATATATTTTTACTGCATATATACCCCTACCAGCAGTATATTTATTTATTTGCTTTTCTGTTTTTCTTAATTAGCTCCTGTACTCTATAAAATTGAAAAAATTATGATTTTGATGCATGCAAAAATTTTTATTTATCATTTATTGCATTTTTCTATTTATTAAAAATGTAATAAGAGGTATTTATCCCCTGTTTAGATATAAAAATATAAAAAATTATAAAACTAACTTTAAAAATTCCAAAACAATATATAGTATATATTACTATATATTACAACTCAAAACTAAAAAGCAAGAAAAAGAAAAACCTTAAAATCAGAAAACCTAATAAATCAGATAAATTTAATTAAAACTCCAAAAATATTTGTTTATATTGTATATTTTTAATTACATTATATATAATCTATTTAAAATAGTTTTATGAATTTTTGGACTTATTATCTATTTTTAAAACCCAAAACAATTTTACGTACTTATCTTATTCCCTATTTTGTATATTTAGATCGATTAAAACCTCTAAAACTTAGCAAAAATTACAAGAAAAATGACAAAAATAGAGAAACCATAAAACACAAAAACATTTTATTTTATATATAATTATATTTAAAAATATAGAACCCTATATATACTATATATTTTATTACTATTATTAATTATAAATAAGTTATATATATTCAAAATCCTTAAAATTAAAAAGGAGTGTTCTTGTATATATTTCCTATATTTTTGCATTTTTAGTTATTATATATATCATATAAAATATTTATAATATACATATTACTATATATAGTATATCTTAAAAATAAAAAAGAAACTAAAAAATTGTAAAATTAAAAAGAAATAAAATTTAAAAATTAAAAATTAAAAATTAAAAATTTTATATAAAACATTAAAAACCCATATTAAAAACTCACAAAAAATTTAAATTCTGAAAATGTACAAAAATATTTATTATTTATTTTTATTAATAGATAATAATTAACATATCCTCTACTTGCTCTCAGTGGTTCAACAATCTACATACTATACAATGTGCACATATAATTTTGTAGACTTAAAATAAAATAAATTTTGACTTACACTGTGCGTTGATTTGCTGATTTGATTGATTGTTCACATTCCGAGTACCACAAGAGCACCCTATACAATTATTGTCGGATCTGACTTGTCGAACACCACATGCCCTCCACGATCACACATTAGGAATTATTGCATAATCATTCTATCAGTAACCTTTAATCATATATACCACGTCATCTTCAATTGCATGTTATTGTGACACAACCACTATTAAACCACTCGTGCTTCCACATTGCACCACCACATCTCTAGTCAGTCTATGCATCTAATAGTAGCTGAGTACTGCACATGCCAAATAATTAATTACACGTGTTCAACATATCCAGGCAATTATGTACCACCTAGGTTTGGCCTGCCATATGGATTTCTCCGGACAAACCTATAGGTTTCATACCCGACCTATAGTATCTACTCCAAGTCATCCTTAGAATAGGACATAATATATCATTGGATCCAATTTAAGCTTTGTTGATTCCATATGATATAATTCTATGTATAAATCTTTAGCGTGCTTTCTCTATCCTGAGTTGGGTATGGTCATATTTATAAATAGTCATGTTTGTTGTTTATAATATATATCTCTAGAAGACCTAACTTGGCGTATTTGTAGGTATTGTAACATTTATATGTGTGCATCACCATACCGATTCAATTGTATCAAATATTTGGGTGGAAATCATGAATAAATTATCCCTAAATTTACAAAATAAG
The DNA here is from genome assembly GCA_037367405.1 of Ottelia alismoides. Classification (NCBI taxonomy): domain Eukaryota; kingdom Viridiplantae; phylum Streptophyta; class Magnoliopsida; order Alismatales; family Hydrocharitaceae; genus Ottelia; species Ottelia alismoides. The sequence continues at coordinate 2,504 of JAZKJV010001771.1, forward strand.
CATGTTGACATTCTTTGCAATGAAGAACATAAAATCAAAAAATTATTTAATTTAATATGAAAACTCATCAACAAAGAGGCATGATTTCGTTACCTAACTTGTTAACTTTCCATGCACCACAACCTACTTTGGTTCGTGTTCAAATATGATGATTAACGACTCTCGAAATGATTGAAGTTCATTTTCCCATCAAGAACATGAAGAATGTGAAGATCGAGTAAAAGAAGATATAGAATATAATCTCTCTGAATCTCGTCGGAGTTTCCCCTTATTTAAGGCAATCTTCAATGAAATTTCGGTAGAGTTTACCTTACTTCAAGTGATATTTCAAAGAAAAATTCGACCGAGTTTCCTCTTATAAAACAATATTCAAAGGGAAACAAAAAATGATACTTGATAATAAGAATCAAAAGAAGAAATGTTGCATAATTGATATATCTTGCATCATGGGTTGGTGACGCATACATTCACTGATGCCCCACCGCTCGCACCCAAGTAAAGTGTTACTTGGTTTGTACATCACATAGCAATACTATTAGCATACAAGGAAGAATCAGCTTGTCTCATGACATGGATGAGTGAGCATGTTCACTGACAACACAGTCGTCCATACCCAAGCAAGACTATGCTCAGATTTCTCCTTTATATAATAATACTAACATAGAAAAGAAAAGATCTTGAAAGAACTTGAAACCCTAGATCAAGATAGACTTACCAACCTCCAACTTAAAGCCTTCGAGGAGAGGAACCCATCATCCTCTTTCTCCTCTTCTTCTTGACAATGATTTGCTAGCGCTTCTTCTAAGCTTTCCTCCCCCTCTCTCAACCTCTCACCCTAGCCCTAGAGGTGGTGGTAGATGGAATAAAAGTGTAGAGAATGAAGGGGTTGAAGGGGGTCTTATAGGATCCTAACCATGGTTTTAGAATCCATGATTTGCCCATGATTTTGCCCAAAATAATGGTCTTTGGTTTCACAACCCATTGTTTTGCCCAAGATTAATTATCATGAAGCCCGTGATTTTGCTAATGATGCTCATTAGCACTAATTTTGATTAATTATTCTTAACTACTTAACATCTACTAACCCATGAAAAATATTCCTTAATCATAATTAGTAAGTTTAATGCTGATTATTACCCATAATCAAGATTTGTTAGTACCAATGATAGTGATTGAGAGCTAATGAAAGGTTAACCAATGATAAATCTTTTGCTTCCAGAATTCATAACAATTTGAAAAAGTATCCGATTCAAATAAAACAAGTTCCTTGGATTCATATCATTAGGCCGCATCTAAAGTCCATATTCACGCTAGGATCCGAGGAAGTTGATTTTTTAGGACTTTACACACACACTCTCTGCCTCCTCTCCTCCTCCTTGTTGGTGTATTCGATCTCGCAAGGACAATCATCTTCTATGTGGAGAAGGAGAGATCATCTCTCAAGTTAGGGTGAGGCGCACAGATCATTACCGTGCATGTGGGTGCAGGCTTCGTTCAATTGGACTCAAGGTAGGAGGTCTTCTTTTTTGAGGCTATGATTGTAATCATGCTTCAAAGGTATAATTCATGATCTTGTATGATTAACAAAATTATTTGAAATTGAATTCCACAACCATGTGGTTTTAGTTAGTTTATCACATTTACAATCGAATTGTTTTTGTTATATAATTATAATGAGACTCATAAGATGATCTTTTATTTCATTGAATTTGTTTCAACAGTTCTATTTTTCATGATGTATGAGGCTAAAAACCTCCCTCACTATTTATCTTAGATATGGTGGGAGATGTTTCATATGCCTCATTCTTACATGCTGATCAAGGATCGATTATAGACAGTTAGGAAGATGATCCTCTATTTTCATTTTTATTTTGTTGTATTTCAACTCATGTATTTCACTTCTAACCAAAGTAAATTATGGTTCATGAATTGAGCGCATATGCACCTTTTAATACCTTGGAGTAGTGTTGTCATATGTTATAAGTACCTGTAAATTTGCTGATTATCTTTCAATATCATGCTATACTTAATGTGATCACATTAGATTTGTTTTCTTACATATCTTATCTAGTTTCAACATTTGGTTAATTTATGTAAGAAGTCCTGAGTCAGGCCATCTGACTAGGATTTAGTTGGATTGCTTGGGTAAGATGCTACAAAGATGATATCAGAGCATGATCTTCTTATAGATGAGATACTACCTTGAGATTACGCTAAAGAGCGACCCTTTCAAATGATTCTCCTTTTCTTTGAGCATAACTTATTTATGTAGATAACCCTCATGAGGATTGTTGAGTCAGAGGCCCTGTGAATGATGTTGCAACTAATTCAATACATAGAGGAACATGATGCCATACATGAGGAATAAGAGCTTGAGGAGGAGTAGGCTTGAGATCATATTAGTAGCATAACGAGTATAATCATTCGTACCGAATTTAGAGATGTAGTCATAGGCATTGGCTATAATGTAGAGGCTATAACAATATCCCTTGAGATACTCTATGGCCAGGTTTAGAATCTTAAGCAAACTTATTACTACAAGACTTCTCATAATACTGCCATTGTGGCGAGACAGACCTTTCGATAGAGTACTAGTTGCAACTAGAACCCATGTTTATCAATAGAGGTGATATATCTTCTGAAGGATGACATCGATGATTGAAGTACCCTCAATAGTCGAGAGATCACCCTTATCTATTTCAACTATCACCACAACTGCGACTAATAGATCATGCAAGACATGCTTCTATTGTGACAATCATGGTCTCTTTCGACAATAGAATTATTAGAGAAAGAAAGTGTAGAAAATCCACTTAGGAACTATGCATTCAGTAGCTTTAGATCTCTCACCAAGGCATGACCTAACTAGTGGTGATAATTTAGCATATGTGGACTTTCCCCTTTTAATAGAGATTCTATGGATGATTAACTAATTGAGAAGGACATGCTACTAGTGTGGTCAGATGACCACTTCTAGATGAAACAACCCTAGTTATGGAGAGCACGACAGACTCAATCAGGACCAACTCTTATTATCGAGCAACAAACTTAATGAATACTTTATGAGATATTTTAGGATGCGGAATCTCCCTAGGATGATTAGGATTGAGTTTTGGTATTTGAGATAGCCTTCATTCATGAATTTCCATGACAAACTTTTTCATTCGAAAGAATTACATTTGTGTTGAAACACTTGATTTCGATAATTAAATAAATCACTATTTTGCATAAAATAATTAAACTAACATCTTAGATTGAGTTTATTTACTTCCCTCACGCCCCTCACTGGACATGGGTTCATTCAAACACAACATACACTGCAATATATACAAATATCTTTTAGATGTGAATTGTTGCTTCACATTTGTCAAGTCTGATGGACGATTTAACATTTTTTTAATTGTTATTATTTTTTTATTATTAATATTTTATTATTTATTCTGTTGTCATGTTATAAACTAATGGGCTCTACTATCATCTATTTCAATTTTCCAAGAGGATGGAGTTAATTAGATCAATAGCTTCACATCTAAGTGTTTTATGAAAATCTTCATGATCTAGAGTTGGCATTGAAGGTGTTTCTGGACATATTGTTTAGATTATGAGCATTGTGATTAAATCTTCAATCCCTATCTATTATAGGACTATTTACTAATAGTTAAATTAAAGGAATAATGCTCAAATAACTATAATAATCAAATATTTCAAAACTTAGTTGTGTTTTATATTGATTTGATATGGGAACTTTGTTGCGAGTTTTTTTGCAAGTCTATTGATTTTGATCTTAAGCTAGAACATCAACTTAAGCTTGGGCAAAAATGAGTTACACTTTTATAAATCGAGTTATGGAACATTGAATAAAGCAATTTAAAAGGTAAATATCAGAACATAAAATCCTTGAAGTTTGAGCTTTACAATCTGATTTATCTATTGAACATCAAGCAACCATTTCTCTCTTATTTTTTTGCTTTTTGAGCAGGAATACCTTCAACTAATGAATTCACACGCATGCTTAAAGCCACATTTCTTCCACCATAGAGAATTCAATTCATGTCTAAAATGATGCCAACTCAATAAGAAACACTTAATTACTTCAAGAAACTTCCAAGGAAGGAACTAAAATATAACACAACCCTTCAATGGCCACTTTAAGTTATTTCCCCTACAAAGATATGAGGAATGATCTATTTGCGCAGAGTACACTTTCCCTTTTGGAAAAAGTTGCATAACAACCTTTTAACTTTTGACGATTTTCCGAGTTACTCTAGGAATTACAAAGCCAAAACAGAATTAATTTTATATAGATTTTTATTTTTTATTTGTTTGTCTATTATTATAATAAATACAAGGATTCCCGCTTGCCAACTTAGTAAAAAAAAGTCGATTCACAAATGGTGAACTCAAGATAGGGTGCTTATTACCTTTACCTTTTTTTACCAAGTTGGTAAAAAAAAGTGGGTTCGCTAAGAGTGGGGAATCCAGGAAAAAAGAAAATGCAAATAAATGGAAAGTACTGGGATTCAATTGTTTGGTGGTAGAGCACTGCATCTACCACTTACCAGACTAGCATTTAATCCCCTCCTTAGTATTTACCTACTCAAAGAGGTAAAACGAAAGCATAAATGGAGGTTCTAACATATTACAGCCATTCCGACATCTACATGTAATCGAAAGTCATCAAGAGAAAAGGATAGCTATAGAATAGAAAATCAAACAAAGATCCAAACTAAGAAAGAAACCTCATTCTTCCTGCATGCATGGCGAATCAAGGCAAAAGGGATGAGTCAAGATGTGAGTGAGAAGGTGCAGATGTATTTGGGAGCGGACGGGAAGGGGAGGCATAGCCACCTCTTCCGACAATAATGGGTGTTGGAGCTAAAGCAGGAGGGGAGATGTGGGTGTAATGTTTAGTCTCCAGCAAGGGGTTTGGTAGTTTCCTTAACCCGGGGGGCATTCGAGACACGGTTGATAATAATCTAAATTTACGAGGAGCAGATCGCAGTATCAGGGTGATGCTATATTGCTCGAGTATCCTCTCCAATTTTGCCCAACTAAAAATCCATATTAAAAAAAACAAAAAATAATGTATATCTTCTCCCCGTTTACTTCCCCTCCACTCCCTTCGTCTCTCTGGTCTAACCCAATTTTCCCGTCGGCCACCTTCCCACTACTTTCTTTCCACGACCACCGACTTACTCCTCCTCATGTGAAGTCCTCCCCAGAGTCCCGAAGCTGCAATCACTTGCCCATGGCGAGGATACTCCCCATCGGGTTCTTCTCCTTCGCCCTCCTCCTCCTCCTCCTCCTCTCCCTTACCACCGCTGCCGATGCCGGTAACTCCACCTCCGGGTCCCACGAGTCCATCCTCATCAACTGCGGCGCCAACAGTGCTTCCACAGACGACAACTCCCGTTCGTGGTCAGGAGACGAGGGGCTGTCGTCTCCCCTCCGCCTCGGCCTATCTTCCACGAAGGCCGCCTCCGCCTCCTCGCAGGGCTCCGTTTCCGCCGTCCCCTATATAACGGCCAGGATCTCCTCCGCCCCCTTCACCTACTCTGTCCAGGTCAAGGCCGACCGCTACTTCGTTCGCCTCTACTTCTACCCCTCCGACTACGGAGACAATTTCCCCGCATCTAATGCCGTGTTCGACGTCGCGTGCGGGCACTACACCCTCCTCAAGAACTTCAGCACCTCCTACTACTCTCAGGCCCTCACCTTGGAGTACTTCATCCGAGAGTACTCCCTGGATGTCTCTTCCGCCGGAGGTAAGGGTTGGCTAAACATCACCTTCACACCCTCCTCCAATGTCTCCGGCTCGTACGCCTTCGTCAACGGCATCGAGCTCGTCTTCATGCCCAATATCTTCAACACCAGCAGTGATATGGTCATTGTCGGAACCTCCTCACCATACATCGTGGACCAAGGCACGGCCGCTGAGACGATGTATCGGCTCAATGTGGGGGGCAACAATGTCCCACTGGATCAGGATTCCGGGTTTCTTGACAGGCAGTGGTACGATGACACCATGTATATAGCTGGTGGTGCATTAGGGATAACATTTGCGAAGGATAAGAATGTCGCTATAACCTATAATGCTAGCATACCACAGTACATTGCTCCGGTCAATGTCTACGAAACGGCCCGGTCAATGCCATGGTTCAATGACAGCATAAATCTCAGCTTTAACTTGTCGTGGATCCTTACTGTGGATCCAGGGTTCTACTACCTGGTGAGGCTCCACTTCTGCGAGATCCAAGATGATTTCGTCCGTACAAATCAAAGGGTCTTCTCCGTGTATGTCAACAACCAAACCGCTGTCGAAGATTTTGATGTTATTTCTTATAGTAGGGGATTGGGCATACCCGTGTATCGTGATGTGATCACGATAATACCTGGTGGAGATGCACAGGTAGATCTCTGGGTTGCTCTACACCCCTACGTGAAATTCAAACCACAATTTACGAATGTTATATTGAATGGGTTGGAGGTATTTAAACTGAATGGCCAAAGTTTTAATCTTGCCGGTCCTAAACCGACACCGCTGCGTGTAGTGACTGCAGATGAAAACAAGGCACTGCCCAAGGGCAATCCAAACAAGAGTGGTCATTCTGCTATTATTGGTGGAGTTGTTGGTGGAATTGGAGGATTATTGTTGATAGGCTTCTTGGTTTTCTTCTTATGTTGTCGTCGGGGTACGAAATCAGAGGGCATCGAACAAGTCTGGCTACCTCTCTCTATGACTAGCTCAGGGCAGACTGGCAAAACAACAACAGGGTCGACATTGCCATCCAATCTATGTCGTCACTTCACGTTTGCGGAGATCAAGGCCGCTACAAATAACTTTGATGAGAAGCTCCTACTCGGTGTTGGCGGTTTTGGCAAGGTCTACCAGGGAAGCATTGATGATGGGAAGGTCAATGTAGCAATCAAGCGTGCCAACCCCATGTCCGAGCAGGGTATCCATGAGTTCCAAAATGAGATTGAGATGTTGTCAAAGCTCCGACACCGACATCTTGTTTCCCTTATTGGTTACTGCGATGAAAATGGTGAGATGATCTTAGTATATGACTACATGGCTCATGGAACACTCCGTGAGCACCTTTACAAGTCCAAGAATCCGCCACTGACTTGGAAGCAGAGACTCGAGATCTGTATAGGAGCTGCTCGCGGTCTCCATTATCTGCACACTGGTGCTAAGTACACCATTATCCATCGAGATGTGAAGACAACCAACATTCTTTTAGACGAGAATTGGGTTGCAAAAGTCTCTGATTTTGGTCTCTCCAAGACAGGACCTTCACTGGACAACACTCATGTCAGTACAGTTGTTAAGGGTAGCTTCGGCTACCTAGATCCTGAATACTTCAGGCGTCAACAGCTGACAGATAAATCTGATGTCTATTCGTTTGGAGTGGTGCTTTTTGAGGTCCTGTGTGCTAGACCAGCTTTGATGAGGGATTTGCCAAAGGAGCAAGTGAGCTTGGCTGAATGGGCTCGGCACTGCCAGAACAAGGGTGTTCTAAATGATATTATGGATCCACTCCTCAAGGGTAAAATTGCTCCTCAGTGCCTCAAGAAGTTTGCTGAAACTGCGGAGAAATGCCTGACAGATGTGGGACTTGATCGTCCAGCCATGGGAGATGTCCTTTGGAACCTTGAATTCGCGCTGCAGTTGCAGGAGAGTGCAGAGGCAAAAGGGGTGCTTGGTGTGTGGAACAACGACAGCGATGATACTGGCAAGGACTTGTATGAACCTTCATCTGACTCCAAAATACCAACTAGCAACACTGGCACTACTACCTTGTCTACATCAACTGGCATAGATGATAGAAGCATTGCTAGCGTGGACTCTGATGGATTGACACCAAGTACAGTATTTTCACAGATCATGGACCCAAAGGGGCGTTGAAGCTTGCCAAGAGGATTGCAAGTTTTTCAGTGTTCATGTTCGTAGATGCTCAAGATTACATAGCGAATTGGGTATATATTTCTTCAAATATATTTTGGTTTCTTGAATCCTGCATATCTAAATTATATAGTTTCTATGTCTTGTGTTTCCTAAGACGTTATTTATGTTCTGCATTCCATGAATAATCTTGTAATGATATTGAGAGGCCTATAATAAGGCCTATGTAAATGTTGATACCTGCATCATTGGATAATTGTTGCAAGCGGTTTTTGGACGTCTTTTTCTGTGTGCAACTATCTTACGTAATCGTCGTTAATGTTTACTTTAAATATGTTTGGGCTATTCGTCTGACTTCTAAAAGAAAACAATCTTAGGTACCTGTACAATCTGTTAAACAGTTTCAACAAACATATCACTGTGATTTTAAGAGATTTTGTCGTCACATGAAACAGAAAGCAGAAGGCTTCGTAGGTTGCTATATTAAAAAATAATAATAATTGTATCTTTTCGCAGCTTTAAAAACTCCAAGATAATGAGTAACGCCTCCCAAATATGCGCAGTTACAAATAACGTGAAGATAATGGTTGTATCCATAAATTCTAGTCCAATTGCTGATCAGTGTTTGCCCTATGTTTTTTTCTGGATATCCTCATTTTGGAAACAGAGGGATTCCGCACGTCGTTTATCCTTCAGGAGTATATTTTGGCTTTGGCATTAAACTGGTAGAAGAAAGAACCGAGTGAAGGTATAGAAGAATCGAGTCGTGAAAGAGATTCTCGAATATATAACTCCGTCTGAAGCAGAGCTGAGTGGGATGTTGAATTGGACCGGTTCTTCGGATTTTTGATCAGTGACAAAGCTGAGGGATTTCATGTATAATTACGGGAGTATTTTGTTAGTGTATACTTATATTTTCTAAAAGTATGTTATGTATGGATCATATCTAGGGTTTGTAAATATGATTCTCATTATTAGAATATTTATTCAAAATAATTATAATATATATATATATATATATATATGATCCATATATATTATTTCAAGGCACATAAAGGTGAATTTGATTCACATTGAAAATTAGATGCAAATTGGATTTACATTTTATTTTTTGGGCCTGTGAATAAAAACTCACAAGTTATGACGATGCTCTCATAAATTCCCAGAATTAATTTTCATTAGTTAATACATGATAATGCATTGATAAATTGCTGGTTGAAACCGTAATTAGGACAAGGTAGACATGTATATAGCTCTATATATGCCTCCAACCTTGAGTTTGATTTGATCATGTCTCCTATTTTTTGGTTTATCTCTTATTTACTTTTGATGATAATTGGGAGACAACTTGCCTCCCATCCCTTGAAGGCAAATGATTCATTCCTAGCCTTTAGATTAACATCCAAAGGCCCTCAAGGTGGATGTGTCCTACCAGAGTTGGACTCGTAGAGAAGTCTACTATTGTTCTACAAAAGAGAAAGCTAGTGTTTCTCTTTGGGACAGAACAGTGCATTGCTTCATGAGAGCCTCCAAGTAGCCTTGAGAGTTGAGAAGAGTCTCGAGAGTTTGGTACTCTCTTGTAGTCCACCCTCTTCTCCTACCATACCCTACACGTCCACCAAGTTGCTTTTTTCTTCTCCCCACATTGGCATGGACCTTCATGAGAGAAGAACGCCTTCCTCTCCGTGCTTCTCATTAGTGAAGGAGGGATCGATTTCATACAATGAAATCCGGAGCTTGAGTTCATCTAGATCTCATCATTGCGTGGACAATTTCAAGAAGAAATTGAAATCGAAGTTTGTGGGAAGTTACGTGATTCATCATCATGCATGTGCACGAGAGTCTTCGGTTTGGACTCAATTCGGGAGGTCTCTTTTTTAGAGATACTCACACTTCAATAGGTAACCATGATCTCTTCCTAATATTCATAAGAAATTGCGAAACTATTTTTTTGGAAAGGTTTCCTTAATATCATAATTTCCAGTTGCATAATTTTTTCTTCTTATGCATGTATTGGAGTTCAGACAGTGACCTCTCCTTGTTTACAAAATTGTCTGCTATTTTCTGCATTTCCGTGATGTAAAGTTATAAACTTCCTTTAATAGGACCCGTATACACATCGAACAAGGGATGCTAATTTTTGCCGCAAGTTTTAGCCGACCCTACTTAAAGTGGTAAAAGGCTTTGTTGTTGTTGTTTTAGCTATTTACACTTGTTTATATTTTCTCGTTACGATTCATTCTTCCTGTTTTTTTATTTCCACTACAAAACAGAGTATAACTTAGTCTATATTCAAAGTACCCAAAAAATGTATGCAAGTGTTAAGACTATATATATATGTTGGAGTATTTGGTATTGCGCCTATTGAGTTGTAGACGGGTAAATGGATATCTCCAGGATCCATTTACCCCATCCAGTTGTTTAGTCCCACATCATCCAGTGGTGAGACTTGGAGGCCCTGTGGAGGCTATATAAGGAGCCCCAAGCCTCCTGTAACTGATGAGAAAGTCAATAGACGAACACGGCCCTTTGAGGCCTTCTCCCGTGGTCTCATCCCACTCCTCACGGAGTAGGGTTCCACGTAAAATCTATTGTTCCATGTTCTATATTTCTTGAGATTATGCTCTGTTTATCGTTTCCACTTCCGCTTCCTATTTTCTAATATGGTATCAGAGCGGGTCGTTCTTGGTTGATTCTTGAAGAATTATCAATGGAGATTTTTTTTTGTTCAAGGTCGATGGAGTTCGTGTTTTGAGTTATTATTCGATCAAGTTCTAGTGTTCTTATGGAACCCTAGTTTATGTACCATTTTCCTGCATACATCCTATTGAAGTTCTGTTTTCCGAATATGTGCATGATCTGGAGTTTGTTCAAGGAAAATAGGTTTATTGTTTCACAATTCAAGAGTCTAAGCATTTCTGTTGAGTTCCCTGTTGTCGTTCGACATCAAAGAGCAAGAAGTCGGAAGAAGATCATGAAAAGGGGGTCCGATCATCGAGCAACAACCATGTCGGAAGCAGTTCATGGGGCGAAGCCGTTGCACTCGTGCATCCTCTTGTTCCAACGGTGCTGCAAACGCGCGCCTTCCACGTCTAGGCGCTAGCAGACATCTCCTCCTCGTGCGATTGTGCCTCTCTCCTGTCCTGCAAAGCCGCAGGCGGCGGTATCAACCCCGCAACATCCCAGGCGCACCTCAGACCTTCCCCGTGCCCAAGACCAATGCGCACAGATCATCTCCAGGCGCCAGGCCTTCTCGCACAGCCCCACGCAGCCATGCCTGCCAGCCACGCCTCATGCTCCCGGCGGTGCTCCGTGCGATGCATCCTCCAAGCGGCCTCGCGCATGAGCAAGGCGGCGCCCCCCCCCCCCCCTTCCAGAAGAGTCGGCGCACAAAGACCCTGCCTAGCCACCGCAGGTGGCGCCCCCAAGTCGAAGCCCAGACAGCGACCCCCCTCCCCACTGCGCCGCTTCCCTCTCCAGCCCAGGAGGCGCGATCCTCTGGTGGTGCCCCCTCGTTTTCCCCTGCGACGACGGTCATCTCTCGTTTTGAGGAAAGGGGTTCCATCACGTGGAACCCTAAATAGATTCTAAGGGGGGGGGGCAATGTTATTCTTAAAAGAAACCTGTACGGTGGGTTGGGAAAATAAAAATGAAGAGTAGGGGTCTATCAAAAAAATATTTTTTTAAAAAAAGGCGCGTACAAGAAAAAGCCTTACGCAAGTAAAAAAGGAGAGAAGTTAAAAAAAAGAAACGAAAAAGGAGGCGCGTACAAATTTAAAAGCCGTACGCAAAGTATTTCAAAAAAAATGTTTCAAAAAAATTGTTTGCACGGCTATAAAAAAATGGAATAGCTGGAGAAAAAAATTATTATATATGCAAGAAAAGCCTGGTTGCGTTAGGTAGTCGACGGCCAGCGTAAAAAATAGTCGAATCTTTCAACATGGATTTGAGCAAGAATCCATGTAGCCGACCCTACTTATAGTGGGAGAAGGCTTAGCACTTTTTTTTATATGCAAGAAAAGCCGAAAAAAATTTAATCGGCTTATGTTTTCTTCCCCATTATTTGTCTTCTCCCTACATTGTCGATGTCATTGTTCCGACAAGTACGGGAGAAAGGGGGAGTATTGTGTAGAGTCACAGGTCTTCTCTCAGATTCAGAGATTCGTCAGACCATCCAGATTTTCAGACTCTACAAAGACAGTTCAGATTCAGACTCGACAGATCGGTCAGAGTCCAAGTTCGAGGCACTCCATGATGAGGCCCATTTTCGAGTTCTCCAGAGAGAGACTCCAGTTTCAGACACGCACATAGATGCATCCATTTTTCAGATGAGCACAAGTATGCCATCAGTTCAGAGGTTCCCATCCTTTCTTGTTTTGTAGGCCAGAGTTTTCATGCGAGCCATAGGGACTCCAGAGTAGAGGACCATTCCCTATGCCATGTTGGCTGAGCCAGATGGGAGAGACCCAGTTCTCCGATGAGGAGACTTATTTCATACTCCATTCTCCAGTGACCGCGGACTCCGACGAGGATTGCACAGCCACGGCCCTTTTCAGTTTGGCCCTTTTCAGAGATGGAGCAGTTGTCCACATATTGTGGTAGGCCAGAGTACTCCGACGAGGAGACTAATTTCCAGTTGCAGTGACTTTGACAGGCGCAGTTCAGAGCACATGCTCTCCGATGAGGAGATTCAACAGACTCACACTCCAGCCCGTTCGTCCTCCTCACCTGCACGGCATGAGAAGCAACGTCCTCGACAGCAACAATTGTGCGCATTGGGTTGATATTGTCCGTAGTGTCCTGTAGCGTTGAGTTGAGTTTCTTTCTATTTGTCCAAGCTGAGCATTGCATGCTCCAGCTTGAGGGGGAATGTTGGAGTATTTGGTATTGCGCCTATTGAGTTGTAGACGGGTAAATGGATACCTCCAGGATCCATTTACCCCATCCGGTTGTTTAGTCCCACATCGTCCAATGGTGGGACTTGGAGGCCCTGTGGAGGCTATATAAGGAGCCCCAGGCCTCCTGTAGCAGAAGAGAAAGTCAATAGACAAACATGGCCCTTTGAGGCCTTCTCCCGTGGTTTCATCCCGCTCCTCACGGAGTAGGGTTCCACGTAAAATCTCTTGTTCCATGTTCTACATTTCTTGAGATTATGCTATGCTTATCGTTTCCACTTTCGCTTCCTATTTTCTAACAATATATATATATTGTAGATTTTTGCACCTTTTCTTTTCTACTCAAGTGAGAAGCAAAAATTATGTAAAGTTAGCACATTCATCCTCAAAACTTATCCTTTTTTATGTGATTTTTAAAATAACTTTATGGGTTTTCTATAATGATCAACCTCTATCATTGCATGCCCGTTTTTATGCTATATCAGAGTCCTGTGGAAAGTCACCCTAAAGTTTATGATCTTAGGTTTTATGTGGTCATTTCACATTAATAAACATTTCACATCAAAAGCCCATCATGTGAGAGGTTATTAGTTTCAGTCTTAAAAGATGAAGATAATTTTATCTATGATCTAGAGTCGCGACTGGATTGTCTCTGACTCCATGAATCAGCTTTTGATCAAAACAACTACATTCAACAAATCAAGATCGACCCCAGTAGGACCTTGATATTTTTGCTGCCGAAGAAAGAGACCTCGGTAGGGGTTGGGGATTACATGCCTATTTTTATTTCAAATGGCATTTATCTCATTGTCGCCAAGGTACCGGCGAGCAGACTTAGAGCAGTTTTGTCCTCCGTGGTCTTACCGGCACAATCTGCGTTCATTCCTGGACGTTGTATGGCGGATGGAATCATGACCGCTTCGGAAGTCTATCGTGAGTGGAAGAGGTCTAGAAAGAAAGGTGATATTTGGAAGATTGACTATGCCAAGGCCTACGATTGTGTCAGTTGGAATTTCCTGTGGACAGCGCTGCAGAAAAGGGGATTTCCGGAAGAATGGATTGCTTGGGTTAAGAGATGTGTCACTACTAGCTCCTGCTCGGTGTTGGTCAACGGAAGACCAGAGGGAGGATGGTTCCAACCGCAGAGGGGGGGTGCGCCAGGGCTGCCCCCCAGCTCCCCTGCTCTTTGTGTTGGTGGCGGATTGTCTTGCGGTCTTGTTTCAGCGGACGGTTGAAGAAAGTTGGTGCGAGGGATTCAGGTTGGGGGACATCTCCGTCCCGATGTTGCAGTATGCGGACGACACCCTGATCTTCCTGGAGGGGACGGAGGAGCAGAACCACAATGCGGCTATTTTGGTGGATATGTTTGGCTGCCTCTCTGGTTTGCAGATTAACAGGCAGAAGTCAGTCCTGGTTCCACTGGGGATGGATGATGAGGAGGGTAACAGGTTAGCGGTGTGGGCAGGATGCCCTCTGGGGTGCTTACCGATAACCTATTTGGGGTTGCCTCTGGTTGATGGCAGGCTGAGGAAGTCCGATTGGGACTGTGTTCTTCGGAGAATGGAGGAGCGGTTGGAGGGGTGGAAGGCTACTACTCTGTCCAAGGGTGGGAAGCTTACCTTACTGAAGCACGTTCTTTCGGCCATTCCGATTTTTTTCTTCTCGACGAGATTAATGCCAGTTGGGGTTAGAAGGAAGGTGGAGGCTTTGATGAGATCTTTTTTCTGGTCAGATGGAAGGCAAGCAATGAGGGGGCTACACCTGGTGGCTTGGAAGGATCTTGTTGTACCTGTTTCGGAGGGGGGCCTAGGTGTCAGGGATGTGGAATCAATGAACAAAGCCTTGTTAGCCAAATGGGTGGTGCGCATTTGGGGTTCATCCGACTCGCCGGTTTTACGGATGCTGAGGGAGATTTATGGTGTCACAGGGGAGTTGATGTCTGCAAGGAAGCGTCACGAGTCTTCGCTGTGGAGTGGGATCTGTGCCGTGATTCCGAGGCTTAGGCCCTTCCTTCAGTTGAGATTGGGGAATGGGCTCCGTTTCCGATTTTGGCAGGATGACTGGACGGGGGAGGGGGCGTTGGCCTACCGCTTCCCTAGGTTGATGGCGTTAGCCGTTGACAGGGGGCGCGGGTAGCAGAGGTGACCGACTCTGGGTCGTGAGCTCCAAGGTTCCTTGCGGTTCTCTCTGATCAGAGGCTGGAGGAATTTTTGCGATTACTATCGGAGGCGAGCCATATCATTTTGAGTGGGCAGATGGTAAGTTCTCGGTAAAGATTGTGTATCGGAAGTTGAGTGGTGGTGTTGCGGAGCGCGACGAATATCTATGTGCTGACTTGAAGGTGATTTGGACGGCTAAGATTCCTAATCGGGTTAAGGTGTTCCTTTGGTGTCTGAGGAGAGACCGTCTATGTGACAAAGTGAGAAGGGGCAGATTGCTGGGTGCGACGGATTTGAAGTATGACAGATGCGAGGATGGCATGGAGGATGCGGCCCACATTTTCTTCGGATGCAGGTCTTCGGCAAATGTGTAGGGCTCTTTGGGGCTTCCGTGGGTCCAGGCAGCCGGCGTAGAACATTTTTGGAGATCTATTTGTGGGTGGGACTTGGGGTCCTCCGGTGATGTCTCCAGGCCTTTTGCCGCGCTCTGGGCTATTTGTCTTGGCAGGAATGATACCATTTTCAAGGGGCAACGGTTTTACTATGAAAACGTACTTGCGCACTGTAAAGCTTTGTGCAATTTCTGGATATCCAACTGATGTACCTTCTCGTTAATTAATGAATACTCCGGTGTGGTGACTCCCGCCTTGGGAGGGCTCCCCCTTTTTCCTATTAAAAAAAACAAATCAAGATCGGATTTAGTCCAGATGATTTTTCATGGTCGATGTCCAAAAGTAATATACTAAATCTTGCGGTCAAACTTTAACTAACGTGATGATGCAAACATCAATAGCACATGGGCTTTATCTGTCCAACCGTTGTGTCGCAGGAAGTATGAAATCTTCATTTAGTTCATTGGAAAACATATGAACTTTGTAGTGAAGCTTGAATTTATATGAATGTATATTTTTTTCTCTTTAATCGAAAGTAAAAGTGGTCCAGAGCGGAACCATTTACAAATAAAACTTCCATAGATGCACGATGTTTAGATTTCTCAAGATAAACAGGTGTGACAGCTCGTCTTATGTACAACAAAAAAGGTCTTAATGTTTTAGCTTCATCCGAACAAAAGAAACAGTAGAAAAATTATACAAAACAGCAGAAGATGTAAAAAGGACAGCTAAAGGATAAGATAGGCTCAGCCACTCAGGAGTTTCACCAGAACTTCGTCGATTGCCTGGAGGTTGCACGAAGCGGAGCGTCAGTGCACTTTGAGCACCGGCATCTCCTCCTAGGGGGAGCATAAGACCTGAACGGTCTTCCTTGAAGTCCCTCACGAAGGGACTGGCCTCAGTGCAAGGTGTTTCTCTGATTTTGATCTACTCAGACTTCGAAAGCTGCTGCTATCACCACCGTTACTTGGAGCGAGTGGTAAGGTTAATGGGGGACGGGCCTCGGTTTTCAAGGACATCTCCTCCAGTCCTCTAATCTTCCCGGCGGAGGATTGCACGCTACACTGAATGAGTTGCATGGAATGAAGGCGATGGGTATATATAGAGGTGAATGTGCGGTTTAAGCTGGTGACATTTTAGGCTTTGTGCATGGCTTTGGTACAAGCAAGAGAATGGTATGAGGCAGATGCTTTAAGAAAAGGTGACGTGAAGTAAATTTCGACGGTTTGTCTGAAGCGGTTAGTGTTCTTATCGTAACATGTGTTGATAGCAGAAGGTTGTTTTAGATTTTGCAAGGCATAGGGTATTGTTGTAGTTTCGAATCGAGTTCCGGTGCTGTTTCTCAGTGGTTCAGATGGAGTTGTAGAAAATTGGGTTCTTTTTTAAAAACCAGGGATTAGTATCAGATCGATAATGTTCGCATTTTCTATAGGTTGGTCTATAGTTTGCTGCTGTCTCTGTATCGTGGATTGAGAGATTCGTAGTGAGGGGATTTCCTCTTGATGTGATGTTCAGGTGTGGGAAAGAGAGTGGATGGTCTTGGGTTTCTTCATTCTGGACATCCATAGTAACAGGTCTATGAGGAAGAACATTTCTTCTGTCTCTCTTTCTGGTTGTGGTAACTTTTGCATCCAGAATTGCTATGGCAAGAAACAACAGATTGTCAAAATTACCCCCATTGACTGATAAAGCATCCACCAGGGAGTTCACTGAGTCTAGGATTCTTTGATTTGGTCCAAGATTCTGTGTGGTTGAAGCTTTGCAAGCTTTGGTTCTGACATAGGTATTCTAGGTTTGTGATGGTTGTAGTAGATTTAGTACCACATCCTTAGTTTGAGCATGTATTCCTTCTTTAGCTACAACTTGGGCTGAGGATGATGTGGATCAAATCTACACACTGATACCTTTGAGTTGAATGGTTACACTAAGGGTGCGTTCGGTTCGGGAATAAGCAGGGATAAGGATTGGGAATAAGGAGAATAATGGTCTATTCTTTGTTCGGCTGGAGGATCGGAATAAGGAGAATAAGGTGAAATAAAGGAAGGTAAGGTGGGATAAAGATAGGAATAAGAGTGAAATAAGATGGAATAACGGGGAATAGTCGTACCACTGGGAACCGTGTCGGGAGGAGAATTGGCCCATTATTCCAGGGCCTATTCTCCAACCAAACAGGGCCTTAGCGTATCACGGAAGCGTCCCCCTCTGAATGCGTATCACGGAAGCGTCCCCCTCTGAAAGGGAAAACAAGATGACTTGTCTTGTCAAAAGGGCAAGACCACCTCAAGGATATGATTTGACTTCCCAAAGAGCCCCCCTCTGAATGCTAGGGTTTGGGCCTTAACGTATCACGGAAGCATGAAGATTACATCAAATGCGATCAAGAGTGACTAGTCATGCTAGTTGCTCGAGACGGCGGAAAATAAATTTTTTAAAGAGATGAAACCATATGATTCGAGAATACTTCTCAAATTGTTTCATCAACATCACAAACAAGTTATAGGAATATCTCTTGAAGCGTGGTTGGGATCGATGTCTCTAAAGTAAGAGACCTCCTATCTCAAGTCCGATCCGACGGAGGAGACGCTTGCGAGCTCGTGGATGAGATGCATGTTTCGCACAATCCAAGTCGAAGATCCAAGCAATGAATCTCCTGATTTTGTCTCATGAGATCCGAATTCTTCTTCACGAGCAAGGGGCACCGAAGAAGACGGAGATCCATGAGCAGTCGATCCGTCAGCATAACGGCATGGCGACGGCGACAACATTCTCTAGGTCAAGATATGGACATCCACACTTGAGGGGGTGTAGAGAGAATGGATGAGAGAGTTTGCTCTTGCAATTGTGTTGTAAAAGAAAAGCTAGGGTTGTCCTTTCATTTATAATAAATTGGATTTCCATGGATCCTAATCAATGTGCTTACAACATCAATGGTTAAGATTGTTGTGTGCTTTCAAGCAATGGCCATGATTATGTTACATAAATTTGCCACAACAATATTAATTTAAAGTAAATCAAATATGTTACAAATAATTTACAACACATTAGATTCAATTCAAATCAATCTCATGTGGACTTAAAGGAAAGATGAGGAGCCTCCTTCCCCTAATAGAGGGGACGACCATACAAGAAGTAAGGCTCTTTGGTTGTCCTCCCTCTTAAAGGGGGAGGTGCTCCTCTTTTTACATAATTGAGAGATCTCATATCTCTCCATAAATCCCACATATGCAACAACAATCGTTGCATAATTATTCATAAAAATAATTTTAAATTATTTTGTGATAATTCCAATCATGCCATTGACAATTGTGAATCATATTCACACATCCGATATAAAATATAAATTGTATTTTCAATTAACTGTACAATGTAGATCCAATTTACATCAACATTTAATTCGTAAATATTATTTATAATTAGATCTCTTTAATATATTATAAATCATATTTATAATATAGACGACTAATATGAATAGTGATATCCACATTATTCATATCCTTGATAATTAAATCATATTTGATTATCTTGGATGTCCATTCTCATGTATCTAAATAATATGAATCATATTCATATTATTGAAGATAATCAAATCACATTTAATTATCGATTTTCCAATGCTCAGATATATTATGAAATTATTCTTAAACTCTTTCAAGAATAATGCACTTTCTCTGCGAATACTTGAAGATAAGGACAATGAATTGTTTATTCCATTTATAGTGACTTAGATGTTGAGATCATATCTCAAATCCAGATCCCGAAGACATCTCAAAGATGTTAGATTAAATCAAAGTCGTCAACCTATCTTCTCATTGTATCTGAATCGTATTCACATCAATGTCCAATATTTAGACTAAGATTAGATTACTTCTCTACTGAGAGGAGTTACTAAAATCCAAACATGTTTCATCATTCCCTCGTAATGGAAGTTTTATGGTTATACAATCGTTTATGATCACATCACCCTCGAGTATGCCCAATACCCGTACATTCTCCATATCGGAAGACCTAGAATAAACCCAGAGTTTTGGATCATTTTTAGATTGTCTTCTTCGGGATTTTATCATTAAGTTTTCATTCGATCATTGGGAGTTGGTATCGATCATATACTTTCTAAAAGCATATATCATACCAATGTATTGATCATATACTTTCCAAAAGCATATATCATACCTAGGTATTGATCATATACTTTCCAAAAGCATATGCCATACCTACAATATCATTTAAGCTTCCAAAGCGAGATGACCGTGTATGGAAGTTGATCTCAATATCTCATGAGCGAGCTCATGTCTTCCGATTCGGTAATGAACCTGTATGATCCCTTTGAGAAATCATATTACTCATATGTCCTTGTATGCACACCAGCTCAGTATATAGACCTTGAATAGGTCATCAACCTTTCGATCTATCAAATGTACACACTCATACATATAGTAACACATCTGTCTCCGGTCAGAGGATGCGTGCCTATATCGTGACAATATATGATACAGGTCTTGGTTATCTTGATATTGTTAAGTCAACTCTCTAGCTTATCTTATCAAACACCTCTGAATCTCTACTCATGTGCAGAGGACATGCATCAAGAGGTTGGTCAGATATCAGCCTTTAGAGAAGGATTGCCATCTCCTTCTCATGCTGGAGAACCTTTCTTAACAATCATTTGACGGTGTTTGATGAGTCATCAATTTAACTCTTTAGATATGATCCAAGCACCAGCCTCTACGATTCAACATTCGAATCAACACTTGTCTGATCATTAAGATGGCCATGGTACACAATCTTAATTGTACTAAGGGACCTATTATGCAAATTAGTTATTCTTCATTTCAGATTAAGGAGTGAATTGCAATAACATTTATTGCATAATGGCTTGATGTTGGCTCACATGTCCAACAATCTCCCACTAGCCCAAAGAGCCATTAATGGGCTAATATTTAAACCCATACTCATGTGTTAATCATAAGATATTTAGAAAAATATCTGTGCAGGCTAACTAGTCACTCTATTCCTAAGAGACTATGTTAAGTCCTTTTATAGACTTGCATATCCCCAGTAGCAGTGCTCGCAGCCATTGCGAATGTTGCATTTTATGCAACCAATACTTAATCCTGTTAAATTAGTTATTATACCTTTATTAATATAACTTGATAATTATTATAACCAGTAAGTTATACCTTTATTCCCGGAGATCTCTATCTCCTCAGATTAAGACATAGTCTTAAGTATGTTAAGGTATTTGTAGATAAGATATTTTAGATTACTATCTATAAAGTCTTAATTTCTTAAAGAAAAGACTTTGAGATTACCATCTTAAAAAAATCTCGTGCCTTTGAAGGTGTTGATTATTACTGCAATTTAGTGTTTTATCTCCATAGTAGGATTGGTAACATTTTACTACTCCCATTGCATGGTAGACATCTGACCTTTTGTACACATCTAGCACACACTGAGCTTCCCATAGCTGATGCACTAGGGCATGTATATATTTGAGAAAGAAGGTGGTTCGGGACTCAATGGATCGAGCTCGGAGATGGCTCACCAGCTTCCTGGAAGACTTCCACAATGGTTGGATGTCTCAGATAGGTTCGGGACTCACTGATCAAGGCTTGGATCTTCGACGAAGTTTAGGGGACCCGAACTGAGCTGCAAGTCCTTGAATCACTCTAGAAGGGGATCTCAGTTGCTCTGACCAGCACCAAAACGCTCATGGGTCGAGGGTAATGATCCTCGATCCGTTGAATGCACAAAAAGAACGGAAATGGAGGTGGGTGGAGGTCTCCAACGTACAATGGAGTAAGGAGACCTAATCTCTTTATCTTTGCAAGATCTAGAGTGGCCAAGGGATCGGGGAGATGGAGAACTCTTTGGGGAATAAGATGGGAATGTTGGAGAGTCAAAACGTGGTCGTGAACAACGGGACAAAGGTTGTAGCTCTAAGATCCGGTGAGAGATTTGTTTTTGATTTTTACATTAAACTAAATGGAATTATAAGAAATAAAAACGTAAAATATGCTACTGATTACACTACAAATTGAAATAACAAGAAATAAAGGGCTCACCAGACCTGTAGGGCCTAGGAGCAGAACCATCTGGAGATCAACTCTAGTGATGGTGAATCTCGACTTCTCTGCATTCTCCTCCATTGATTCAAAGGGAGAACTCCTTATGTCACTAGAGCTCCTCTCCAAGAAGAAATCTAGAGGTTAGATGGGCTAAAATCGAATTTGTTTGACTGGAGATGGAGGAGAAATTTTAAAGTGCATTGATTGGGGAGTTCCCTTCGATTAGGGTTTTCACTTGATTCAAGGATTGACCAAGGGAGATAATTGATTCTTGTGAAACTTGATGCTCTAGCAAAGACGTCTCATGAAGGAGTCGGGGACAGATGAGGTCTAAATCTAGCTAGAGAAAATGGCGAAGAAGAGGAAAACACACACATGGGACCGATCTGAAGGAGGAATGAGGAGTTGGTTTAGATCTTCGGGCACATCTTCCCATTGGTCTACGCGGACCATTAAACGACAAAGCAAAGAGAAAATTGGAAATAATGCAAAAATAAATATAAAATAATTTTATTAAATAAATCTTAAAACATGAAAGTTGTTTATTATTTTATAAATTATTTTTAGGTTATTTTTTTATTTTATTAGCTTTCTTATTAGTATATAATATTTACATACTTTATGTATATGTATTTATAACTATGTATTTGGTATTTATATTTTATTATTTTTATACATAATATTATATTTATAATATTATTTAATATGCACTTATATATTTTTATGGGATTTTTTATTAATTGATATATGTATATAAATAAATAGGTATAGTTACACTTTAGGTATCTTATACCTAAGTATTTAGTGTCTATTAATTATTTTTGGTATTTTCATATTCTTTTAATTTTATTTATATTTTACATAGGTATTAAATGATATATACAATTAAAAAAACAAATAAGTAAAAAATGTAAAGAGTAAAATTTATTGGCTTTATATATAGATGCACAAGCATCATAGTACCCCAATTAATCGGCTCTGCATATTGAATCCAATTTAAATGAAATCAGCTTCATTTGATATATGATTTAATTTGAAGTACAATAGAGGTGAGTTTGATGAATTTTGAGTTCATATGGAGAAGATATTGATAAATAAAGTTCTGTTTGTGGCTTTTTCAACTGAGTGTACAGAGTTACTTGTGCATGATTTATGTGGGTCAATAATTTCAATATTTTCTTTATATTGTTATGTACTTGTTATGTTGAAATTTTTTTATTTGAAGTGTGTATGAGTGTGTATAAAATAGTGTAAATATAGGGTGTATACAATGTATTGTACACTTAGGGTTCCTATGTATTATGTACATTATTCTACCCTTATCTCCCCCTGCTTTATTTCTTGTTGACATAATCAATATTTGACTAGGTCTCGGGGTTTAGGGTCAGTTGGTTCTTTGATATCTCTTTTATTATTTTCTTTTATTTATCCTTTACTTTTGGTTTTAAATATAAGTATTTAAATGTTAATTACATATTAATGTTAGATATTAATTCATACAAGATAGTGATATTTACATGTATTTAACTGGGGGTTTAAAGCTAAAATAACATGATAAAGTGACTGAATATCTATTCATCATATATAAGGTTGGTTGAGGATCTGAAATGAGGGAGTAGAGGCATTGGTTGATGGGGTTTGACCGTGGCTGGAGGTAGGGGACGAGAGGAGGGTCGTTGGATAAAGTAAGATCTAATGATTGGGAGATGGTTATGTGCTAAGCATGTGAGGGGGTTGTAGTTTACACGGGAATGATCATGGCCATTGAAGCGAAATTGGTCCACCGACACAAGATACGGGGTGCTAAAAGACAAAGCGGTTTAACTGTGGGAGATGCAACTTTGACGTGGTGTTTAGGTGGGTTAGTGGGAGTGTGACACATGGAGTCTTGACAACCATGTTTGACCATTCATGAAAATGCATAAATAAATGAGAATTTAAAATAGAAAATAATGTCAAATGAAAATATAATGAAAAGAAAAGTTGTAGATCTTAAAAAGATCTACAATATTCATGAAAGACTTGAATGCAAATGGAATATTAAATGAAATATGTGATTTTTTGATAATATTTTATATAATATAAATTATCAATTTTTTATATTTTGTAACTTTTATTTGGTTTTTTGTAAATAAATAAATGCATGCAAAAATCAATCATGATGTAAAATAATACAATGAATATAAATGCAACTTTTTTTGAGATTTTTATGAATTAAGGAAAGTCGGAAATAAATCGAGAATGTGAATTATATAGTGATGAATAAGCCAAAATACACAAGTCAGAACTTCCCTTTTTATGGCATTTTTTATATTTTTAAATTCCTATTTTTATACAATTAGTTAGAAAATAAGATGAAATAAAGAGGTGAAAAAGAAATAAATAAAAAAGAGTTAAATATATACATGAAATAACAAGTTAAAAATCAGTAAAAATGTACAATATACATTCCGATCCAAAAACCCAAGTTTCACGTATGGACTCTGATTCTTTTGAATTTGATTTTGATTTATAGATAATTGAGTGTACATTAATTCAAAATTGAGTAGAATGAAATTTGACATTGTATGTGAGAGATATCATCTTTTACGTCTTCTTGTCCAGGAATTATGATTTGGATTTATTTTGCATATATACAAGTTATTATTTTTTAGGAATTTTCATTGATTAATATTAGTGCTATGTACAAAATTGAGTTGGTTTTATGTCAATTGGAGTTAGTCTGAATTAATTAAAAATGGGTGAAGTTAGGAATATATATATATAAGTTAATATAAATGCACAATAAAATGCTAATTTGTGTAAATTATTTTTAGATTCATGAATGCTAGTTATGAGTCATAAACACATGATTGCATATAATTATTCGGGATGAAGCTCTATTTTTAGCTAATTAGAGTGATGAGTCAAATATTCATGAACCTTCTTATACTTAAACCTTGCTCGCCCCCTAGCAACTAAAGAATGAAGTATTGAAATGAGATTGGGTTCCATACCAAGATCATGTCATGAACAAAAGGTAAAAATGGAGCTCGACCCGACCTTTGGATTAATGTTAAGTATAAAAGGGTAAAAAAGAAGAAATGAGTGGAGTAGAAGTCGACCACTCCACTATACTTAGGACATAGTCAGCCTAAGCATAGAAGAGAGAAAAGACGTGACGGTCAGGGGCAAGAAGAGGAACGATGAGTATACATAGGGTAGGCATCCGTCCCCCCCTATACTTAGGCTTTTGCCTAAGTATGGAAGAAGTACAAGGGGATCGATGGGATTGGGGAGGATGTGGTTAGGTGTTAGATCACTCATGAAGATTCTGAGAGGTGAAGTGTGTATGTGCAAGGTGTCATGCAGAGCCCACTGTATGTCTTCTTGATAAGCTTCATGTGTGATGATCTCCCCAACTCTTGGCAACTGATCATCTGATCCAACTAGTGGTTTCAATAGTTGTTCATTTACTAGAAATGCAGGTGCATCCTTTGTGAATTCCGAGATTTCAATACTACCGCTCTTGTGCATTGCTCGGACAATGTAGGTCCCCATCCATTTTGATTTCAATTTAACTTGGAATATTTTCAACTTTTCATTAAACAACCGTATCTTCTGCTCAGGGGAAAAAATCTTCTTCCTGATGTGTTTATCATGCCATCTCTTCACTTTGTCCTTATAGATCATGATGTTGCCATATGCTCAGTTTCAGATCTCCACTAGCTCATTCAAGTCCATCTCTCTCTGTTTCAAACCCAAGTAATGGTTCCAATTTATCTTCTTAATAGCTTGTTCTAATTTATATACTACCTTTGTGGGCAAATGGCATGACTTCCCAAAAATCATCCTGAATAGGGAAGTGCCTAGTGGAGTCTTGTAAGTTGTCTGATAGCCCACAGAACTTGGTCCAAGAGTTGGGACCATATCTTCCTTTCAGAGCGTATGAGCTTCTCTAGAATGCTTTTACTTTCCTGATTGACACATGTCAAGCCATTGGATTGTGGATAATATGGATTAGCGAGCACAGTGTTCGATGCAGTTCTTCAGATCTTGGTTCAAAACATGGCTACCTCGTCAAAGATCAAAACCTTGGGGACCCCGAACTGAGAAATTGTGTTCCCCCTCATCAATTTACAAATAGTTTTGTTGTTTGTGGCTCAAGTAGGTATAGCCTCCACCCACCTGGACATGTAATCCACCATGAGAAGGATATACCCAAAACCTTGACTTTCGGGGAATGGGCCCATGAAATCAATACCCCACACGTCGAATGCATCACAAATGATGACTGGGTGTATTGGAATTTCTTCCTTGGAACCGACATTTCCTCCCATTCTCTGGCACACTGGGCACAACTTCATGAAGGAGTAGGCATTGTGAAACATAATCGACCAATAGACGCCACATTGTAATACCTTCCACGCGGTCCTCTTCCTGAAGTGGTGCTCTCTTTCCTACGGAGTCTGGCAGTGAGTGAGGACACTCTTACGTTCCTACTGAGGAATACATCTCCTCCTGCTACAATCCGATCTTTTTAAGAAAAGGAATGGGTCCTCCAAGTGGTAGTTCCTGGATTCCGACTTTAGTCGGCCAGTGCGTCTCTTGGGACAATTATGGGTAACTTTCTTAGAAACTAAGTAGTTCACCATATTGGCATACCATGGAAGACAGTCAATAGAGAAAATCGACTCGTTAGAGAAGGAATCTCGAATTGGTGTAGGGTCGGGAGATTTTTCTTGCTCTAGATGGGAGATGTGATCGACCACTACATTATTCACTTCAAGCCAATCTTTAATGTCCAAGTCAAACTTCTAAAGTAAAAGAATTCATCTAAGGAAGCGTGCCTTCGTGTCTTTCTTCTCCATGAGGTATCTGAGTGCTGAGTGATCTATGTAGACTGTCGCTTTCGATCTTATGAGATATGACATGAACTTGTCCAAGGCAAATACCATAGCAAGAATTTCCTTCTTGGTAATTGTGGAGTTACGATGAGCATGATCCATAGCCTTACTTGCATAATGTATAGCGAATGGTGCGCCTCCCCTTCTTTGTCCCAACACAACCCCTACAACAAACTCAGAAGCATTTATCATGATCTCAAAAGGAAAAGAACAATCTAGGTCCTATAGAATCAGGGCATCCATAATTCTTTCCTTCAAAAGCTCAAAGGCCTCAAGACACTTGTAATTCACAACAAACTCTGTGTCTTTGCTTAGCAGCTCAGTTAACAGTCTGGTGATCTTTGAGAAGTCCTCAATGAATCTCCTATAAAATCCAACATCCCCTAAGAATGACCGTAACTATTTTATGTTGGTTGGTGGTTGGATTTTTTTGATCAGGTCTACTTTGGCAGGGTCAACCACCATTTCCTTATTGGAGATGATGTTCCCAAACACAATACCCTCTTGCACCATGAGTTGACTCTTTTCCCAAGAGAGTATCAGATTCACCTCACAACACCTATGTAGGACTCGATCTAGATGCTTTAGACATAAATGGAAAGAATCTCCGTAGATTGAGAATTCATCCATGAAGATTTCTAGGTATTCACCCACCATCTCGGTAAAGACCGTGACCATGAACCTTTGGAATGTTTCTAGAGCATTTGCATAACCCGGAGGGCATGTGCCTGAATGTAAAAAGGACATATGAAGGTGGTTTTCTCCTGGCTTTAGGAGCTAAGCTCAAGTACCCATCCAAGAAGTAGAAGAACTCTTTCCATGCTAGTCTCCCAAAGATCTGATTGATGAAAGAAAGAGGAAAGTCATCCTTCTTCATCGTGGCATTCAGGTGCATGTAATCCACACAAACATGCCACAACGTAGGTACTCGCTTCACTATCTACTTTCTATCCTCATTGGTGACAATATGAATGCCCGACTTCTTCAAGACAACATGATGTGGTGCCACTCACTTGGAATCGGAGATGGGATAAATAAAAGCCACATCACACCATTTCTTTATCCCCTTCTTTATGACCTCTCACAAGTTTGGATTCAACCTACACTGGATCTCATGAGAGGGTTGTCATCAACCTCCAAGTAGATATGATGTGAACACAGAGTGGTGTTTATCCCATGGAGATCAAAAATGCTCCATCCTATTGCCTTGCGGTTCCTTTCCAAGATCTCTAGCAAGTAAGACTCATGCTTCTCAGTCAATCGTGAACTGTTAATGATTGGATATTTCTCCTTAGGACCTGCAAGGAAGGCATATTTGAGGGTTGGTATTAAGGGCTTGAGCTCATGTAAGGAATGATCATCAATGTTGCCTGGCTCAAATGCCTCTGGTTCTATGCTGATGGTAGTCAAATCTATCTCTACAGTCATTGCCAACAACTGTGCTTGATGGTTAGGAGTCGGATCGTAAAAGATCTCAAGAAATTGGTAACCACCATGTCAAACTCGTCATCCTCACCTTCTGATTATCCCATGGAGAATAGGGCGAGCATGCCTAGATCGGCCTCTTAGTCATCGAAGGCGTAGGGATCTGTATTTGTGTTTGTGTCTTGATAAGGATCTCTGAAAAACTTGCAACATGTATCAAACACACTGTCCTCCTAAGGTGAGAGAAACTCATCTGTGTCGGTTGGATTCTGTCTTCATGGCCCTATAGTGTCCATCTGATCACATTCTTCTTCTGATGTGGAATACATAGTGTTGCTCTTAGAATCCGTTCTCTAACACTTGGCCTGCTTCATTTCCAACTCTATTTCATCTCCATGAGCATGGAACTGGATTTTCTCATAATTGTAATCAAGCACTGCCTTGACTATCCTCAAAAAGGGGTAACTAGGATTATTTAGGAATTCTTCCAGTATCAAGGAACTTCTATGTCCAAAACAATGAAATCGATGATATATTCTTGTCCCTCGATTGATACGACAATGTTCCTTAGTACACCCTTAGGTCTCGTTATAGATCGATCAACGAACTGGAGATATGCCTATGATCTCTAAAGAGGACCTAGATTAAGCCTCTCAATCAGTACAAAGGATAAGAGATTAATTGAGGATCTGTTGTCTAGTAGAGTGTGTGTAAATACAATGTTAGCGATCTGACTCGCCACATAGTGAGCACCCATATCCCATTCTTGGGATCTCATTACAAATGGCACAAGTTGTTGCTATGGAAAGCACATGTTTTGGTGTTCTTGTATTTCTCTTCCTGCCTATCCTCATTGGTGTACATTTTTCCTCGAGGTACCTACTGCATATGTGACATCAATAAACTTATTGAGTGGCATCTCAACTTTAACATATTCCTTGCAAATTACTGTCATCTCATAATCATCTTATTTAACTTTTGGGTTTTTCTTCCTTCTCCTTTTGAAAGCATGGAGAAAGGGGATTATTGAAGGAGAGACATGTAAGAATCAGAATCATGCAATTTGCTACTTGTATTCAAATCAGAAAAATATTCATAATAGGACTCTGATATGGATTATGTATAGGACTGACATGGTGCTCATAAGTAAACTACATGAACTCGAATGGTGCTATCGATGATGATCGAGATGTGAATACCTCATCTCTAATTAACTCACGTCCTGATGAATGGATGATCCTCCTACTGTTGGAATGCTGGCGATTCTCCTCCTCCTTTGAGTCCTTCTCAAGTATATTCTCATATTCCTCCTCTTATCTCTCCTTATCTCTATCAGGAATTTACATGGTCCTTCTGCTCCTAAGAAAGATGTGATGAGTATCATCATGCGGAAAAATCTCATGTCCAGAAATGCATGTTCTAGAGTGTTTACATGGTCCTTAAGTTTTTGTTGTGGTGGTTGGTTCAGGTTATTGGGATTGACCTAAACCTGGGCCAAAAATGAGGTCTTCGGTGTAGAGTGCTCGTCCTACCATTGTGACACCCGATTGACGTCAACCCTCATATCGTACATTTCATTTGTTATCTTGTGAAGCTGATTGAAAATTTGCTAGAGATCTGGGGTGTTTGCATGGCCCAACCTCTTACCTCTAAGGAGGTTATCGGTACTAGTACTGATAACTGCATAATAGTCCATATTGGAAATTATGTTGTTGTTGGCAGTACGACTACTGAACAGATGTTGGACCTTGATGGCCCAGGTAGAAGTGTTGCCTCTACTACAGTTGCTGATATGTGGGGGATGAATGAAACATACGTTGTGCAGGAGCAGAGTTGATGGGATCAATTGTGTACCATACTTTGTTGACCTCCCGCACCTGTGGAGACTCCTCGTCAATTACCTTGGCTGGTGGTTCGGTCTGTTTATAAAAGTGGACGTTGTATTGTTCCTGACCGATATAGTGCCTCTGCATTGGATGCTCTGGAATGTAGCATACTGGGGGAATGGGAACAAGAGGTGCAGATGGGGTAGATAGCCTCAACTGGGCTACCCTCTCAGTTACTTCTTCAACCTACCTTGTCAAGTTTGCAAGATGTTCTAATTCGATGAGCTTGTCGAGGTCACCAACCTTATTTTTCATTTGCTCCACTATGGGTTGTTTATCCAATATAATCCTCATGTTTAGAATCAGATCCTCTACTACATTTATCATGGTCTTCTTACCCACCTCGGATGCTTACGCAAGAGGTGTCTGATGATAGTCTCTACATGCAGTCTGTGAGCGACAGTGCCTGCCATTTGTTCAAACATCTTCCAGATAGTGTCATCATTCTTGTTCAAGTAACTTGCCTCCATAAGCAGCACTCACTAACCCTTGCATGTCAGGGTAAGACCACCAACAAACTCTGTACTAGAACTAGCTTGGTTATGTCATGACATGGACATTTTTGCAATAGGTCATTGAATCTCTCCAATGGCTTGTGGAAAGGCTCGTGAGAGTACTGAGTGAAGCTCTGATCTGTCTCTCATCTGATTGGTTTGGTTTAGAGGATAAACCTTCTTCAATAATAAGTCTTTGAATGGATTCTGTGTGGTAATTACCATCCCTAAATTCTTTGACTAATATGTTGCCTTGTCTACAAAGGAAATGGGGATCTCACGTGGTCGGATATACTCCCGATCACCCGAGGGTTACTCCAATTATCATAGATCATTTCAAACTCTTGTAGGAATGTAAAGGGTTCTAATATCTCAGTCCTGCTGAATTTAGAGAGTCTTGCCAAGAAATAAGGTTTTGGATCGTATGCTTCTTGAGGTGGTCCAGCCTAAGATAGCTCTAGTTTTGGTTCTCTACAGGGTTGTATGCGTCTCTCATCAAATCATCTTCTCCTCATGCATCTCTCAAGTGGTTCACCTCATCTCTAAGGATATGGTTCAACTACTCTGTTTGTGCTAGCCTATCCAGTATTGCTTGAATGGGATCATTCCGATCCTCATCTTCCAGTGATTGTCTTTTGGGTGGCATCACTGTTTCTTCATCCTCACTATCAATGAAAAGTGGATTCGCGTAAGCTCTTGACGAAGAAAATGATCTAGAGGCACCAAGGAGAGGGTCACTCTTAGTGCTAGAAGAGAATAGGGGATTGATCTAGGTCTGAGCATACCCTAACACAATAGGATGAGTTATGTTTCCTATAAGAGAGTCATCTAGGAACCAAGAGGGTCCACAAAGAGAGTCATTGCAGGTCTGGAAAGTCGTTAGATTTGGAATGTTGAATGAAGTGTTCGCGGAGTCCGAACTAAAAGTGCTCCAAATTTCTATCTTTTGATTTCAAGAGATATGAGTTGGGGCACGATATTCAAGTCAAGAGGCGAAAGAGTTATGTAAAGGTATATAATACACAGACTTTGAATGCATACAATTCAATACACAATACAAAACCCCAAGTTCACCAATTTCACACAATGAAGGTCGCAAAGGTCCAGGCAATTATCTTTTCAGTTTTAATTTGGTAATAAAATAATCTTATATCCGTTACACACATGTTTGTCGCCTTGATGCCCAAATATGGTTATATTATTCCTTGATCAAAGGAGTGATCTACCCAGGCTGTCGGGTTATATCACATCCTTAAAGGAGACAATAGACTAGCACATCTAAAATGTTATTATGGTCGGAAGTGAGCGCTTGCAACTCCCAAACCCGCAAGAGTTAGATCTGGAGACTTAGGGTGCAGGTTCAGGATTTTGAGCTCTAACCATAAGGCTATGTCCTCACCCACTCATAGTTTGGAGGTAAGTGCCTGAGGTAAGTACATGTGTACAAGGATTAGGGTTACTCTCCCGTAAGACAATGATATTCATTTTTATCTGATTTTTGATTAATCAATAATGTTTAGCAGTCCCAATTTTAGATTAAGTGATCACCTACTTTGTAGTCCAAGATCAAGCACATTTACTGGACAATCCCAATATCCTTTAATCCTAAGTGAAAAAAACATGGAGGGAGGAGTTGGAAAAGCTGATGCAAATTAGTAAAACAATGATTCCTGCTCAGATAAAAATACTTATAGTGATCCTCACAATCTCCATGTAATATGCTAAATATAATTGAAATTTATATTGTATGAATGCACTGGAAAACTGCATGTAGACAGATAGTTCTATTAGCAATTGAAGAACATGTCATGGCTAAGTAGAACGTTTAGTGTGTCTATTATGTGAATGTATGATCCTAGGACCATGAGCACAACAAATAAAACCTAGTAGCTCTAATAGTTGAAGTGCAGTCCTAGATCTATGTCAAGCACCACAAAAAATATGGGCCCGATGGGCTAAGAGTCAAGTGTTCGGATACACATGTGAAGCAAAATGAGAACCACTGGAAATTAGACGGTTACTACAAATTACTTACAAAAATAATATCTCAAAAAATAAAAATCTAATCTAAAACATACTCTCTCTCTCTTTCTAAAAATAAAAATCTCTCTTCGTTCCTCCTTAGCGGACTCAATCCACAACATCACTCGCCTCAGTCGCTACGAGTTGTGCCATCCTCCAATAAAGCCGCTACGTGTTAATCAGGTCCCTCACATGAAAAAGAGATTTATATTAGAGAGAGATAAAAATAATATACACAAATAAATAAATTTGAAATACAAAGAAATAAATAGAGA
Organism: Ottelia alismoides; assembly: GCA_037367405.1. NCBI lineage: Eukaryota > Viridiplantae > Streptophyta > Magnoliopsida > Alismatales > Hydrocharitaceae > Ottelia > Ottelia alismoides. Next base: position 34,909 of record JAZKJV010001771.1, read on the forward strand.
AAAATATATACAAGAAAATCAGGGTCAGACTACCTGAGGGTGGAAAACCTCTGCACTAATTTTTCTAAAAATAAACCTAAACCATATACCTCCTCGACAATGGTGCCATCTGAAAGACCATTTAATCCCTGTGTTAATTTATCGTTTTTGATGTAGTATGAAAATCTGATGATCAATCAACAATTATATGAAAATAATTATACAATTAATCCAATGTGGTAAACTTGTTTATATTTGGACAAGTCCCAAGGTCAAAGAAGTAATATGAGGGTCTAGAACCAACTTTTAAATAACTCAAGATTAGATTTTCAAATATATCAATTTTTATGTTTTTGGATTTTTTTGCAAATTTTTATGGATTTTAAAATAAAAGATGCAATTAACTGAAAATAAATATGATGAATGGATATTTCTTAATTTTTATGCAAGAAAATAATTCAATGAGAGTAAATAAAAAATATGCATTTTTGGAATTTTTAAAGAATGATGAATGAATGTCATGTGAATATATAGGTAAATGAGCATGCCAATCAATGTGCAGCTAGATTGAATTTAAATCCCAAGTCCCATGAATTATTTATTTCCAAAAATACTTGCTTAATCATGTTCAAGTCAGTTCCAAGCAATGCTCCCAATTTTCACAATTTTATGAGCAATAAAAATCAATTTAGATAACAAATGTCTCACAAAAGATACATGAATTCCCTCGAATTAATTTATATTAAAAAAGGTCTCCTAAAAAATACTAGATGTTCTATATGAAAGAGAATGAAATAAACTTCAAAACGACAAAAAGAAGAGAAATATTTGTCTACATATACTCCAGATATCAATGAAAATAGTCTAGGATTCTAAATGTAATATAAATAAATAAAACGATTTTAAAATAGACCTTCTGAGGGCAGGGAAGCAATATATGGAAGGTGGCGGGGTATGCTCTGTAAATTACACTAGACGTGGGGGGTATCTTTGTGATTCTTTTGAACTGGAGGGGGTCGTTAGCAAAATACCAAATCTCTTGCTAAGAAGCACGCGACATGGATTTCTGGTAAGAAGCGGAGGTGCTCCCTCTCTGTTCAAATCAAGTGGTTGTAGATTGGCCACGTGGATAGCCTCGATGGGAACTGATATCTTAATCCAATGGTTGATAATGAAGCTCCTTGGATGGCTATGATATCTTCCTTAATTGATATCTACGGTTGTATCTTAGAGAGATGATAGCCCTTCGATCCAAATAAAAGGGGCCTTGTAGGTGCTTCTCTTGGCCTTCTCGCGAGAATGGTGGAAAGGGAGTTGTCACCTCCAATTCGTTGGTGGCCGACACACGGCCTGATGCGAATGACGAAGGTCCAATAATGCTCGAGTAGTTCCCTCTTCCTCTGGTGTTCTCTAACGATCCAAGCTATTATTTGGGAGGGCATGCTTCTCCTGTGAGTCTCCGTTGATGAGGGAGTATCTGCAAGAGATCTGCGGCTCGAACCTACTAGGCTTGGTTTGATCGTTATGCACACAGAAGAGGGTGTGGCAATGGTGCTCCAGTAACGTAGTAGAGGGATGGAGCTCAATCGAGGGAAGGATGCGAGATATAGAAGGGAAGCGAGGGGGAAGACAAATGTGAGGTGGTCTTGACGAAGGGTAGGTTGTGTTTGATCGGAGAAGATTAGGGGTTTTAGATGGGGAAAAGGGAATTGGGGTAGAAGGGAGAATCAAACAAAGAAGAAGAAGAAGGGAAGAAGGGAGTCGTACGAAGAGATTTATCTGTAGGTAATGAGTGTCGCTTGAAGGTTTGGAGGTCATGGTGGTGCTTTCCAATCTTTGCCTTAGGGGTTGGGTGGGGTAACCTTGAGGCTTAGCTGCTTACGGAGAACCAGCTACACGGGTTGGGCACCTGTGGATCGTGCCTAGGAGAATAGGTCTTCGTGGGAGATCTGCTATTGATGATGTCACCAATGACATATTGGTCAGCTCTCTCTCTCTTTCTTCGGATCTGAAGGAGGATATGGTAGATAGATATGAAAGGAGATTAGTCTGGGATTAAATAGGTTGAGAGGTTGGGGATGATGTGGGTTCTTTTGGTGGAATAGTGGTGTGTGGTTTTGTATATGATTGGCTTCCAGGACATCAAGGTTTGTTGGAGGGGATAATGGGGGTAGTTGATCCTCTCTAGGCAGTTAATTTAGAGGCTAAGGGTAGAGATGGGAAAGGGAAGTTGGTGAACGAAGGGATAGGGATAGAAAGAGGGGATGATCTAGCAAGTTATTGTCTGTTGAGGGATAGACTCTAGGTGGTTGGTTGAAGAGGGGGTAGGATTAGACAACTGTTGGGGTTGATCGGGGTTTCGGTCGTTGGGAGTTTGATCTGTTAGAGATGGTGGCTTTCGACGATCACATGATAAGGGTGGTTTGGGTGGTCATGTTGGGAGAAGGGATAGGAGGTTGGTGAGGATTAAAAATGGGGGAGGAGAGAGTGTTAGCCGATGGATGTTTAGTCGGGGCTAGATGTAGGTGACGAGAGGAAGGTCGTTGGATTAAGTAAGACCCAACAATTGGGGAATGGTCGCGTGCTAAGCACATGAGGGGGCTAGAGTTGAGGCGGGAATAATCACGACTGTTGGATTGAAATTTACCCAACAACTCAAGATTGAGGGTGCTAGAAGACAAAACGGTTTGACTGGGGGAAAGTCAATTTTGACATGGCGTCCAGGTGGGCCAGTGGGATTGAGACACGTGGAGGAGTGTTGGCTGGGAGGTTTGACCAAAATACGTAAATAAGTGATTTAAAAAAGAAAGTAATTTTAAATGAAAATATGACGAAAGAAAATTTGTAGATCTTAAAAAGATCTACAATACTCATGAAGAACTCAAATGCAAATGGAATATGGAATGAAAGATATGATTTTTTACAATACTTTATATACTATAAAATATTGATTTTTGTATATTTCCAATTTTTATTTATTTATTTTAGATGAATAAATGCATGCAGAAAATCAAACATGATGCATAATAATGCATTGGACATAAATACATTTTTTTTTGCATTTTTTATGGATTTAGAAAGTTGGAAATAAACTGAGAATGTGAATTATACACTAGTGAATAAGCTAAAATACACATGTTAGAACTTCTCTTTTTTACAATTTTTTTGGTATTTTAAATTTTTAGTTGTATATAATTAGTTAGAAAGTGAGATGAAATAAAGAAATGAAAAAAATAATAAAGAGTTAAATATGTACATGAAATAACAAGTCATCAGTGAAAATGTACAATATATAATTTGATCCCAAAACCCAAGTTTCACATATGGCCTCCGATTCTTTTGAATGTGATCTTGATTTGTAGATAATTGAGAGTATATTAAGTCAAAAGTGAGAAAAGTGAAATTGGACATTGTATGGGAAAGATATCAACTTTTATGGCTTTCAGTCCTGAAATTAGGTTTTGGGTTTATTTCACATATATACAAGTTAGTATTTCAGATATATACAAGTCAGTATATACAAGTTAGTTAAAAGTGAGTACGGTGAAATTGTACATTGTATTTTCATTGATTAATTTTAGTGATGTACAAAATTGAGTCGGTTTTATATCAATTGGATTTAGTGTGAATTAATTAAAAATGGGTGAAGTTGTGTAAACATACACAAGTTAATATAAATGTAAAAAGAAATGCTAATTTATGTAAATTATTTACGGATGTGTGAATGCTAATTATGAGTTATAAAGAGATGAATGCATCTAACTACTCAGAATGGAATTCTATTTTTAGCTAATTAGAGTGACGAATCACATATTCATCACTTGGGCAATCCCTTGGTTTAACACAGTGAGGAACCTGTCAACTTAAGACTAAATGTTCATAACATTAAGTGTATACGAGTTTCAAGAAGAATGATTTTTTGTGATTTTTTTATGCAATTAAATGTGAATATGCAAATACATGCCAAGTTTAAGGGTGTTTGTGCAATTTATCAACCAAAAAAGTACAAAAGTTATCAAACTCGGTCAAAATGTTTGAAAAATGCAGATTTAAGCAACTGCGAGTTTTTGAGATTTTTCTGATCCAATATGAATTTTTACTGAATTATTAAATACAGAAATGGTGATTATGAGTACGTTAATTTTAGTAAATATCAAAACTCCATATTTTTCTAAATAAAAATCATCTTTAAAAAAATACTAAGTGATGGTTTAATTAAAATCAATTATAAATTTCATGAAATGACTTATTTAAGGTAAAACATGCATGCACAGAAGATGATTTTTTTGGCACAATGCAGAGAAAAATAAACCTACATAATGTGTTTTTTGGAATTATTAGAACTATGCATGATTTATTATGAATTTTCAGATCATAGACATGGCAATTTAAGATAAATTCTATCACAATAATTATCATAAATCAAGTAATGCTCATAAAATACCATTAAATATCCTCAATGTAGAGAGTAGATTTTTTGATAGTATGAAATTTTTGGAAATAAAAATAGATGACAAATGATAATCCAAATTGATACTCCAATACAGGTGTATAGATGCAAAATGAGGAATAAAAATTCAAGAATAAAATGGTGTGTGAAAGGGCACTTCTTTAATTACCTTGAAATATAGGGGATCGTCCTACAATTTTCTTTAAAAAGGGGTGTAACCCTCACCTGAGGGTAGGGTGGAGCATTGGGTCGGGCCGGCCCAGACCCAACCCTGACCTAACCCGCAAAAGTCCAGGCCCGGCTCGAACCCGATGTACAAATGGGCCGGGCCTGGGCGCTCATATTTCAAAATATCATATTAGAACTAAATTAGGGGGCACGGATTTATAGTCACAATACATCCAATACTTCCTTCATCCATCAATAGTAATATTATATCGTAACAATACATCCAATATTCATGTGTTATGGATGAATTATATCCATAACAATAAATTGGAATCGAAGTGTAACTTCATGGAATCCAAATAAGTGCGGGTTGAGCCCGACCCGAGCCCGAGCCTGACCCGAACTCGAGCCCGATCCCGCAGGCCTTGGGTCGGGCTCGGGTCCTCAATTTGCTGAAAAAAGCAGGCCTCGACTCGGCCCAAGGCCCACGAAAAATTGATGGACTCGGGTCAAGCTTTCCCAGGTTGGACCGGGTCAAGCCCAATGCTCCACCCTACCTGAGAGGCCTTGAACCTTTTCTTCCTTTAAAATCACATTGAGGTGGGGGCAGCTGCGCAGGCGGCATGCAGTGGGGATCTCGCGGCTGTACGCAGCTGCTGTGATTGGAGGGTGGATCAGAGCCAGGGGTTGACTGCGGTAGGGCTAGCCCTTTCTCCTTCGTATGGTGCTGCGCAAGATACAGGCTGGAAGAGCTCATGCGTAATGGAGGAGGCGGTTCTCTCAAGGACCCACTGGTTTGGTTGTCGGAGATGAAGTGAGGAGGTCGGAGCGATCTGCAGGATGAAGAGAGGCACGTCTAGGTTGCGCGAGGATAGTGAAATGCTGGAGCTTAAAACACTAGTGCTGCTGCTAATTGTTGCGTTTGATATGATGGAGATGTCCAGCTCAAGAGATGCTTCACGCCGTTGATGTAATACGAGAAAGATGGAGTTTACGTGGATGGTGTGCGGATGTTACAAAGGAAGACGAAGGTGCTTTGGATGGTACTGCTGCAGAATGGAGTTCCTCTTCTTCCTTTGAATCGACCGAGCTAACCGTAGAACAATATTCTGACGGCTGAGTTCCGCTGCTGCTAGAAGTTTCGGATCTATCTCCTGGAGGTGGAGCTTGCAATCGAATTAGAATGCTCGAACTGGAGCTCGGCAATGGAATTAGAGAGAAAGGGTGTGTGAAGGTCAAGCTCCTGGGCGTGAGTAATAGGAAGGGAATGGCACTCCTATGCGTATGATGGTGGAAGGAGTTGCATCTCCGTCCAACTAGATTGACAGAGGGGAAGATTGCGTGTGGAGAATAGAACCGGAGGAAAGTAAATTCGCCTAAGGGGCACCCGTGGAAACTTATTCCACGGGACCTTCAAGTGAATATATAATTTGTTAAGTACCCCAAGGAAGCCATGACTTGAGGTCATGACTTCCATAGAAGAAAGCCGTCACTTGAAGTCACGGCTCCCACTGAAGGAAGACATGACCTCAAGTCAAGGCTTCATCTGGTTCCAGAACAGACAAGTCCCCACCCTTGGGGCATGTTTGGTTGCCAGGGTACCCCGAGGTACCCTGGCATATCTCTAGCTCCAACCCTGTATTCCTAGGTTGGGAATACTTGTATTGACCCTACAATTTCTTTTGTATAATGGTTTTAACCTTGTTCAAATACACTTATCAACATAAAAAACATATTATAATCATTAAAAAAGTTAATATAACACATAATTAATGTCACATCACATCACAATTATCATTCCAACCATCACAACCCTCTAAAGAGCTACTATTCACAGGAGGATACCCCAACCCAGTAACCAAACATGCCCTTGGGGTTGGGACTGGATAGAGAGGCAATAGTTACATATAGCCAAACAACAAAGTCCATTACTTTTATCATCCGTTAAAAAAAAGAGTCATAAAACATAAGAAGAAGCTCTTCATTTTATATACATAAAACTAAATAGAGTCATAACATAAGAATAAGGTCTTCATTTAATATACATTGTGATACATATCACTACATTACAAAAACATCACATACGTTTTCTTCTACGAAAGACTCTAAGCTTAGGTGGCCTTTCGTCGGGTTCCTGCGGTATCACCTTAGGCTGCAGTTGGCTTGAGGGCACGATTTGGCTAGCTTCATCAATCTGTGCAATCATAGATCCATCGAGTGCCGCAACGTCGTCCATATGAAGTACTGGAAGCGGAGAGCAACGTGATGGGCCGACGTCAGAAGGACCCCTCTCCTTCACCGGGGCGGATGGTGTGGACAGGCTACTAGGGGTGCAATGGTCATGAAAGGGAGTCTGAAAATCATCAGCAGTAGATGCTTCGACATGTCGCCTCTGACCGCCTCCAGCTCTTACTCCTTCACATCCTCCCCCATGTCCTCGTCCACGACCCCGGTCAATAGGAGTTGGTTCCATGGAAACCCCTTCTTCATTTCCTTCAACGTCATCATCATCTGCCCCATCTCTGAACTGTCTCTCGATGGCTTCCAGTAGTCGCCGCTCAGAATCAACTGCTAAAAAAGCCACACGTTCTAGGTCATCTCTTGCTAGATGAATGTCTCCAAACCTCGATACCTAAAAATGAGATAGACTCGAGTCATAATCTATGTATGTTGAAAATGAAATGTTAATGTAATTATTACTTACAACAAAGTCCATCATGCACTCGTGTCTACCAATAAACCGTCGGGTGATACGTTTATACCAACTCATGTAGTCATATGTCACTCCATCTCCTCCTGGAACTATGGGGACTATCTCCATAATATAATCCCTCATATTCTCCCACATCCCCAAGAAGTTGGCATGGAATTGGATCCAATCAACGTTGATCTTCCCTCACAGATCTAGCGAGTGGAGCTTTGGGCATGTGCTGCACGGACCGGGGATCCCCTGAACTGCTCCAAACTGTCGTAACACACGATCTGGAGTGTATAACTCAACCAAATAGAAATGAATGAGTGATACTCTTGCAACATGAAGATCCGGTGCTTCTAAGCAGTACGGAGGAACCATCTGCATCACGTCTGTCATGTAAGGCCTCCAAATAACCTACGAAAATGGAAAGAATTTTATTAGAATCATGGATAACTACTCGTAGTGTAACAACATGCTAGGTTTACTTTCATACCTGTAACACTGTGTGAAGGTCAAATGCATCTCAATATGGACGCACCACATATGTTGGCTCTGTAGTGACATCGAAATATGCCCGCATGGCATCCTAAGGGGCTCCCCACCCAATCGGGCCTCCGATGTACAGTGAGTGCTATGTGGGGAAAATGTTCCCATGCCCACACCTGCAGTAAGACCAAAGGGCCACATATCTCTATTGCTTCTGCTTTGGATACGATGCACAACTGTCTGTAAAGGAAAGCCAGGCAAGCAGATCCCTAGGATAACTGTCCACAGGCCTCCATGTCTTCGAGCATTGGAAGGTAAATCAGCGAAACCTCATTTCCGGACTTGTCTGGAAAGACATCCCCTCCAAGAGCTATAGTATATATTCACGGGTGTGCTACAGAATGGTCACCTCATCAGCATACTCTGGAAGTACATAGAAATGCTCAACAAGCCATGTCATGCGGATACGTGAACCGTCAATGATAGGCTTCTCAGGCCTCACTCCAAGAAGCCTCTCGCATAGTCCAGGCCAGCTAGGAGATGCTGCACATGATGCCCATCGATCTTCAGTCCAAATATGTAAGCCACATCCTGCAAAGTGATCGTCATCTCTCCATGATGCATGTGAAAGGTATGAGTCTCTGAGCGCCATCTCTCTACCAATGCAGTAGTTAAGTGCCAATCGAGTGAGATGAAGTCCAGTTGCATCACTCCTGCAAAACCCGCAGCATATACGTGGTCCACGATACGTTAATCAATGGGGGCATGTCGCAGTATGCCCTCTCTACGTCGACATCTCAACCATCTCACCACTAATCGGCATTCAAGAAAATAAATACGTCAGATAACAAAATGAAACATAATGATAAAAACTCATAGTAAATTTTTTTAACCACGCACATCTCCCTGCCAAACAGCTCTGGATCTATGAGAGCCCTGTAGATGTAAAACAAATCGATCAATGGGACCTGGCTCCATCTGCAACAATTAAAAAATTAAATGGTTAAATAGGTGGTTGTCAAAAATTAAACAAGAGAAGTGAGTAGTAAAAAATTTAGTCGCAAATATCAAAAACTAAACAACCTTGGCTAGTATGGTTGGGACATTTCCTCCTATTGTGGCCACTCTCCCAACATAAGCCACATTTGTTTACAATTGGTGGACCATGACTACTATGCCGACGATTATGACCAAGTTGACGACAAGCCCCGCACTGTTGTTGGACAGGATCCTCACGTATATCCATTTCATTATGAATCCGCTTTGATTTGGGCCGACCCTTGGATCGTACTCTTGTTGGATCTGGAATTATTTTCTCTGTTGTGAATTTTGGCCATACCTCCCTATCTCCAATGGGGTAGAAGATACCTTCATAGATGTTTAATTGACACTGCCATGTATACCATGGGCCCATATACTCATCAACATCAATATTTAGATGTGCTAGAACAGCGCATGCATGAGAGCAAGGGATTCTGTGAACTTGCCACTTCTGACAGGTGCAAGACAAGTCGTTGAGTAGGACTGAGTGTTTCCTTTCGCCCTCTAGGCTATACTATGTCATCAGTTGCCCTGTGATGACTTCATATAAGTGTAAAGGAGCACCCCTGATTCGAGTGATTCGATGATTGTTGCTCCTATTCATCCACCTCTTGAGCATGTCAGCAGCGTATATGGTGAATCGGTCACCATGAGCAAGATGAGACATTGTCTCACTATGACGGTCGTAGAAATATTGAATGCAATTGTAGTATGTCTTCTGTACCAAGGCTGCCACTGGAAGTGATCTTACATCTTTCAATACAACGTTATAACTTTCGGAGAAGTCAGATGTCTTGTAACCGAAACGATGTCCATCATCAAAGGTCAAAGTCCATTGATCTTTAGGGTAATTGTGCGTGTCAAACCAATACCATGCATTCTCATCCATGTCCTTCAACTTATCCATGTAATTGGTCAACTTTCTTTGTGTATAAATCTTCCCAGCCCTCATTACCAAGCTCTTCATTGTCTGGTTTTTCATAACATCGTTGAAGTTACTAGCAACATGACGTAGGCAGAAATGCCAATACACATAGGATGACTGAAATTGCACTTCTGGGCGACGCATGGCGGAACGAATTCCGGATGCACGATCTGATATGACACAAACTGGACCAATACGATCCCCAAAAATATGAAGTCAAACCATCTCCAAAAACCAACACCAATTGTCTTCATCCTCCTCGTTCACGAAGGTAAATGCAAGAGGTAGGATGTGGTTTGTTACATCAATGCCACATGCAATGAGCACCCTCTACTTGTATCTACCATACATATGAGTACCATCAATGCTAACAACAGGCCTGCAATGTCTCCATGCACTGATTCATGGACCAAATGCCCAGAAAGCCCACTTGAAAAGCTTCTCGTATCCACCAACAGGTTCCCCCTAGAGATCGGTCATGGTTCCTAGGATTGATGTCTCCAATGCACGAAACAGATATGACAATTAGTTGTATGAAGCCGCCCAATCACTGTATACTATCTCTATTCCCTTTCTCCTAGCATCCCATATCCTCCTACGACTCTCCATGTACATGAACCCATCAGAAATAGATTGCTGCATGTATGAAACCTTCATTACTAGTGAAACCTTGATTTGATTTAGAAATTTCTGTGCCATTAAGTTGCAATCAAGTTGAGGGTGATCTTGGTTTGCTACACGATGCAAGCAAGTATGTTCTGAATCTAATTTGAAATCACAAAGAATTCATCAAGTGGGCGGCGATGTCCACACAACCGTCAAAGGCAACCCCTGCTCTTCTTGCTACAATAAATAACTGATGAATCTCGTATTCATCATGCTAAATTTGGTCATTTAGGCTCTGTCCCCCATCATCCACCTGTAATTAATCATTAATAGAGCATTATTAGCCATCATGCATGTGTAAATAATATCTGCATTTCATCAGCATAAATTGCATTAAAAATTCCATGTGTAAATTAGCCCAAAAAGCCGCTAACTTCTCACATTTTTAGTTAATTCATGCTAACTCTGATTGACCCAAAACTACCTCCATTGTGTAGATATTACTAACCTTATTAAATAAAAAATACAAAAAAATTTAATAACTCCAATAAGTGTCAAATAATCCCAAAGTCAAATTTCACATCTGACAGACTAAAATGAGCATATCTCCCACATACAGTGTCTGATTTTGGTCTACTCACTTTTAAAGTACTCCATTTTCAAATATCTTCAAAACAAGACCAATTTCATAAAATTCGGAGCTCATATGTGAAAGTTGGGTTTTGGGCCTCTTTTGCGCATTTTAACTTTTTGCCAATTTTGACCTGAGTTTTTATGTGCATAATTAACCCTTTTAATTTTATTTCTTTTTCATTTGTGTTCTTTGATGAAAGTTTTATTAAGCGACATGAAAATCCAAATCCAGATCAAAATTGAAATCAAAGAAACAGACCAAGTTTGAGTGTCCATTGTCGGTCTGTACAAAAGTTGTGCGTTTCTTACTTCTAATTTATTTTCCTATTTTCTTATTTATTAAAAATCCAAAAAAAATAGATTAATGTGTAATTAATTTTCTTATATTTTATCATATTTTTTCTAGATTTTTTATCCTCTCTAAAACCACCAAAAAAATACAAAACCCCAAAAAATCGGTTTTCTATACACGTGGAGAGCCACCAAAAAGACCACTTTGCACAGGTGATCTCTTTTGCTTCCGGGTCCTTCATGAAAGTTGTAGATCTCGACAAGATGAACAACTTTCGTGAAGAAAATTTTTCGATCCGAGGTCTCCTGCTATTTCTTTTTTATTTTTCTTTGCTTTTAATTTTGAAATTTTTTTGGGGTGCCACGTGGCAGCCCCACGGTGTGCCACGTGGCACCCCCACTCTCTCCAGGCCCTTCCCCCGGGTCACGTGCCCAGCACGTGACCCCGGCTTCTTCCCCTTCCTCCTGGCCGTTACTCGCCGCGCCTCCTGCCGTTTCTCCTCCCCCTCAAAACCGCCGCCGCGCCTGCCCCCTCCGCTCACTCCGCACCTCCTGCCGTTACCCACGCCACCCCCTATAAAGCCTTGCCCCTACCCGACGCTCCGACCATCCACCCTTAGCCTAGAGCTGGTGACAGCGGCTGTTGTACGGCGTGATCCACAGCAAACCGTGTTGTGCCGCCGCTCCTCCTTGCGAGCAGCAAAGCTTTGAGGATCCTCCTACGCCGGACCTCTGAGGCGACAACCGGGAGAGAGCTCCGCTCCTCCGTCCGCAGGCGACTCCATTTCCCCTCAACCATCCACGCTCAAAGCTTTTCCATCTTTTCTAACTTTGCAGGTACTCAGCCACCGCCTCTCCGTCGCGCCCTCGCCCTCCGACCACCTCACAGCCGCCCGCGCGGCGCATCCACCTCCGCCCTCGAGCCGTGTGTCGGCCGAGGGGCGGTATCCTCACCCTCCGGTCGCCGCGTCCACGCGCCACCACCCCCGCCGCGCCCACGCACCACCTTCGCTTTGCACAGTGCCACCGCCTTGCACGACGCCTCCGCCTTCGCGCGAAGCCTCCGCCTTCAGCTCGTCCACGCGCCACCTCCACCCTCGGCCAGGAGCGGCTCTGCCGCCCGCGCTCCGCACCACCGTACGCGGCATTCGCCTCCACCACTTCCTCCATCACCCGACAAGGTACAGATGCCGTTGGATCAGGACACAAGCCCCTGATCCAACGGCCTTGGTTCAGCCACGCCACCCCTTCCGAAGCTACGCCCCTAACCTCCGCCTTGGGGATCCCAAACCTCCATCAACTGCCACCTAGGCTCGGGAACTCCGAGCCTCATCCCTGAACTCCGAACCTCTCGGTTCGTTCCCGAGCCTAAGCCTCGGTTCTCCAGACCACAGGCTCGGGAGCTCCGAACCTCCGCCTCGCATCCAACCCTCCAGGCGCACGTGCGACGTACGTGCTTTGGGGGTAATTTGCAGTCATACCCCTGGCACTTTCATAAATTACAAGAATATCCCCGCCTGGGGTAAATTGCAGAGAAGCCCCACCAACTTTCAGATATTACAGATAAGTCCTCCCAGGGACCATTTTGAAAGAAAAACTTTGTTTTAATTACATTTTAATCCTTGAAACTTCATTTTATCATATCTTTGTCATACGAACTCCGATTTTAGCATATAATATGTCGTTTCGAAGATAATTCCGTGCTCTACAACTTAGCATCAATTGTGGACAGATTTGAGGCTGTTTATGGATAATTATTATTGAGTATAACTGTTGTCATTTGTAGGCTTATTTTGACATATATGTGCCACAAGTAACTTGGTAAAATTGACGATTTATTTTACAGGGAATTGTTGGAGTTGGGATATTACTCGAGGACTTATTTTATGCAGGGGCTTCGGAAAGGAAGATTGAAAATTTATTTCCCTTGTATTTTTCGAAGATAATGCCTATCGATTAAGGATTAATCTACAGGGAATTTAGAAGAAAATTTTCATCAGAGCCCAGAATTTATGAGATTATTTATTGACACTCTGATCATTTCTCTTGAATTATAGCGTCTGATCTGTGATAAATTTCGAGGTTATCAATTAACATCTTTTGAAGTATAAATCCAAATTCCAGATCCTGTGCTGAATTGTTTTCCCTGCATATTTCATTGCATTTGCATATCAGTGCATTGTACATTTTATCAACACGGAAATTAATCGAGCATTAATTAATTATTTAATTTGATTTAAGACAACGCAACTAAAAATCACCATTCCATGTGTTCGACCTTGGTAAACTTGCCAAGTAAAATATTCCACAACATTCAAAGCTTGTGGTATTTTGACGACCGAAATCCACCTCCTATATTACAATCCATTGATATTAAAGAGGTGGATTTCGCGATCATCAAATGGCGCCGTTGCCGGGGAACGACAAATTTTTAGGGTTTTAAATCATTTTTGTAATTGATTTTTGTGAAAATTAATTTTTGTGCCATTTTTTTTCTTTCTCTATGCATTTTATTTTGCATTTTTTCTCTTCTTGTACTAACCGCACTTTCTCTCGTTGCAGAGTACTCGGAGCATATTTTGGATTTAAGTCAAGGACCTGCAAAGAAGACTAAAATTTTAATTTTGTGAGAGAGAGTTAGTATAGATTTAATTTTCTGCATTATTCTCAGGGTCCCTCTCTTTGAACCCTTGTAATAATTAATACTGAACTCTCTGTGGCTTGACGTAGGACTTAGGCACATATACGCTTATTTTTCTATCATTGATTGTGCTCGTAATTTTTAGGCCACACTCTCACTAATTAAACGCACTGTAGATCGTTCAACATTAGCCAAAAACTTCAATCAATTCTTCTCGCGAATAGAACTATCTGTTTAGGGCGTTTTCCATCTGTGCATATCATTTAGTGTAAATTTTAAATTCCTGGTCTTGCATCCCGCATGAAGAACGCGGGGATTCACTGTAAGTCCTTCTCTTAAGCATGCATCATTGATTTACGCTTGCATTGGCTTTTTCGATTCTCCCTCCTCGAGTTTTACAACTTCGGAATTAACGGAATTGGGACTGCTCGTTAGGCGTGAATTTCTGTGCTCACATAAACTACAGTGATAACCTTAACTTAAAACTGGGACTGATAATCAAGGTGACTGTAAATAAATTGATCTAAAATTAACCTGTGTTTGGTGGAGAGAAACCCACTCATTGTTTGTAAGGACCAGAACGCACACTTAGGAAAGAACCCAAAACCGAAGTGGTTCATTCAGACTACTGAGTTTAAACAATTAGCTACTTTTCAGTGAGGGTCTCGGGTAGCCGTTTACGGTCCGACTTCCCTTAGCAGAGTAGGTGGTTTAGAGGACACCACGGAAGGCTCCGTCCTCAAGTAACACGGGTAGCCGTTTACGGTCCGTACTTACACCTATACTGGCTGAAGGTAGGAGCAACTAGTTGTATGAACTCGGGACAGTCTTTGTGAAATATTTCAGCACCTAACAGCTCCGCTTAATTTTTAAGACTGTTTTGTCATTAAATTAAAATTGAAAAGATAAGCGGCCGAACCCTAACGTGCCTTCACCAGTGTTGAGTGGGTGAATCAACGTGTTTGTTTTGTGTTTGATTTGTGTGCGTCAAAGACCTTGCAATTGTAAGCAAATCGTGGTTCGTTGATCAGTCCATCCCTCTTGACAAGATGTCGACACAGTGGTCTTCTTTCCCGATCTCCATGACCATGTCCCGATATTCTTCTTCTCACTCTCCTCAGGAGAACCTACCATTCAAGTCAAGTTCCCCTCAGCCATCATTCTCTGCCCACCCATACATCCCACCCTATGACCACACTTCTTCTTGGACTAGCCCTCTCTCACATTCGGACAATCTTATGGACATAAGAGAGAGATCGGAATTGAGGATAAACAATAGAGTGACCGATATTGACAATAGAACACGATTTCCGGTCACTAGGATCTCACAACCTCTTGAATTATCTCCTACTCAAGATAACTATCAAGTTTCCTTTGACAACCCACGAGAAAACCGAAGTCAAGGAAATACAACTCATGACCAGACCATAGTGTTTATGAACAATCAACACTCTACTCGAGGTTACATGCCAGAATCAAGACACATAGAGAATGATTATTCAATCACTAGTCAAGAGATTTTTGAGGATGAGATTGCTCGAATTAATCATAGAGCAGACACTTTAACTATGAGAATATATGATCTCATCCAGTCAATGCAAAATTCAGAAGAAGTGAGGCCACCACCATGCGAACCACTGGATCATCACAATTAGACACAACCACTGACCTCTACCCCCCCCCACTGACCATATTACTGAAAATCACAAAAAAATTGAAAAATTCAAAAATTCAAAGATATTGGAAAATTCTGAAATGGAAGCATTTTGCAAGAGTCTAATCTTAGAGCTTCCATTAATCAAAGCCATAGAATATGTGCCCGATCTTAAGAGATTTGTGAAGAGTCGACTGAACCCCAAAAAGACGGGCAAGAAACGATCAAGAACTGAATATCATGTCATATCTATGGCTAGTTCTTTGGTGATGAATCATAAACTCAAAAGCCGCAAAGTCAAGCGGTTGACTCGGGTCACATGTGAAATTGAGGATTCAATATTCACTCATGATCGGTTAGACGACGACTCTACATTAAACATCCTCCCGAAGTCCGTCTTTAATCAACTTAAATTCGGACAACTCAAAAAGACTAGGGTGATCGTTCAATTACCTGATCGATCTACCAAAAGACCGCGGGGGATTGTTTCTGTCGTCGTAAATTTCCGAGGTAAAGAACATAAGGTGGTCTTTACGGTCCTTGACATTGAGCACCCCGGAAGGATGTCTGAGTCTCCTATCATTTTAGGAAAGCCGTTCTTAGCCTCCGCTAAGGCAATCGTCGATTGCGAGACTCAGGAAATCAAATTCCCGAACTCGAACCACAATGAACAAATCCACAATGACACGTCCTGCTCTGAGGAAAACCAATTGGAAACCAACAGTTATGATCAGAAAATAAAGATTTTACATAATCAGACACACTGATACAAACCCTAGGAGAGTCACCTAAAAGACTGAATGTTGGACAAACTTCGAGTTCTCACCACCCTATCACTGCTCCTAGGAAAAATCATGATTTTGGAGCTTATGAGGAATTGGACCATATTATTGAAGATCAACACGATTATATGAGTGGTCCAATCTTCGAGTCGGTAGTAATTCATGAGATACTTGAACCATATAAGGAACCGACTCCGGAAACATCCGATGTCACCAAAATTCATGATCATACGAAAATGACATCAACACCCCCAACCATAAACCACAAAATCTCCAGGAACAATCTCCCTCGACCGAAGCAACGTATGACCCTTCAAGAATTGGTCGACTTTTACGGGGATTCATCTGATGAGGAACTCACGAATGCCACGTCGGTTACTCATGACAGGGAGGTGAAGACTGTCCAACTACCTCCCAATACTTATCAAGGAAACAAACCGATCAAGAAAGTCACCTTTGACCTTAGACATCAGGTGATTTCTGAAGAGTCCTCGTCCGGTCCTGATGTGGTTCATCAGATAAGTGCAATAGGTACAGCTTTGATCCAAGGGCACTTACCTCTGATCGATAAAAGTTGGAGATCCTCTGCAGACGACTACTATTCTCCTGAGGACGACTTCGACGATGGCTGGTCTTCTTCATCGACCCCCTCTTCATCGCTCTCCACATCCCCATACTATCTCCCTCCACACTCCCGCAAGAAGGTCCGTCGCAAACCTCCTTGATCTTGTACATCTGCAAATCTACCCGGTTCCCCATCTGTAATTATCCGATTATACTTAGGCTGGCCTGAGCCTAAGTATAGGGGGACCACATCCTTTGTTTATACAACACTTCTCTTCTTTTGTTTTTAACCATTCTATATTTAGTACGAGCTATATCAACATTTCACTTTGTGCCATGGGAACATAGCACAAGCTAAGTATAGGGGGGTGTGTTTGTATATATTTTATCGACTTTATTCATAGCTCGTACTTTACTCGTTTTTATCTAACATCGGGGATGGGTACAAGTAGTGTGTATAATACCTGCTTTCAAAAAAAAAAACAAACAAACACCAAAAAAAATCATCACTCATGGTCTTGCATTTCATCAAGCATTTCATGCATTCCTTGGTTGATATATTCCTGACACATTCACTATCACTCAAGGCTTGAGGATTTTTGAGGACACTTGATTTCTGAAATCTTGAGATTCTAAGTTAGCCTGCCTTAGTCATTAGGGTTTTTAGAACTTAATAATCCACACTTCCCTAGTTTGAAAGATTTGAGCGCTATATTGCACTCTTCATCTCTACCATTCAAAAAGAATATGATCAGCACAATCACTCCCACAACTGCATGACTGATGAGATGAGTTGAGATATCACTTAAGGAACTAAGACTAGAGATTTGAGTTTAGACCCGATCTGATGATATTCGAGGATGGGATAAAGTTAATGAAGGCTGCAGAAAACCTGAGTGTCAGCAAAACCTAGCCAGTATGTGAACAAGTTCATATGCTATCTTTTTGATATTGACCTAAGTGCCAGGGTGGGTTGAAACTTAATGAAAAATTGTTGATCAGTGTGCGCCAACTCTTGGTAAAAGCAGTGGAGCTAGCCAAAAAACAAAAGAAAAGAAAAAGAAATGTCAAAGAAAAGCTCTATCATCCAAAGTCAAATTCCAAATGAGCTTCCACCAATGGCGAGCGCTCCCAAACATTTTCAAAGTGTCCACTTGGACCAAGCGCTAATTAGGACCAAGGAGTCGGGCTGACACCATAAAAGGGCTCTGTATCGTAAGAGATACAAGTCTGGGTGTCGAAGGTTTCTTAGATACTCAAAAGAGACACACCCCGGTGTACTCCCAGAAAAACAAGTGTAGACGACTCCAAATTCTCTTGACGGACACATTGATCAACAAAATAAAATATACTTGTGTTGAGTAATAAGGCACTCGAGAGGCACCTTGTTCCAATGTGAGGGAGAGAAAATTAGACACAATCCTATGCTCTCCATCATCTGGCCGTCCATCTACACTTTCAAGTCTGACAAACTAAGGAGACGGTTGACTGAAGCAAGAATAGACTTATTCTCTAGTGTTGAGGATTAGGTCTAGAGGAGGATCTTTGGGACCGGAACTTTGAGTGATGCCCTGACTCGACTCTCATCAAATGAAGTACACTTAAAATCATGTCCTTATATTATATGTACAAAAAGAGAGTCTGAAAATTAGAGAAGTTGGATTCCTTTTGATTAAAGCTTGGTTGAGCCCTGAATTTTAGGATCACTCAAATTAAGGGTCTTCTATGAATTAAGCCTTGAAAATTCAGATACACAGTCAGGGATGTATTCAACTAAGTCATTCATTCATTCATGCTCGGGGACGAGCATGGTCTAAGTATAGGGGTATGATGAATCTCGTATTCATCATGCTAAATTTGGTCATTTAGGCTCTGTCCCCCATCATCCACCTGTAATTATTCATTAATAGAGCATTATTAGCCATCATGCATGTGTAAATAATATCTGCATTTCATCTGCATAAATTGCATTAAAAATTCCATGTGTAAATTAGCCCAAAAAGCCGCTAACTTCTCACATTTTTAGTTAATTCATCCTAACTCCAATTGACCCAAAACTACCTCCATTGTGTAGATATTACTAACCTTATTAAAAAAAAAAAATACAAAAAAATTAATAACCCCAATAAGTGTCAAATAATCCCAAAGTCAAATTTCACATCTGACAGACTAAAATGAGCATATCTCCCACATACAGTGTCCAATTTTGGTCTACTTACTTTTAAAGTACTCCATTTTCAAATACCTTCAAAACAAGACCAATTTCATAAAATTCGGAGCTCATATGTGAAAGTTGGATTTTGGGCCTCTTTTGCGCATTTTAACTTTTTGCCAATTTTGACCTGAGTTTTTATGTGCATAATTAACCCTTTTAATTTTATTTCTTTTTCATTTGTGTTCTTTGATGAAAGTTTTATTAAGTTACATGAAAATACAAATCCAGATCAAAACTGAAATCAAAGAAATGGACCAAGTTTGAGTGTCCGTTGTAAGTCTGTACAAAAGTTGTGCGTTTCTTCTAATTTATTTTCCTATTTTCTTATTTATTAAAAATCCAAACAAATTAGATTAATGTGTAATTAATTTTCTTATATTTTATCATATATTTTTAAATTTTTTATCCTCTCTAAAACCACCAAAAAAAATACAAAACCCCAAAAAATCGGTTTTCTATACACATGGAGAGCCACCAAAAATACCACTTTGCACAGGTGACCTCTTTTGCTCCCGGGTCCTTCATGAAAGTTGTAGATCTCGGCAAGATGAACAGTGAAGCAAATTTTTCGATCCGAGGTCTCCTGCTATTTCTTTTCTATTTTTCTTTGCTTTTAATTTTGAAATTTTTTTGGGGTGCCACGTGGCAGCCCCAGGGCGTGCCACGTGGCAACCCCACTCTCTCCAGGCCCTTCCCCCGGGTCACGTGCCCAACACGTGACCCCACCTTCTTCCCCTTCCTCCTGGCCGTTACTCGCCGCGCCTCCTGCCGTTTCTCCTCCCCCTCATAACCACCGCCGCGCCTGCCCCCTCCGCTCACTCCGCACCTCCTGCCGTTACCCACGCCACACCCTATAAAGCCTTGCCCCTGCCCGACGCTCCGACCATCCGCCCTTAGCCTAGAGCCGGTGACAGCGGCCGTTGTACGGCGTGATCCACAACAAACCGTGCTATGCCGCCGCTCCTCCTTGCGAGCAGCAAAGCTTTGAGGTCCTCCTTCGCCGGACCTCTGAGGCGACCACCGGGAGAGAGCTCCGCTCCTCTGTCCGCAGGCGACTCCATTTCCCATCAACCATCCACGCTCAAAGCTTTTCCATCTTTTCTAACTTTGCAGGTACTCAGCCACCGCCTCTCCGCCGCACCCTCGCCCTCCGACCGCCTCACAGCCGCCCGCACGGCGCATCCACCTCCGCCCTCGAGCCGTGTGTCGGCCGAGGGGCGGTATCCTCGCCCTCCGGTCACCACGTCCACGCTCCACCACCCCCGCCGCGCCCACGCGCCACCTTCGCTTCGCACGGCACCGCCGCCTCGCACGACGCCTCTGCCTTCGCGCGAAGCCTCCACCTTCAGCTCGTCCACGCGCCACCTCCACCCTCGGCCAGGAGCAGCTCTGCCGCCCGCGCTCTGCACCGCCGTACGCGGCGTTCGCCTCCACCACTTCCTCCATCACCCGACAAGGTATAGATGTCGTTGGATCAGGACACAAGCCCCTGATCCAACGGCCTTGGTTCAGCCGCGCCACCCCTTCCGAAGCTATGCCCCGAACCTCCGCCTTGGGGATCCCAAACCTCCATTAACTGCCACCTAGGCTCGGGAACTCCGAGCCTCAGCTCTGAACTCCGAGCCTCCCGGTTCGTTCCCGAGCCTAAGCCTCGGTTCTCCAGACCACAGGCTCGGGAGCTCCGAACCTCCGCCTCACATCCAACCCTCCAGGCGCACGTGCGGCGCACGTGCTTTGGGGGTAATTTGCAGCCATACCCCTGGCACTTTCAGAAATTACAAGAATACCCCCGCCTGGGGTAAATTGCAGAGAAGCCCCACCGACTTTCAGATATTACAGATAAGTCCTCCCAGGGACCATTTTGAAAGAAAAATTTTATTTTATTTACATTTTAATCCCTGAAACTTCATTTTATCATATCTTTGTCATACGGACTCCGATTTTAGCATATAATATGTCGTTTCGAAGATAATTCTGTGCTCTACAACTTAGCATCAATTGTGGACAGATTTGAGGCTGTTTATTGATAATTATTATTGAGTATATTTGTTGTCATTTGTAGACTTATTTTGACATATCTGTGCCACAAGTAACTTGGTAAAATTGACGATTTATTTTACAGGGAATTGTTGGAGTTGGGATATTATTTGAGGACTTATTTTATGCAGGGGCTTCGGAAAGGAAGATTAAAAATTTATTTCCCTTGTATTTTTCGAAGATAATGCCTATCGATTAAGGATTAATATACAGGGAATTTAGAAGAAAATTTTCATCAGAGCCCAGAATTTATGAGATTATTTATTGACATTCTGATCATTTCTCTTGAATTATAGCGTCTGATCTGTGATAAATTTCGAGGTTATCAATTAACATCTTTTGAAGTATAAATCCAAATTCCAGATCCTGTGCTGAATTGTTTTCCCTGCATATTTCATTGCATTTGCATATCAGTGCATTGTACATTTTATCAACACGGAAATTAATCGAGCATTAATTAATTATTTAATTTGATTTAAGACAACGCAACTAAAAATCACCGTTCCCTGTGTTCGACCTTGGTAAACTTGCCAAGTAAAATATTCCACAACATTCAAAGCTTGTGGTATTTTGACGACCGAAATCCGCCTCCTATATTACAATTCATCGATATTAAAGAGGTGGATTTCGCGATCACCAATAACCCATACATGACGGTCAGATTTGTGCACCTCAAAATTGTAGTGGTGCTTAATGCGAAACAATTTGACTGAATAAATCAAGTCTTCATTTGTATTGAAGGTCATCCCATTTCTTAACTCATCTGAACTTGCCAGTCCATTATGAATTCCCATCACGTCATCACCGTTTCGGATGTAACCATCACTGCCTCGTGTGTTATAAAATGGAATGTCAGAATCAACACGCACAGTCTCGTTCTCATCATTCAACATTTCTCCATCATCATTTTTCATTTCATCATCAGTGTTCTGTGGGGTATCCTCCATCATACAATCAATCTCGGGATCGTGGTCCTCCCCTAGATGGGGTCATTCAGGGATGGCCCCATGGGTTGGGGCAAATTTACTGATGTGGCTATCTCCCCATGAGTTGTGGATACATGAGGACTCTCACAGGCCCTTCCAAAGGTGGTCACATCAGATGAACGAGAAACAAGATGTGTTCTTGGAGCCGTCATCGCAGCTTGGCGTATACACGTATGAGATCTTGTGCATACAATGTCAGTAAATAAAACTGGTCGGTATGAGCCTCCCATCATCTCAGCGTTCAAAATATCTTCAATGTTACCATCATACTCCACATCAACCAAAAAGTCTCATTATTCTCCAACATCCTGTGAAATACATGTAATTCTGTACCATTGGTTAAGTCAAGACGAAATGATTTTTCAATCATCTCGACTAATCCATTAAATGTCAAACTCATCCCAACTCTTATGGGTTTCACCCGACCTCTCTCGTATCTGACTTCTTTGCCATCCTTAGAAATCTTTCCACCAACATGGCATACACACAATACTTCCATTCCTTTGACTATCTTTAAAAATAAGAGTAATTAAAATTATACATTAATAAAAAAACCACTCCTAAGTAGACAATGTGTGTCTTATACAAAACCAAAAATATTACCGTAAACATATAAGGCTAGGGTTTACTCATAGTGGATGATATGGAGCTCCACGATGAGAGGTGGCGATGAGAGGGGATTTACGAGGCGATCACCGGCTCGAGGGGGTGGAATGGGAGGAGGTGGCTGCAAGGGAGGGGATGTGCTGGCAGAGGTGAGGTCTTGGGGCCGCGTGGGGGAGGGGTGTTCCTGGAAGAGGTGTTCTGTATGCGTGGGGGGAGGGTCGGGTCGTGGCTGGGGCTATATTCAAGCCCTAGCCGTGACTTGAGGTCATGGCTTCCCTCAGTGGGAGCCGTGACTTCAAGTGACGGCTTCGTTCTATGAAAGATGTGACCTCAAGTCACGGCTTCCTTGGGGTACTTAACAAAATATATATTCCCCTAGGGGTCTCGTGGAATAAGTTTCAACAGGTACCCCTTAGGCGAATTTACCTCGAACTAGAGGTGAAGGCGGAGTAGATTTGGGTGTTGGTTTGTAATTTGGTTCATAACAGAGAAGTGATCTGGGTTTAGATCTAGAACGAGAGAATCAGAGAAATGGAAACTAAAAGAAGGCAAAGCAAACAAGAAGAAGAAGAATAAAGATGAAGATTGGGGAAGAAGAAGGTTACTTGATATGGTGGTCTGGAGGTCGAAGGACCTTTGGCCGATCTTGGCCTCAAGAAGGATGGAAGAGACGGACCTTCGAAGCTAGGAAACAAGGATGGTAGCTGCTGCAATGTGGGTAAATACCCTACAAATCTCGTTGGGGTGCTCACAGCCAGCATCGCTCGACCTTCGTTCTCGCAGCTGTCACCTGCTGGAGCAAGGAGGCTGGGCCAAGCTCTCTCCCAGATGGACGATGCCGCATGAAGATGGCATGGTTGTGGTTTTGATGGGTCGAGGATTAGGGATTTGCAAAGAAGACAAAGGCGGTTAGGCTTTTTACCAACTTGATGGCATTCCTGAATCTAGAAATTCATTTCGTACAATTGAACCTTTTCAAACTGTTTCTTTTTAAAAACCAAAAAGATTTGTGCCAAAATAATGGATGCGAATGAGGAGAGGCTTCCACTGGGGTTAGAGATGAGGGCTCGGTCAAAGATACGAGGGTCGACCGGAGAAGGACGGAATTGATGGAGTTTATTGGTGCATCGACGGCCGTTGGGGTGTGGTAGAGAAGGCAGGTTGGGCAGAGGAGTCAAAGAAGGAAAATACAAGTTCTCCTCCGTCCAATTATTTCTAGATTGAAGGGTGGAGGACAAGCCATGTGGAAGAAGAAAGAAAGAAAAAAGAGAGAGGAAAGAAAATAAGAGGGTCGTTGGGTGAAGGGGTATGGTCTAGCGAGCGCGTGACGGCTCCTGAAGCAGCCACATGTTGCCACTACAAAATTCATAATAAAATTAAATAGAAAAGTCAAAATAAAATAGCAAATGAACTCGAATAAAAACAAATTCTTCATGAAGATTGTTTGTTTCAATGATATCCACAACTTTTATGAAGAAACCATGATCAAATAACATCATCCGCACAAAATAGAATTTTTGATGTTATTCTATGTATATAAAATACTGTATTTTTACATTTACAATTTTTGTGATTTTTTACAACAACAACAAAGATTGTTCCTACAATTAAGTGGGGTTGGCTACATGGATTCTTTGCTTCCATTCAGATCTATCTTGGGTCAATCTCGGGCTTATACCAAAAAAACTAAAATTCCCTTCGTATAGTCTCATTCCAATACTTCTTTCGTCATCCTAGTCATCTCTTAGCCGTCTCAACATCCCAAAACTCGCTTCTCCTAATCGGTGCATCAGCTGACCTCCTTTGCAAATGGTCAATAAACCTTAAGCGGTTTTCTCATGTCTTATCCTTGATCGAAACTACACAAACTTTCCTTCCGATTGCATCATTCCGAATCCGATCTTTACACGTGTGTGTGTGTGTGTCTACACATCCACATTAGCATTTTCATTTATGCTACTATCATTCTCTGCACATGTCTATGACATTCAGATTCATAGAGCATAGCAGGTTTTACAGCTGCTTTGTTGAACTTTCCTTTTATTTTTAAATGAATTTTCTTATCGTAGAGAATAGCAGAGAGTCCTCTCCACTATAGACCGCATGCATTTATTCTATTTGTACATCTCCATCAATTTCCTGATCATGTTGCAAAATAGATCCCATGTATCTAAAAGAATCTCTCTTCCGAATGTTATCATCACCAACCTTCACCTCAATTTCTTCATCATTGCTTCCATTAAAAGTGCACTCCATATATTCAGACTTAGCCCTACTTATACGAAATCCTTTAGTCTCCAATACATGTCTCCAGAACTCAAGCTTCCCATTTACTCCCTTTCTAGCCTCATCAATCAACACAATATCATCAACAAATAACATATACCAAGGAATCTGATCTTGAATGTGACTTGTCAAGTCGTACATAATCAAAGGAAAAAAGAAATGGACTCAAAGTTGAACATTGATGGAAACCAATGTTGATATCAAAATAGTTAGTATTCCCAGACTGGATCCTTACACAAGATAAAATCCTAGCATACATATCTTTTATGAGGTTAATGTATAAGACATGTACTTGTCTCTTCTCCAAAATTCTCCACAATATCTCACGTAGGACAGAATTATATGCTTCTCCAAATCAACAAAAATCATATGGAGGTTCTTCCTTTTAGCTCTATAATTCTCCATTGTTTTCTTCAGCAAATGGATGGCTTCAATAGTTGGGCGACCTCGCATGAATCCTAATTAGTTTTCTTTTACTTTGGAATTTTGCCTCAACATTCTTTCGATTACACATTCTCAAATTTTCATAGCGTGACTCATCAGCTTGATACCTTTGTAATTTGAAAAATTTTGAATATCCCCTTTGTTCTTATAAAGAGGCATCATGGTTCTTTGATGAATCTCCATTTCAACACCTTTTTTCTATAATTTTGACCTTAAAAGTCCTAGCAAATGCATGTAAATAACATTAATTTGTACAAAATAGCATTCATCATTTATTACATTTATTGGGTAAATAACATGGTTTTTAATGCCAAAATTATATAATAAAGAGAAAAAAGAAAAAGAATAAAACACTAAACTTATATTATGACCCTAAACTCCGAGACCAAGTCAAGAATTGAATTAGTCGATAAGGAATAAAGTAGGGGGAGATAAGAGCCAAAAATACAATAAAAATCCAATTCTTTTATTCATTCAATAATTCATTTTTTATACCCATTTTATTCTTAATTATTTATACATCAAATAAAGAAACTTTGAACATAAAAGTTGTAGATATTATTTTAAATAAAATACAAAATTAAATTTGCATAAAAATAATACATAGTATACTTTTTATAAACAAAGTAAAATGCCAACTTCAGAGACCCATGTCTTCCAAATAAAAACTCAAAATATATCAAAATCACCTCTAATTTTATATAACTTTTAATAAGTTATTTAATGGAGGTAATTTCATATTTTTTGGAGTTAAGTGGGTAAGTTAGGTTTCAAACCCTCATTGTACATTATACATGAATAAAATATTGATTTTATTCATTCTTTATTCTTTTCACAACTTTATATTTTTACAATTTTGTAACGATTATTTAACATATGTACATATTGAAATTAGAATAAAATCATAAAGAAAACACAAGATAAAATAAGTCAATATAATATATAGGCAAAATAACTATGATAATAACTTTATATAAATAAAAGGGGAAATCATTCTTTATTTTTTATTCTTTTATATTTTTATAAGCTTGTAAATATCATTTATATTATATTAAAAAAATTTAAATCTAAAATAAAACAATAAAAGAAATATTACGATAAAATAAAATACAAAAATGCATACGTAAATATACAATACATATACCTACATATTACATATACCTATTTATTTTAGTATAAAAATAACATCACTAAAATATAATAAAAATATATTTGTGTACATAATAATAAGTTATAAATATATAAAATAAGAGAATGAAATAATAAAATAAAAGATACAAAATAAAAATAAAATAATCCAAAATATAGATGAATATACCTATAAATATACACTTAAAAATTAACTTGTAATAAATAACACCAAAAAATAAATAAAAATTATAATAAAATACTACATAAAATAAGAACATTTTTTATTTTATGATAAAAATAATAAAATAAAATACTATTTTAAATAATTATTTTCGATTAATTGGAATGTTTTATCCGTTAGCAGGCCTACTTGGACCAATCTTAGGACAGAGTTTGTTGATCGCCAGTCAACTCTCCCTGTGCCTCTGGCTTTTGTCAGAACCATCTTTTCCCACAATTTCTCCCCATTTTCATGCTAAATTGGTCCATATATCGCCTTCGATCTCTTCACAAGAAACAATATCTGATCTTCCTAGATTTACGCCGGCCACTTAGATTCGTTGTACATAGCATCGAGTTCCGTCAATCTGTCCTTCAATAAGGGTGCCCAATCTTGTGTTTAAATAAACACCTCCTACATCCATTTCTTTTTTGGTCATCATTCCAAGTCCTATAGCCTCTGCCTCTGGCCTAGCGAGTCTTCTCGTGATAGGAGGAGCACCCGTGGAGGATTTTGAGCGGCTGAAGGAGGCGGAGGTGCACCCAAGGCAGAGCTCCGGTGACGTCTCTGCTCCCTTTCTTCCTAAGAAGTTACGAGCTGCACGTTTAACTTTTCTTATCTTAGTTTAGTCTGTAGATTTAATTCATGCTTTTATTTTGCGATTTTAGTTTCATATATTAGCTACAGATCTGTCCCCGTAATTCGTCGGAGCCCCGCTCCGACGAACACATTCCACCGTGCAAACCTCATCCTCCAACTCTCCAACCTCCGTCATGCTCCATCTTCTATCCCTATCCATCAAATAAGGCCCCCAGCCACTTCGTTTCTCTGATTAAGCTTCTTGCAGGTGCTGGCAGGCCAAAGGACTCCTTTGAGGTCGATTTTGCGTTCACAACAGGTACTTGGAGGTGCCTTTCTTCCCTGAGCTCGCCGATCATCCCCAACCCTCTTGGGCCCATTTTGACGCTATCAGCTGGTGTGACGGCAGTCGGGGAACGCTTTACGCACTAAGGAACGTAGTCAGGTGGTCGGAGCAAGTCTGCATCGCCAGATGAAGCTTGTCCCATGCCTTGTTCTTCCTTGTTCTTGCAGGGAGGTTCGAGGTCATTGGATCGAGATGGTCCCTCAGATTCTCTATCCATCGTCCGATGCATCACACCAGAGCCGTCGATCGCCCGCCAACGATCTAATCTGGGATTTCATCGATGAAGCGTTATCGCTCGTCCAACGAGCACCACGTGTATTAGTGGGTGAAATTCAACCATCCGATGGCGCGCGATATGGGGTAAATTTCATCATCCTCGCATTTTTGTGTATTTATTAACTAATATAGTAAATAAAGTGTAAAGTGTAAAAAATGGGAATTTTGCAAACAAGCCCATGTATTTATTATATTTGCATTTGGGTCCAGTCCAGCTCAGCTCACGTGTCGTCCCACGTCATTTGGGAAAATTACAAGGACACCCCTGCGACTTTGTGTATTTATTTTTAGTCTAATAATATTTAATATAAGTGTATATTTTTGGGGAAATTTGAATCTGAGCCCTTACTGATATTTTATTTGCAATTATGCCCCTACTAGTATATGAATTTTGGTTTTTGGATTTTATTTATTAAAAATAGCACTCTAGCACCTAAAAATTCACAAAAATAAGGTTAGATGTCCGGTAGCATGTACTTTCATACTATGAATTTATTTTGCATTTTTGGGATGCTAATTGTTTATTAAAAATCAGAAGGAGCTCATTTTTGTTCTGTCTATCTTATAAAATACCAAAAAATATAAAAATATCTTGAAAAATTCCAAAAAAATTATATATTGTTTATTTTATTATATTTTAATTACAACCAAAAATCACTAAAAATGGAAAAAAGAAAATTCTTAAAAATGGAAAAAATCCCAAAATCCTTCATAAAAATCTAAAAAATCATAAAAATCGAAAAATATGTTTTTCTATTGTATAATTTTCATTATAGAACTATTTATATATTAAAATTGAATTGAGTAATTTTGGACCTTATTTACTATTTTTAACATTCAAATCAATTTTAGGTATTTATTAAATCACTGAATTGGGATATTTCTGACTTTAAAAGTTCATAAAAATTAGCAAAAATTCCAGAAAAATTACAAAAAATATTAGAAAAATATATAAACCCCAAATCTAATTTACTTGTTGTATTTTATTTATGTTAATAGTATTTATAAATATATTACTCTATATGTATATATATAGCCTTATATATCATACATATGTGTTTTTAAAAGAAAAAGTACTAAAGTCTGAAAATATAAATATAAAATTATAAAATTAAAAACAAAATACAAAAAATATAAAACAAAAATAAAATAAAAAATATAAAATCAAAAACCCACAAAACAATAAAAATGGATAACAGACGAAAGACACATTTTTGTGCGCATTATTTTGCCCCCATCTATCGTTTGCTCCGTGAGTTCGACCTCGACACATGCTTACACCTATACACACCTGTTGTAGAGTTATGATAAAGTTTAACTCCACATTTTTATATTTATTGCTTGATTCGTATTGTGGGTTAATTGTTGATTAATCCAAGGTTCCCGTCGGTCACATGATTGATGAGGATATCTAGTTTATCAAATGGCACCGTTGCCGGAGAGCAACACTACATAGATTGGGATTCATTATTTATCTTGTCTCTCTTGTTCATTTATTTTTTTATTTATTTAGTCTTTTCATTTATTTATTTTTCATTATTATTTTATATTGATGGTGACTGTTCTGATCACTTTATTTATTTAACTTTGTTGTGAGGGACCACCACACAAGGAAGGACCTCCTAGGAGGACCGGTGCACCCAAGCAAGGCAGAGCCAGCTTTCAGACTTGGCTGGCAGGAGAGAGCAGCAAGGCCAGACTGAGGAAAATTTTGAAGACATACTCTTTCTATATTTTATTTCCTTTCTTCAACATTATTATGTATATTCATGTGAGAGAGTGATACCTCTATTTTTAATAATTTGGACTCTCCAGGACACAACTACTTCACGAGGTCCACTGCCTGAGGGATTGTTTCCTTGGGGGCTCGCCAGTTTTTTCACGTGTTTTTATCGCTTTCTTTTCTTTGTTTTTCAATTTTGTTTTATTTATTTTGTGTGATTGATCCTTAGCATTAGGATTTGCTTAACGATAGACTAAGGCCAAATACTTAATTACATTTTCCTGCACCTATAGCCTCATTTGGATGTAGTCAAATGTCGAATTGCTATCTATTTGGATTTAGGTCGAGAACCGAGAGAAGTTTTTTACAGTGATTGCAGGATCCGTTGTGGCAAACACCGATGCACTGTAAAGATCGAACTTTTGCATCCCACTTCTAGATATTTAGCATATTGTTCTTCACGCTAATGGCAGTTACTATTCTAGGGCAATTTCATCGGAATGCATTGCATGTAGTATTTTCAATTCTATTATGCATCCCGCATGGAGAGAGCTGGGAAGCACTGTAAGTCTTCTGACTTTGCATGCATCATCAATTTCTGACTTGCATGGCTTTTCTGACCTTCTCCCTCTGATTTTGCTCACTTAGGATGCTAAATGGAATTGAAAACATAGCTAGGCACGTGCATTGAAAAATAACAAAAAAAAGTGACAACCAAAATAAATTGGGACTGTTAACTCTATTGACCTTAAAAATAAAATGTAATGGATTCATTGATTTGGAGAGAGCGTCCCCCACCTTTTATGTGCATTTTTTTCTACGTACACGTTAAGGATTAGTGCCCAAATCCCATGCCTATCTTCGGTTTGTACAACTTTGTTGAAAATCACCTAACTTTAAAAATGAAAAGATAAAAGACCAACATCTTGATCTTCACTGTGTTGAGTAGGTGAACTGGGGGTTTGGTTTGTACATTGATTGTGTTTTTGAGTCCATTTGCATTTTCATCGCTCTTTGAGTTTTAGATCCCATCAATGTTAGTCATCATTTTTATCATTGAGTCTCTCTACCTCTCATGTTTATATATTTCCTCATTTTCATTCGAGTTATGATATTGGGTTTTGAACTTCACCATTTTTTCTGGATTTCGCAGCTTCTCTCCTTGCCCATATCATCCTTATCTGGTCCAGTTCAAGGAGACCCTCCTATTGAACAACAATTTTGTCAATGTCCACTTCCATCCCGCCCACCCTCTTCGTTCCCTCTGTATCATCCCTTCTTCTACACGGGATTGTTGTTCTTGTAGATAGGGCCCGCATCGAGGTTTTTTGGATTACATTGATTATTGAGTAAGCCAGACCCATTTTGAGGATGATGAGATTGGTACGCTACTTTGGGTGGATTTGACTTTGATATGTGCATAGATATTGTTGAGGATTTTGATTTTTTGGCATGATTACTAGGTGTGGTTCTTATTTGAGGATTTTGATCACGCACACCGAATTGAGGATGTGACATATTGTGATGACTTGATGATGATTCCATGCATTATGATTAGACGATCTATTCTGCAGTTCTTCCCATCTTGATTTAGAGGATTGATGCATTATCTCTATATGTACTTCAGAGCAACGATGCTCGGGAGCCCACATGATTTCACTCATCACCTTGACTGATCCATCCTCCATCTCCCGATTCTTTTATCCACCTGTAACACTTAGAAGATTCCTGCTTACATCTCGAGCGATCTCAGCTGATTTGATTAACTTGAGGGATCATACTTTGATTGTCTTGATTATCTCTTATCCCTCGCATGATCTTATGCCCTCCGACTGAGGATTGATTGATAATTTTGAGGAATTGATACTTGATGCCAACATCCACATGATTTGATTGACCTAGCTTGCATTACGCCCCGAGGACTATCTGCGGGAGAATGCATCATTTTCTTTACGATCGGTTTCACTCCCGGCTTATATGTCCATCTTGTTAGAGCACGAAACCGAGTCATCAGATATATGTTATTGGTCTCATAGTCTGATCGTGCGTCTGATTTCTTGGAGCATGAGATCTATTTCTCTGGGCTACTTTGAGTCTGCTCTCCTTGATGGTCCTCATAAGGATGAGCCATCTTCTTCTGATTATTCTCTGCATAGTTGGTAGTATGCTCCCCGAGGATTATCTGTGGGACGCTACCACATTTTCTAGATCTGTCGGTCTCTTTTGCTGATAGCCGATCTATCGTCTACCGAGACCACTTCTGTTGATCCGTCTGATGGATCTGACTCCTTTGAGCCCACTCACCTTGATGACCCTCGCAAGGGTGAGCTCTACTCTGATTATTCATCGACTAGTATGTACCACTCCCCGAGGGTTATCTGCGTGAGGATACATCATTTTGTAGGCACTCGATTTCACTTATGGTGTCTCCTATCTGGTAGAGCACGAAGCCGGGTCTTCTGACATGTATACTCGGTCTCCTATCTGGTTGTTTCTCCGATCTGTTGGAGTACGGAGCCAAGTCTTCTGATTATTTTTTAGATCTTTGACTCATATGAGTCTGCTCACCTTGAGGACCCTCACAGGATTGAGCCATGACTTGTGGTGTTCACTGTGTTCTTGCGACTTTCTGACCTTATGGCCATCGAATACCTTGTTGCATAGAGATTCACTTGTTCTTCACTTTTCGTACCTTCTTGAGACTTTGATTGACTTGGAGGATTATGTACTTCTCCTTCCTCCTCCATATCTTATGATATCGGCTCCGCTCTCTCACTCCTTTCTTATGAGCCGACGATCTACTTCTTGCTATCGATCTCTGGTTTAGTTTTTGATCTGTTTTGCCCGATAGCTGACGCCAACTTGATTATATATCCAGGTGCCTTCTCACTTTCTGACTGCATTATCGTTCTCACAGGGAGGCAATGACGAGAGTACGGTATTTGTGTATCAGATACCATCATGTACTTCACCATTCTTAATTGTTGTATATATGTGTGTTGTCTTACACTCCTTCTTTTTCCCGTGTTTCATGTGTACCCTATATCTTTCATCATATATGTGTGTCTATACTTAGGAAGTACCATGTCCTAAGTATAGGGGGGTCACATCGTGCCCTAAGTATAGGCAAGAAGAGGAGACAATGGAGAGGATCGAAAAGAATAGAAGAAACTCGGGGTGCACACCCCCCTATACGTAGGACAAAGTACGTCCTAAGTGTAGAAACTGACAACAAGGGGCGACACCTTTTTGATAGATAAAGAAAATAGAAAAGGAAAAGAAGAAAAGAAGAAAATAAGAAAAGAAATCAACATATGAAAGCATGATATAGACATATGATTTGTACAGCGGAAAATGGAAGTGATCACCATGTATGAGATGCATATGATATGAGTCAAAGAACACATCTCATACCAGAAGAATTGGGGCAACACCAATGGTTGGCGGGTCATGATCTAGATATAGTTTCAGGCGCTGACCATTGACATGGAAGGTAGAGGAAGATGACGGTTCGGATATGTCAATACTGCCATTGTCATGTACCTTCCTGACCACATAAGGACCTTTCCACTTGCTCTGTAATTTCCTTGGGAATAATTTCAGCCTGGAATCAAACAACCATACTTGCTGATCTGGCTCAAACTGTTTATGGCTGATATGGGAATCGTGCCATGTCTTCACTTTTTCCTTGTACTGTAGGCTGCTAGAAAAGGCTGTATCTCTTAATTCCTCCAGCGCTGCCAACTCTGCTCTCCTCTGTTCTCCTATACTCTCGGGATCTAATAATAACTCCGTGACTGCCCAAAGTGACTTATGCTTGATTTCTACAGGAAGATGGCACGTCTTGCCATAGACGAGTCGAAAGGGAGATGTCCCTAATGGATTTTTGAAGGAAGTCCGATAGGCCCACAAGACCGAGTCTAAAAGCTGTGACCAATTCTTTCGGTCTGGGCGGACCACCTTCTGCAGGATCGTCTTTATCTCCCGGTTCGATACTTTGGCAAGATCATTAGTCTGAGGATGATATGGTGTGGCAACATGATTGTCTATACCGAACTCGTCTGCAAGGGCCCTAACCTTGTCATTGATGAAGTGAGACCTCCTGTCTGAAATCAAGACTCTAGGTACCCCGAACCGTGAAATGATATTTTTCCTCAAAAATTTACACACGGTTTTAGCATATGTGGCTCGGGCGGGGATGGCCTCAACTCATCGGCTGACATAATCTACAGCAAGCAAAATGTGCTCAAACCCCTGACTCTTAGGAAATGGGCCCATGAAATCAATCCCCCATGCATCAAAAACCTCACAAAAGTGAATGGGTTGCATGGGCATTATGTCTCTCTGTCCGCAGGTTCCTATTTTCTGACAGCCAGTACACCTCTTCATGAACTCATCTGAATCCTTGAAGAGAGTAGGCCACTATAGGCCGGATTGAAGCACCTTAAGTGCTGTCCTTTTTCCAAAATGATGCCCTCCTGCCTCAAGCTTGTTGCAGTATGTGAGGACGTTATGCTGCTCTTCTTGAGGAATGCACCTCCTCCAGATGTTGTCCCCTCCTTCATGATAAAGAATGGGATCCTCCCAATAGTAAAGCTTGGCCTTCGCCAGGAAGGTCTCAAGCTTCTGCCTGGGCCAACCTTGTGGGACCGTCTTGGCAACAAGATAGTTCACAATGTCGGCATATGATGAATCCACATTTCATCATCTTTATTCTATCATTTTGGCATCAAAAACCCTAGCAAATGCCTGTAAATACCCTTAAATAGAGCATCTTAGCATTCATGCATGTGCATCACAATAGTGTATAAAATACTGTAATTAAGGCCAAAATAATAGAATAAATAAAGAAAAGAAAAAGAATAAAATATTGTAAATATTTTATGACCCAAAACCCCCGAGACCTAGGCATCTTGATGAATAGGTCGACTAGGAATAAAGTAGGGGGAGATAAGGTCAGAAATACAGATAAAATACCTATACATTTTATTCATTCTTTATTCATTTTGGGACCTATTTTTGGTTCCACTTTTTACTCATCAAATAAAGAAACTTTGTACATGAAAGTTATAGCTAATTTTATAAAGAAAAATACAAAATTGATTTCACAAAAAAATATTGTACAGACAAAAAGTTATGGTCTGAATAGAAATCCAGAATCCCAACTTCCCAGACCCATATCTCACAAACAACAACTCCAAATGCAGCATACTCACCTTTAATTGTATATAGAAGAAAATAAGCTAATTAATGGCGGTGGTTTCGCATTTGGCGGAGCTACGGTTTGAGAGTTGAGTTTTGGACCCCTATTGTATACTTGTACATATTAAAATATTCAATTTATTATTCAGTCATTATTTTTATATTTCTATATTTTTATAATGTTGTAAATATTACTTATAATAATTATGTGCATTAAAATCAGAATAAAAATGCAAAGAAAAATAAAAATAAAAATGAACATATCTTCAATACATAGATACATTACTTATACACATACCTATATATTATACCTTTATATTTTATTTAATAAACAAAACACCTCATAAAAATAAAATAAAAATATATTTGTGTATATAAAAGTATTTTATAATTTTATAAAATAATAATAAAAATAAATAAATCAAGTATATACAATTAAAAATAAAAGACTCCAATACATAGATATAGATACCTATAGGGGTATAAATGCAACTTGTAAAAATATAACTCATAAAAATAATTAAAAATAAGAATAAAATACTACACAAAATCATAAACACTTTTTATTTAATAACCTAAATCTAATAAAATAATTTACTATTTTAAAACTATTTTTTTAGGTATTTTTGCAGGCTTTTTCCTGGTTGGTCCACGTGGACCAACCAGGGGGGTTGGAAAGTTGACCCGCGGTCAACTCTCTGACCCCAGCCTGTTACTTGTCAGAAACGAGTTTTTCTTGATTTTCGCCCCATTTTGGGGGCTGCATCTTTCATCTATTCGTGATGCGCCCTTGACAACTTTTGCTCCTCGATACCTCCTCTTACACGACCATTGATCATCTTGGGGAATGGAGATCTGAATCGAGCTGTGCACCTCGATCAAGGAGCCCCCCTCGTCAACTCCTTAAAACTCAAGTCTGACTTCCTTTTGAAAATTTGAACCGCGAAGCCTCAGAAAGCTACCTCCCTTGGTCCGGCCATAGGAGCCCGAAGGTGACAGCTTCGAGCTCGACGCATCCAAGCGGCGGGGGAGTGTCGAGAGCGCCGCGTGTTCCAACCTCCGGCGACCGCCGTCGAGGTACCCCCCTTCCCTCGCTCAACCTGGGCTTGAGGCCGTTCTATCCCTTAGTTTTCATTCATCATTTCGTTCATCGCATTCCCCTCTTAGTTTTCCCCCGTTTTCCCGTCTCATTAGTGCGTTGATTCGCTAAATCAACAGTCGCCGGAGACATCTCCGACCACCGTCACTCTTTGCGCCAACCGTACCCGCAAACCACCAATTTTTGCGCCACGTGATCGGGGCAACTAGCCCCCAATCATATCACCCCTTTTTGTGCAGGTAGCAGAGCCTATCAAGATCCTGGAGCCCTTTTGTGAGCTTGCCGGAGGTGGTTTTGGAGCTCCAGCTCCTTTCCCTTCATCCGCGAGCTCTGGTGGCCACCGCCACCCTCTGAAGCTTCAGGCGACCAGAGGACACCTGCAGGAAGGCGGAGAGCCCATCGACAGCCCTGGAGGAGGTCGGAGGAGCCCACACTACCTGATCCAAACTCGCCCCGGGCGAGTTCGTCTTCTGTTCTTCCAGCCATCTCGCGCGCCGTCGATCTTCTGGCCGTTCTTCCCCATCAGCAGCAGCCGTTGGATGGCGGATCACCAGCACCGTCAGATCAAGGGCTGAGATCTAATCTCAGCCCTCCGTCCGCGAACCGTCATCGGCGCGCCAGGACCCGCCACGTGGTCAAG
Source organism: Ottelia alismoides (assembly GCA_037367405.1). Lineage (NCBI taxonomy): Eukaryota > Viridiplantae > Streptophyta > Magnoliopsida > Alismatales > Hydrocharitaceae > Ottelia > Ottelia alismoides. The sequence continues at coordinate 71,614 of JAZKJV010001771.1, forward strand.
TGGGATTCATCCCACCGTTCGTCAGCGCATGGGCTTGGGTATTTTGCATGCAGGACACGTGTACTTCCACGCCATTATTTTAGTTTTTGATTTTATTTTATTTTCATATTTATTAAAAATCAAAAACATGCTTTTTGTGTACTGTTTAGCTTAGAAAATACCAAAAAATATTAAAACACCTCTAAAAATTCCAAAAAAATTATCTAGTGTCTATTTTATCCTATTTTAGTGTCAGTCCAAAAATCATTAAAAATTTCAAAAGAAAAACACTAAAAATTTAAAAACACTCAAAAACTTCCAAAAAATATAAAAAATAGTAGAAAACTCCAAAAATAGCAAACTCAGTTCCTGTTTGTTCTTTATTTTGTTCTTTTTATTTGAAAAATAGTGTGAAAAATTTTGAGTACTGGTTGCTATTTTCAAATCCCATTTTATTCACAGCCAGCTCTTGTTTCAGTGTTTTGACTTATTTAAGTATTTAAAAATACCAAAAACACCTTGAAAAATCCCCAAAAATCACAAAAATAGTGAAAGATCCTAAAAATACCAAAAACAATTTATTTCTGAATTTTTGGTAATTTTTACTTATTTTTATAAAGATTTCACCTTGCCTTGTATTCCATTGTCTTTAAATTCCAATATTGAAAAAAAAAGAAAAAGAAAAAAAATATAAAATATAAAATTATAAAAATCAGAAAATTAAAAACCAAAATACAAAATTAAAAATTAAATTAAAAATAAAAAAATTGAAAATTAAAAACCCACAAAAATTCCCTTTGCTTGATTGCTTAGTGTAGACACATCACACACACACACTTGAGCACATTTGCTTGAACTATCCTGTTTGCACCCTGTGTTCGAACTCTCTACATACTTGCACCTATACATCTTTTATGTAGAGTTAAAAATAAATTTGACTCCACATTTGCTTGTCATTGTTTGATATTTGATTGTGGGTTCATTGTTGATTAATCACATTTTATTGCGGGTCGCCACAGCGACGTATTTAGACCCTCGATAAACTGCGGTTATCAAATGGCGTCGTTGCCGGGGAGCAACAGCGAGTTGTTTACATTTTGCTTGTGTTGACTGTCTACCATAGCTTTAGTTCATATCTCTTGCATTTCTGATACATATTGATTGAGCTATCTGACCATTTCTTTTCTTGTCTTCTTGCGAGGGACCGCGGAGCAAGGCGGATCGCCTAGGTGACCCGGAGCAACCTTGGGACGCGGAGCTGGCTATTCTTAGCCAAGCCGGCAGGAGAGAGCGAGAAGAGTGAGAGAGAGTGATTAGTTAGCTTTTCTTTTGTCTTTGTGAGAGAGTGATTTGTTTAATTGTAATAATACAGGTACACTCGGACTCTCGAACACTTAGACACTACCGGGCCTAATTTCCGGGTGTTTGTTCACCCGGGGGCTCACCGCAGTTTTGATCGTGTTTTCATCGCTTGTCATTTTCCGGTTTTGATTTCATTTTTCCTTTCTTTTGTGGATTGAGCTCTTAGATTAGGTCCTGCTTGATTCGATTAGCCTAGGTCCAAACACCCTAATATCTCTTGCATGTTCCTATAGATCGTTGTGGACTTAGACTAATTAAACAGTTGGCTAGTAGCTTCCAATCCACGCGCCGCGAGCTCACACCCGAACACGCGCTTTCTCCTAACTCAAATGTGTTGAGCAGAGGAGGGGTGAGCCTAGACCGGACACTCGGATTAGGAGTTAATAGCTAGCTTGTGGTTCTTCACGCTAGCAGTTGCCTGTTCTAGGACGATTTCCTCTTGCATATCGCCATATAGTGTAGGTTTAAAAATTCTGCTTTGCATCCCGCATGGAGAGAGCTGGGATTCGCTGTAAGTCTTCTTACTTTGCATACATCATCTAGGCACAAAGGTGAGATTTCCACCTTGGTGTCGACTTGCACGGCTATTCCGACTCTATTATCCCTCTGTTTTTGGAACAAAGTAGGATCAAGAAAATACAAAAACCGTTAGGCGTTTGTTTGAATCTACTCAAAAGAAGCGATAACACCCAAAAAATTTATTAAAAAAGGGACTGTTAAAGAAAACTTGACCAAAATAAAATTGGTAATTGGATTCATTGCTTGGGGAGAGTAACACCCTCACTTGTCTTCAGGTTGCATGGGAAGGTCTCCTTCCAAGTGAGGTGAGCGCTTCGTAAGGATTAGAGCCAAAAACCCAACTTGTGGTTGCCTTGTGTATCGCCTGGATTTCCGAAGTATTGGCGCTACTATCGTACGTAGTCGAGTAGGGCTTGGTCGCCATTGGTGACTCACTATTGTGTGAGCGCCGACCTTGTCCGAAGTACCGAGCCTAGGCCACGCCTTCACGGGTGTGTCTGTCTCACCGGCTGCGTCCGAGTAGGATCTTGCACGCTCACGGGTGATTCTGTTGCGAGCGAGGTCCGAAGTATCGGTTTCGCCTATCGGCTTCCTCCCTCTTTTCTTTGGCTGAGTAGGGATCCAGGAAGGGTTACAAGGACCTTAAAAAGCGCAAGTTACAGGTTACACAGGAGGAGGACAAGTACGGGGACACTTTCCTGGCAGTACTCTCGCTCCTATAGGCGTAGCGTTCTAAGGACTCGTGACAAGATAAATACCTGAAAACAAGCTAAAATTGACAAGATAAAAGCCGAACCTTCACGGCTTCACGTGTTGAGTTGGTGAATTTACCCCTGCTTTGTGTTTGATTTCTAGATTTATTTAGGTCAAGATCAAAAACACCGCACAATTGTGCACAATTTTGTTGCATATCATCTTCTTCTTCTCTTGCATTATCCCCACTCTTCTTGAATAATCAAGATGATGGGACAGAGATCTCTTAGGCCGACCTTGTCGGCACCGCTATCTCGCACTCCTCCTTACTCATCTAGGAATACCTCGGAGAGTCCGCTCTCCGAGCCCGAGTTCACATCCACCCTGTTCCCCCTCGACCATCCTTCCCATTCTCCCTCTCTCAGTCCAATTGTGTCAGAATTCAGTGCATCACAGAGTTCGGCTCATTCGACAGCACCTGAGATGGCCTCTTTTGCTTTTTCAGAAAATCTAGCAATGGCAGACAGAGGCGAGCACCCAGATGACCACGATCACCCTCCATTCATAATCGATCAAGTGGCCATCAACAACTCCTTGTTAGCATCCCTGGAAAATATGCAGAGACAGATCCGTGACCAGGGAACATTCATGGGTGATCTGATGAGAGAAATAGCGCAGATGAGAGAGAACCGACCTGGGGGCGGTGGCGGAGGTGGAGGAGGAGGACCCGATGCAGGGGGAGGCGATCCAGACGCTGAGCGACCGCCGCAGACCATCATGAGGGAGCTGCACAACCCAGCTGCATCCCTCACTCACCGGTGGATCAGACTCCCGCCAATCCACGGAGATTTCGAGCTTCGGCCCCACACGATCCAGCTTCTACCCAAGTTTCATGGGTTGCCGACCGAAGAGCCGCACCTCCACCTCCAGGAATTTGAAATGATTTGCAGCACTATCCATGATCGGTTGATGACCGAGGACACCATCAAGATGATCGCCTTTCCATTCTCTTTGGTTGACAGAGCCGCATATTGGCTCAAACACCTTGGGCGATTCGTCGACACCTGGGCAGATCTCCGGACCGCATACCTAAAGAAGTACTACCCTCTCGGCCGGACTAACGCAGCTCGAGCCATGATCAGCAATTTCGTCATGATCCCAAATGAACAGTTCCATGAAGCACGGGATCGATTCAGAGAGCTCATCGACCGGTGTCCACATCACGATATATCCAAGCCCAACTTGGTGCAGAGTTTCTTTTGTGGGCTGACACCGGAACTGCAGGGGCTAGTGAACGCCTCTTGTGGTGGGTCTTATTTCTCCAAAGGAGAAGACGACGTCTGGGCCATCTATGAAGGAATGGTTGAAAACTCTACTGTAATGGCCCAGGCCCGAGTCTATACACAGCAGAAGCCCCCGCAAGGAGCGGGATCATTTCAGAGGATCGCCCGCATCGATGCCGGTCCCAACACAACGTCGGTAGCCGCAGCCCAAGCCGAATCAGCCGCAGCTGACATGGGTATTATTAGTGAAAAGTTGGACCGCATGGAGATCCTCGAGAAGAAGCAAAACCAAGGTCTTGCTCAGATGGACCTTCTCACCAAAACCATGAGTGACCTGAAAACTCAAATCCTATGCATTCAGGAGGCACAAGCTCACTCCCAACAGCCTCCCAGGTCACGGGCTGACTCCGGCAGTAGCGGTTCCAACCAACCCTCTACCTCGTACCGACAGGTGAATCATATCCAGGTAGAGCTGGTTCCACTGCTACAGTACCATCCAGAGAAACCGCCAGCTCAAGAGACGCAGATGGTGGTGTATCAGCCGGAGCAGCCATTGGCAGTTCTTCCTCCACCCTCTTTCGAGCAGGAACCGTTGATGGAAGTCAACGGGATTTGGTACGACCGGTACCCTCAGCCCGGGATTCGTCGGGATCACCCCGGATTCCGTTGGGGCAATGGTGGATCCTCTTCTCAGCAGCAGAACCCAGCCCAAGGGCACCAGAACAGCCAACCACAACAGCATAACCAGCAGCCCCAGTATGCCCAGCCGCAGCAATATCACAGTGGTCCTCGTCCCGCCTATCAGGGACAACAGTGGAGGCAGCGCCAGCCGCCTCAGCAGTCTTATCACCAGCCTTCCCCCCATTATCAGCAGCAACACCAGCAGCAGCAGCCCCATTTTCAGCAGGGACAGACATCCGGTTCTCAGGGTCCAGCCTATGAGAACCCAGCCCTCGATGATCTTGCCCGCTTGCTATCTGAACAGCGAGCATCTTTCAGGCAAGAAATGGATGAATTCCGGCAGGAGATGCGGGACATCATCAAAGGCAAAGCCACCATACCCGCTCAGATCGAACCTAATCCTAATAACCTAAAAAGAAAATCTGAGCAGGTAGAGTTCACAGAGGACACCTCTCCTAGTGACGATTTGAATGATATGTCTTATTCTTTGAATGATGCTGATTTTGTGACTACTAGGAGTGGTAGGATGCCAGCCGGCGGCGCCTCTTCTGAGCGACAACCAGATGCTGAACCAGGAGCGCCAGAGGAGCAGAGGAGCGGTGCTGATACCACCCAAGATGATGTTGAAGACGGTGGTGCTGATGCCACCAATGATGGAGATCAGGACGACGGTGCTGATGCCGTCGAGAGGCCAGATGCAGACGGTGGTGCTGATGCCACCATTTTGGATGCTGAACCAGAGCGCGGTGCTGATGCCGCAGAGACCAGTGCTAGTGGTGGTGCGGAGGCCACCACATCTACTTTTGTTGAGCCACCAACTGTGATGTTACCACATTTTGTACCTAGAGACTGTGGGAACAAAAACAAGAACAAAAATATGAATAAAGGAAAGGTTTATGTTCAAATTGCGGATCCATATGTGATGAATGATGATAATTGTATGGATTCTCCGTCTTCACAGACACAGGGACCGATTCCTAGTCCTCCATCTGCGGAGGCCCCTACCATCCCCTTCCCTGAGGCACTCCGCTGTGTGAAGGGGAACAAAAAAGAAAATCCAAAAAAGAGCCAACAGGTAGAGTTCGGCAACGAAATGATTGACAGATTTCATATTCAGCTAACTCTACGAGAAGCATGTGAGCATATCCCCTTCTTCAAGAAGAATTTGAAAGAAACAACTACTGTCCGAAGGAAGAAGAGGTACAGAGATCAAATCCATATGCTCACTCATGACACTTGCTGCGCCATTCAGAACACATTGCCAGCCAAGCGACCCGATACAGGAGCTTCCTACGTCAGATGCGAGATCCAGGAGCAGCGGTTCGATCGTACTCTATTAGACAGCGGGTCTTCGATCAACCTCCTTCCGGCAGCCTTACTCAAGCAGTTCGAGTTTGGCCCTCTTCTTCGAAGCAGAACGGTCCTTCAATTTGCTGATAGGTCGATTACGAGGCCGAAGGGGTTGTTGAAGGACGTGGTCGTTACCATTCAGGGCCTGAAATTCCCCGTGGACTTTGTTGTATTGGACATGGAGATCCCTGAGTCGGTAACTGATTCCCCCATCATACTTGGACGCCCATTCTTGGCCACTGCCAAAGCGTTATCCGATCATGACAGTGGGACGGTATGTTTTCGCGTAGAGGGCGAAAGCATACAAATAGATACGATCGACCAGACCAGAGCCAGAGAGTTGGCGTGCTCTGAACAGTCCAGCGAAGCCGAGCAGATGACAGAGGAAGAGCTAGACATCCACCAGGTCTGTGATTTTGAGATGACTGATGATGAATCCAACTGGAAAGATCCCGTAGCACCGACCCTCGCCTTGCCTACAGATTCACTGTATCTCAAGCTCATGGCAGTCGAGAGCCGGGAGAGCACATCCCTGGATGAGGATATCTCTGAGGCTGACAGTGTTGTGATGAGTGGTGCTGAGGAATTTCAATCATGCTCATCTTCTTCAGATCCCTCGGATTCAGACATTGACTGGGATGACTTTGATGATTATTTGCCTTGTCTGATTCCTTCTGAGCCAGCAACCATAACAGAGTGCGAGCCAGTACAGTTTATTGATGATTCAGCAGGCCGCCCTTCATTAGGAATTCATGCAGAGCGAGAGTTCTCCCATGCAAACCTGGTAGCATTTACACAGACATATCAGAAGCCAGATCTGCCGCCTCCCAGTTGTCCAGAACGGAAACCTTTGCCGCAGTCGATGACATACAGATTCCTTGCGGGTGAGCCAGAAATGTACCCAGTCATTATCTCAGCAGATTTGACTGGAGAGCAAGAATCTCGTTTGATGGAGGTTCTTGAAAGAAACCGCAAGGCAATCGGTTGGAGTATAGCTGATCTCCAGGGGCTGAGCCCAAATCTTTGCTCTCACCACATCTATCTTGAAGATAACGCTAAGTCGTCGCGTGAGTTCCAACGACGGCTGAACCCGAATCTTCGAGACGTAGTCATCAAAGAAATTTCAAGGTGGTGGAGTGCCGATTTCATCTATCCCATCTCCGACTCCAAATGGGTAAGTCCGCTACATGTGGTTCCCAAGAAGACGGGTATCACTACAGTTGTCAACGAGTCTGGAGAGGAGATCGCTACTAGAGTACCAACTTCTTGGAGGGTCTGTGTGGACTACAGACGATTGAATGAGGCCACCAAGAAGGATCACTTCCCGCTACCCTTCATTGATCAGATTATCGAGCGGCTAGCTGGGAAGAGTCATTATTGTTTTCTTGATGGGTACTCTGGATACAATCAAGTGGCCATTGCGCCCGAAGACCAGGAGAAAACGACATTCACCTGTCCGTTTGGGACTTATGCTTTCAGACGGATGCCCTTTGGTCTATGTAACGCTCCGGCGACTTTCCAAAGGTGCATGTTGTCCATCTTCTCGGACATGGTGGGTGACTGTTTAGAGGTCTTCATGGATGACTTCTCGGTCTATGGCGACGGGTTCGACGCTTGTCTTGACTGCCTAGACCGTGTGCTCAAGCGCTGCATTGAGGTTAACCTTGTTTTATCCTGGGAGAAGAGTCATTTCATGATGACTCAGGGGACGGTCCTTGGTCATATCGTCTCCAATAGGGGCATGGAGGTCGATCCGGCTAAGGTGGATATCATCAGAAAACTCAATCCGCCGTCCAACTTGCGTCAGTTACGGTCTTTTCTGGGGCATGTCGGTTTCTACCGACGATTCATTCAGGACTTCAGTCGACTTGCCAGACCGCTCACTGACTTCCTGACCAAAGACACCGAGTTTATTGTTAATGACAAGTGTCTTGAATCTTTTGAGACTCTCAAGAATATGGTTGTTTCAGCTCCTGTCCTTCAGCCACCCGATTGGTCTCTTCCATTCGAGATCATGACGGATGCTTCAAATTATGCCGTTGGGGCTGTGCTTGGACAGAGGAGGGATGGATTACCTTTTGCCATTCACTACGCCAGCCGGACTTTGGATGCCGCGCAGCGGAATTACACTGTGACTGAGAAAGAGATGCTGGCCGTAGTCTTCGCTCTTGATAAGTATCGATCATATATTCTCGGATCTAGAGTGACCATTTACACTGATCATACCGCCATCCGGTACTTAATGGCTAAGAAGGATGCCAAAGCACGTCTCACCAGATGGATCCTTCTACTCCAGGAATTTGATATTGAAATTAAGGATAAGCCTGGAGTCAAGAATGTGGTGGCGGATCATCTCTCCAGATTGGAGAACCTTGAGGAATCTGAGCCCAGCGCACCTATCACAGAGACATTTCCAGATGAGGCGATCTTGGCTGTCACCTCGCTCCCATGGTACGCTGACATTGTGAATTATCTTGTTGCCAAAACGGTTCCACAAGGTTGGCCCCGGCAGAAACTCGAGACCTTCCTGGCGAAGGCCAAGTTTTACCATTGGGAGGATCCCATCCTTTATCATGAAGGAGGGGACAGTATCTGGAGAAGGTGCATTCCTCAAGAAGAGCATCATAGCGTCCTCACATACTGCCACAAGCTTGAAGCAGGAGGACATCATTCTGGAAAAAGGACAACACAGAAGGTGCTTCAATCCGGCCTATGGTGGCCTACTCTCTTCAAGGATTCTGATGAGTTCGTGAAGAGATGTACTGACTGTCAGAAAATGGGAACCTGCGGACAGAGAGACATGATGCCCATGCATCCCATTCACTTTTGTGAGGTTTTTGATGCATGGGGGATTGATTTCATGGGCCCATTTCCTAAAAGTCAGGGATTCGAGCATATTTTGCTCGCTGTGGATTATGTCAGCCGATGGGTTGAGGCCATCCCCGCCCGAGCCGCAGATGCTAAAACCGTTTGCAAATTTTTGAGGAAAAATATCATTTCACGGTTCGGGATACCTAGAGTCTTGATTTCAGACGGGGGTTCTCACTTCATCAATGACAAGGTCAGGGCCCTTGCAGACGAGTTCGGCATTGACCATCGGGTTGCCACTCCTTATCACCCTCAGACTAATGGTCTTGCCGAAGTATCGAATCGGGAGATAAAGACGATCTTGCAGAAAGTTGTTCGCCCAGACCGAAAGGATTGGTCACAGCTTTTGGAGTCGGTCTTGTGGGCTTATCGGACGTCTTTCAAGAATCCATTGGGGACATCTCCCTTTCGTCTCGTCTATGGCAAGCCGTGCCATTTGCCAGTGGAGATCAAGCATAAATCTTTTTGGGCAGTTACTGAGTTGCTTCTAGATCCCGAGAGTATAGGAGACCAGAGAAGAGCAGAATTGGCAGCCCTGGAAGAATTGAGAGATACAGCCTTTTCCAACAGCCTACAGTACAAAGAGAAAGTGAAGACATGGCACGATTCGCATATCAGCCATAAACAGTTTGAGCCAGATCAGAGAGTATGGTTGTTTGATTCCAGGCTGAAATTATTCCCAGGGAAATTGCAGAGCAAGTGGAAAGGACCGTATGTGGTCAGGAAGGTACATGACAATGGCAGCATCGACATATCCGAACCGTCATCTTCCTCTACCTTCCGCGTCAATGGTCAACGCCTGAAACTATATCTTGATCATGATCCACCGACCATTGACGTTGCCCCCATTCTTCTGGTATGAGATGTGTCCTTTGATTTTGATCATCTGCATCTCATACATGATAATCAATTCCATCTTCCGCTGTACAGATCCATCTGTTCATATCACTTTCATCTGTTAATTTATTTTCTTCTTTTCTTCTTTTCTTCTTTTCCTTTTCTATCTTCTTTATCTATCAAAAAAGGTGCCGCCCTTGTAGACAGTTTTCCATACTTAGGACGTACTTTGTCCTAAGTATAGGGGGGTTGGCACCCCGAGTTCCTTTCATTTTCATTTCGATCCTCTCCATTGTCTCCTCTTCTTGTCTATACTTAGGGATATTTTACCCTAAGTATAGGGGGAGACAATCTGAGTACGATCCGTTCATTCCCTCCCTTGACCCTCCCTGCGTTGTGTACAGTCTGCTATACTTAGGATTATTTAATCCTAAGTATAGGGGGGACGGTCAACTTCTCATTCGTTTGATTCATTTGTTCCTTTATTATTTAGATTTTCCTATACTTAGTACAAGTTATGTCTTCTCTTTTCTCTCCGATCTATGAGGACATGGCTCAAGCTAAGTATAGGGGGGTCGTATATACTGCGTATATACTTTAGCCATAACTCGTACTTTCGTATTTTCTTAATAAATATGGCTATTAATTCATTAAAATCCATTAAAAATCCTTGATAAAAAGATGTGATTATTCCTCAAATTCTTTTCGTATTTACTGATTAATAAATCAGGTGAAATTGTTTTTTGCAAAATGTTTGAAAAATGGTTTGAAAATCTGTGTGAACATCTATTGAAAACTATTTTGAAAATATTTTGTTACATGTTTTCAACCTTTGTAAAAATGTGTGGTTTGTAAAAACTTATTTTCTTTGTGTGAAATAAAATGTTTGAAAAATGATTTGCAAATGGTTTGAAAAATGGTTGCAAAAATGATTTGAAAAACCTATATATATTGTTTTGAAAGCCTTTGCAAAATGATTTTCAAATGTGTCAAAAATGTTTGTAAAAATTATTTTGGACTATAGTTTTCAAAAATTGTGTGAAAAGCTTGTGTCAAATAAGTTTGAGGAATAATGACATCACACCAAAATTTACTATATGTATATATAAAATTGATCACTTACCCTTGTAAATCCTTAAAACTCATTTCTTGTATATATATAAGAAGCACTCCTGTGTACATGTTTTAACCTATTTTTCAGCCAAAAACTTTTTGTTTTCAAAATTCTCAAAAATATTTGCAAAACTAAAATTCCAAAAACATTTGAAAATTTTTTTTGAAAAATACAAAAAATGCTTCTGCATCTGCATCATGCATCATCTTTTGAAAAAAACCATAAAAAGTTCAAAATCCTTGAAAATTGCATCACAAAAATATTTTCTGCATTGCATTGCATAGCATTCGCATTTTTCGGATTGAGTTTGATAGTTGAACAAGTCTAAGTAAAATCTGGAGATTGGAGCTTGATTGGACCTTATAATCTACCTAATAACATGAACCTTATAGGAACTGGGTTTGAGGTACTTCAGGTCTAGTTGACTTAATTCTTTGAGGATCACGGGACTTGATTCAATGGATTCTTGACAGCCTAAGTAGAGTATTTCGGAGCATACGCACGATTCTTGTTGATAATGACCTAACTTGGACACCTGCACCTTTCACATGGCTCAACTCAGTTGGAGTGGTGAGGGGATTGGATTTGCCGGTATGAGACGCACACAGGTGGAAACATTTGTCCTCCTCTAGGGAGGGAAGTGCACCCCAACCCGTCCAGTGATTAGGAAGTCTAAAGACAGGAGGTTGTGGGTTGCGATAAAGCTTCAAAAGAGGGATAGTCTACTGGCTCAAGAGGAAAAACTCCTTATGTAAATGCTGCTGTATAAAAAAAATGTGTTCAGGCATGTACAAAAATAAAAAGCCTGCAAGTACAAAGTCAATAAGCAAGCTTGAGTTCCAAAGTCAAATATGTGAGCCTGCAGCAGGATGACTTGACTACACTGGTCTTGCATCCCAGGATAGGTGGCTACACTGGCTACCGTCCATTCTTCTCTTCACCCCCTCCTCTTGAGCTGGTTGCCACTTGAACTTAGAAGGGAATACCCCGCTCCTCGAGGATGGAGTCATTGGATTGGGGAATCATTGGGTTGTCGTACTGGAGAAGTCAGTTTCTTTGCCATTCTAGTTGGGGAGAGCCACCATCACTTACACTGTACAAGTCAGATTCATAGTCGTAAGAGTTTGCGTATGAGTCGAAGTATTTCTGAACTGGCTATTGAGGAGACTTGGATAGAGTTTTGGGATTCTCAAGGACTGTTGGATTTCAAACACGGTTCTCACTAAGGTTCCGCCCGCACTAAAATTCCAAAGGTCCGACTTAAGCTCCAAACTTTGATTTTGCGAAGACAAGTTTGATAATCAAATAAAATCCAAGTTCTTCTTTTTCTTTTCTTTCTTTTTGCACTTATTGCATAAGTGTTTGCTAGGGACTAGCAAAGGTAAAGTATAGGGGGATGATGAATCCACATTTCATCATCTTGATTCTATCATTTTGGCATCAAAAACCCTAGCAAATGCCTGTAAATACCCTTAAATAGAGCATCTTAGCATTCATGCATGTGCATCACAATAGTGTATAAAATACTGTAATTAAGGCCAAAATTATAGAATAAATAAAGAAAAGAAAAGGATAACAATATTGTAAATATTTTATGACCCAAAACCCCCGAGACCTAGGCATCTTGATGAATAGGTCAACTAGGAATAAAGTAGGGGGAGATAAGGTCAGAAATACAGATAAAATACCTATACATTTTATTCATTCTTTATTCATTTTGGGACCTATTTTTGGTTCCACTTTTTACTCATCAAATAAAGAAACTTTGTACATGAAAGTTATAGCTAATTTTATAAAGAAAAATACAAAATTGATTTCACAAAAAAATATTGTACAGACAAAAAGTTATGGTCTGAATAAAAATCCAGAATCCAACTTCCCAGACCCATATCTCACAAACAACAACTCCAAATGCAGCATACTCCTTTAATTGTATATAGAAGAAAATAAGCTAATTAATGGCGGTGGTTTCGCATTTGGCGGAGCTACGGTTTGAGAGTTGAGTTTTGGACCCCTATTGTATACTTGTACATATTAAAATATTCAATTTATTATTCAGTCATTATTTTTATATTTCTATATTTTTATAATGTTGTAAATATTACTTATAATAATTATGTGCATTAAAATCAGAATAAAAATGCAAAGAAAAATAAAAATAAAAATGAACATATCTTCAATACATAGATACATTACTTATACACATACCTATATATTATACCTTTATATTTTATTTAATATACTAAACACCTCATAAAAATAAAATAAAAATATATTTGTGTATATAAAAGTATTTTATAATTTTATAAAATAATAATAAAAATAAATAAATCAAGTATATACAATTAAAAATAAAAGACTCCAATACATAGATATAGATACCTATAGGGGTATAAATGCAACTTGTAAAAATATAACTCATAAAAATAATTAAAAATAAGAATAAAATACTACACAAAATTATAAACACTTTTTATTTAATAACCTAAATCTAATAAAATAATTTACTATTTTAAAACTATTTTTAAGGTATTTTTGCATGCTTTTCCCTAGTTGGTCCACGTGGACCAACCAGGGGGGTTGGAAAGTTGACCCGCGGTCAACTCTCTGACCCCAGCCTGTTACTTGTCAGAAACGAGTTTTTCTTGATTTTCGCCCCATTTTGGGGACCGCATCTTTCATCTATTCGTGATGCGCCCTTGTCAACTTTTGCTCCTCGATACCTCCTCTTACACGACCATTGATCATCTCGGGGAATGGAGATCTGAATCGAGATATGCACCTCGATCAAGGAGCCCCCCTCGTCAACTCCTTAAAACTCAAGTCTGACTTCCTTTTGAAAATTTGAACCGCGAAGCCTCAGAAAGCTACCTCCCTTGGTCCGGCCATAGGAGCCCGAAGGTGACAGCTTCGAGCTCGACGCATCCAAGCAGCGGGGGAGTGTCGAGAGCGCCGCGTGTTCCAACCTCTGGCGACCGCCGTCGAGGTACCCCCCTTCCCTCGCTCAACCTGGGCTTGAGGCCGTTCTATCCCTTAGTTTTCATTCATCATTTCGTTCATCGCATTCCCCGCTTAGTTTTCCCCCGTTTTCCCGTCTCATTAGTGCGTTGATTTGCTAAATCAACAGTTGCCGGAGACATCTCCGACCACCGTCACTCTTTGCGCCAACCGTACCCGCAAACCACCAATTTTTGCGCCACGTGATCGGGGCAACTAGCCCCCGATCATATAACCCCTTTTTGTGCAGGTAGCAGAGCCTATCAAGATCCTGGAGCCCTTTTGTGAGCTCGCCGGAGGTGGTTTTGGAGCTCCAGCTCCTTTCCCTTCATCCGCGAGCTCTGGTGGCCACCGCCACCCTCTGAAGCTTCAGGCGACCAGAGGACACCTGCAGGAAGGCGGAGAGCCCATCGACAGCCCTGGAGGAGGCCGGAGGAGCCCACACCATCTGATCCAAACTCGCCCCGGGCGAGTTCGTCTTCTGTTCTTCCAACCATCTCGCGCGTCGTCGATCTTCTGGCCGTTCTTCCCCATCAGCAGCAGCCGTTGGATGGCGGATCACCAGCACCGTCAGATCAAGGGCTGAGATCTAATCTCAGCCCTCCGTCCGCGAACCGTCATCGGCGCGCCAGGACCCGCCACGTGGTCAAGTGGGATTCATCCCACCGTTCGTCAACGCATGGGCTTGGGTATTTTGCATGTAACCCCCGCTCATTTTTTGTAATGTTTTATTAGCACTGAAACTTTCATCTGCCTTTATTATGTTTTGTAATATTTGCACCAACGTCCCCGGTCGTTTTTGATATTACACTCGGATCCCTCCCAGGCGCGTGCAAGTCACGCGCCTCGGTGGACATTTTGCATCTATACACCTCCGGGTTTAGCTATTTAGCTTTAATCCATTAACTACTCTACTCAGTTCAATATTTTGTGGAAATTTGCATGTATGCCCCTGGATATTTGATATATTGCATATATGCCCTTGCCAGGCTTGTTTATTGATTGGATGCATGTTCTAATTATTTCAACCTTCATTTTGCCTCCAAAAATTCTCAAATTTTGAACTTAAGCTCCTGGACACGTGTACTTCCACGCCATTATTTTAGTTTTTGATTTTATTTTATTTTCATATTTATAAAAATCAAAAACATGCTTTTTGTGTACTGTTTAGCTTAGAAAATACCAAAAAAATATTAAAACACCTCTAAAAATTCCAAAAACATTATCTAGTGTCTATTTTATCCTATTTTAGTGTCAGCCCAAAAATCATTAAAAATGTCAAAAGAAAAACACTAAAAATTTAAAAACACTCAAAAACTTCCAAAAAATATAAAAAATAGTAGAAAACTCCAAAAATAGCAAACTCAGTTCCTGTTTGTTCTTTATTTTGTTCTTTTTATTTGAAAAATAGTGTGAAAAATTTTGAGTACTGGTTGCTATTTTAAAATCCCATTTTATTCACAGCCAGCTCTTGTTTCACTGTTTTGACTTATTTAAGTATTTAAAAATACCAAAAACACCTTGAAAAATCCCCAAAAATCATAAAAACAGTAAAAGATCCTAAAAATACCAAAAACAATTTATTTCTGAATTTTTGGTAATTTTTACTTATTTTTATAAAGATTTCACCTTGCCTTGTATTCCATTGTCTTTAAATTCCAATATTGAAAAAAAAAGAAAAAGAAAAAAAATATAAAATATAAAATTATAAAAATCAGAAAATTAAAAACCAAAATACAAAATTAAAAATTAAATTAAAAAAAAATTGAAAATAAAAAACCCACAAAAATTCCCTTTGCTTGATTGCTTAGTGTAGACACATCACACACACACACACTTGAGCACATTTGCTTGAACTATCCTGTTTGCTCCCTGTGTTCGAACTCTCTACATACTTGCACCTATACATCTTTTATGTAGAGTTAAAAATAAATTTGACTCCACATTTGCTTGTCATTGTTTGATATTTGATTGTGGGTTCATTGTTGATTAATCACATTTTATTGCGGGTCGCCACAGCGACGTATTTAGACCCTCGATAAACTGCGGTTATCAGCATACCACGGGAGCAAGGTGATAGCCAAGATCGCCTCATCTGGAAACGTCTCTGTGATAGGTGCACTGGGCTCAAATTCCTCAAGGTTCTCCAATCGGGAAAGATGATCCGCCACCACATTCTTAACTCCATGCTTATCCTTAATCTCAATATCAAATTCCTGGAGCAGAAAGATCCATCTGGTGAGGCGTGCTTTGGCATCCTTCTTGGCCATTAAGTACCGGATGGCGGTGTGATTTGTATAAATTGTCACTCTAGATCCGAGAATATAAGATCGATATTTATCCAAAGCAAAGACTATGGCCAGCATCTCTTTCTCAGTCACATTATAATTCCGTTGTGCGGCATCCAAATTCCGGCTGGTGTAGTGAATGGCAAACGGCAATCCATCCCTCCTCTATCCAAGCACAACCCCTACGGCAAAATCAGAAGCGTCTGTCATGATCTCGAATGGGAGAGACCAATCGGGTGGCTAAAGGACAGGAGCCAAACCA
Organism: Ottelia alismoides; assembly: GCA_037367405.1. Classification (NCBI taxonomy): domain Eukaryota; kingdom Viridiplantae; phylum Streptophyta; class Magnoliopsida; order Alismatales; family Hydrocharitaceae; genus Ottelia; species Ottelia alismoides. The sequence goes on from JAZKJV010001771.1 coordinate 87,847, forward strand.
ACCATACTCTTGAGTGTCCCAAAAGATGCAAGACACTTATCATTGACAATGAACTCGGAGTCTTTCGTCAGCAAATCAGTGAGCGGTCGGGCAATTCGACTGAAGTCCTGAATGAACCGTCGGTAGAAAGCGACATGCCCTAGAAAAGACCGTAATTGACGTAGATTGGATGGTGGATTGAGTTTTCTAATGATGTCCACCTTGGCCGGATCAACCTCCATGCCCCTATTGGAGATGATATGACCAAGGACCATCCCTTGAGTCACCATGAAGTGACTCTTCTCCAAAGATAAGACAAGATTGACCTCAATGCAGCGCTGAAGCACACGGTCTAGGCAGTCAATACAAGCATCGAACCCGTCGCCATAGACCGAGAAGTCATCCATGAAGACCTCTAAACAATCACCCACCATGTCCGAGAAAATGGACAACATGCACCTTTGAAATGTCGCCGGGACGTTACATAGACCAAAGGGCATCCGTCTGAAAGCATAAGTCCCAAACGGACAGGTGAATGTCATTTTTTCCTGGTCTTCGGGCGCAATGGCCCCTTGATTATATCCAGAGTACCTGTCAAGAAAGCAGTAATGACTCTTCCCAGCTAGCCGCTCGATAATCTGATCAATGAATGGCAGCGGGAAATGATCCTTCTTGGTGGCCTCATTCAATCGTCTATAGTCCACACAGACCCTCCAAGAAGTGGGTACTCGAGTAGCGATCTCCTCTCCATATTCACTCACAACTGTAGTGATACCCGTCTTGTTGGGTACCACATGTAATGGACTAACCCATTTGGAGTCGGAGATGGGGTAGATAAAATCGACGCTCCACCACTTCGATATTTCTTTCATGACCACATCTCGAAGATTCGGGTTCAGCCGTCACTGGAACTCACGCGACGGCCTAGCGTCATCCTCAAGATAGATGTGGTGGGAGCACAAAGCCGGACTAATCCCCTGGAGATCAGCTATACTCCAACCTATCGCCTTGCAGTTTCTTTCAAGAACCTCCATCAGACGAGATTCTTGCTCTCCAGTCAAACCTGCTGAGATAATGACTGGGTGCATATCTGGCTCACCCGCAAGGAATCTATACTTCAGCGACTGCGGTAGAGGCTTCAGTTCTGGACAACTGGGAGGTGGCAGATCTGGCTTCTGATATGTCTGTGTGAAGGAGACCAGGTCTGCATGGGAGAACTCTCGCTCTGCATGAACATCTGACAAAGGGAGCCATGTCGAATCATCAATAAACTGTACTGGCTCGCACTCTATCATGGCTGTCAGCTCAGAAGGAATCAGACACATCAAATATTCATCAAAATCATCCCAATCAATGTATGAATCCGAGGGATCTGAAGTAGATGAACATGACTGAAGATCATCAGCACCACTCGTCCCAACACTGTCAGCCTCCAATGTATCCTCGTCCAGGGGTGTGCTCTCCAGGCTCTCGACTGCTATAAGCTTTAAGTATGGTAAATCTGTAGGCAAGGCGAGGGTCTGTGCTACAGGATCTGTCCAGGTAGATTCATCGTCTGTCATCACAAAATCACACTCCTGGTGGATGTCTAGCTCATCCTCTGTCATTTGCGCTGCTTCACTGGACTGGGATCTGAGCATTCTAGTTCTCTGGCTCTGGTTTCCTTGATCGTCTCTATTTGTATGGTTTCGCCCTCTACTCGAAAACATACCTTCCCGCTATCATGATCGGTCACCGCCTTGGCTGTGGCCAAGAATGGATGTCCGAGTATGATGGGGGCATCGGTTACCGACTCAGGGATCTCCATGTCCAACACAACGAAGTCCACGGGGAATTTCAGGCCCTGAATGGTAACAACCACGTCTTTCAATAACCCATTTGGCCTCTTAGTCGACCTATCAGCAAACTGAAGGACTGTCCTGCTCCTAAGAAGAGGACCAAACTCGAATCGGTCGAGTAAGGCTGCCGGAAGAAGGTTAATTGAAGAGTCGCTGTCTAATAGAGTACGATCAAATTGCTGCTCATGAATCTCGCATCTGACATAGGGAGCTCCTGCATCTGGTCTCTTGGTTGGCAGTTTGTTCTGAATGGTGCAGCAAGTGGAATGAGTGAGCACATGGATTTTATCTCTGTGGTTCCTCCTCTTCCTGCGGACTGTAGTCTTCTCTTTCAAATTCTTTTTGAAGAGGGAGATATGCTCAAGTGCTTTCTGTAGAGTCAGCTGAATGTGGAATCGATCAATCATCTGATTGCTGAACTCTACCTGCTGATTGTTTTTAGGATTTTCTCTTTTGTTCCCCTTCGCCCGGTGAAGTGCTTCAGGGAAGGGGATAGTTGGGGCCTCTGCAGATGGAGGACTAGGAGTATGTCCCTGTGCCTGTGAAGGAATAGAATCCATACCATGATCATCATTCAACACATATAGATCTGAAATTTGAACAGAAACCTTTCCTTTATTCATATTTTTGTTCTTTTTATTGTTACCACAGTCCATAGATACAAAAGGTGGTAACACCACAGGAGGAAGCTCAACAAAAGTAGATGTGGTGGCCTCAGTACCACCACCGGCACCTATCTTCACGGCATCAGCACCGCGCTCTGTCTCTGCATCCAAAATGGTGGCATCAGCACCACCGTCTGCATCTGGTATCACGACGGCCTCAGTACCGTCGTCTGGATCTCCACCATTGGTGGCATCAGCACCACCGTCTTCACCATCATCATTAGCAGCATCAGCACCGCTACTCTGCTCATCTGGCACTCCTGGTTCTGCATGTGGCTGTCGCTCAGATGAGGCACCACCGGCAGGCATCCTACCGCTCTTAGTAGTCACAAAATCAGCATCATACAAAGAAAAAGACGTGTCACTCAAATAATCACTAGGAGAGGTATCCTCTGTAAACTCTACCTGCTCAGACTTCCTTTTCAGATTGTTCGGGTTTGGTTCAATCTGAGCTGGTATGGCGGCCTTGCCCTTGATGATATCCCTCATTTCCTGCCGGAACTCATCCATTTCCTGCCGGAAGGATGCTCGTTGTTCGGAGAGCAAGCGGGCAAGGTCATCTAGAGCTAGGTTCTCAAAGGTGGGGGCCTGAGAACCGGATGGGTTTCCCTGCTGGAAATGAGGTTGTTGTTGCTGGTATTGGGGAGGATGGGAATAAGACTGATGAGGCTGCTAACGCTGCCTCCACTGTTGGTTCGGAAAAGTGGGACGAGGATCATGCTGGTATTGCTGTTGCTGGGCCTACTGGGGCTGCTGTGTTGTGGCTGGCCGTTTTGTTGTCCCTGAGCTGGAGGCTGCTACTGAGATGAGGAGCCACCGTTGCCCCAACGGAATCCTAAGTGATCGCGATGAATCCCGGGCTGTGGGCAAATCCCATTGACTTCCATCAATGGCTCCTGCTCGAAGGAGGGTGGAGGTAGAACTGCCGGTGGCTGCTCCGGTTGATAGACCACCATCTGAGTTAACTGAGATGGCGGTGGCAGTGATGGGTAATACTGTAGCTACTGGACCGGCTCTGCTTGAATGTGGTTGACCTGGTGGTACGAGGCAGAGGATTTTGGATGAGTTGCTACTGCCGGCATCAGCTCGGGACCTGGAAGGCTGCAGGGATGAAATTTGTGCCTTTTGGACGCAAAGAATCTGCATCTTCAGGTCACTCATAGTGTTTGCAATCTGGTCCATCTGGGCCATTCCTTGCATCTGCTTCTTCTCTAGGATCTCGAGACTGTCCAGTTTCTCACTTATGATGCCCATGTCGGATGCGACTGATTCGGCTTGGGCTGCGGCTGCCGACGGAGTGTGAGGATCTCCATCGATGCGGGCGATCCTCTGGAATGATCCTGCTCCTTGCGGGGGCTTTTGTTGTGTGTAGATGCGGGTTTGGGCCATAACAGTTGAGTTTTCTGCCATCCCTTCATAGATGGCCCAAACATCGTCTTCACCCTTGGAAAAGTAGGACCCACCACAAGAGGCATTTACAAGCCCCTGCAGCTCCGGTGTCAGCCCACAAAAGAAGCTCTGAACTTGATTGGGCTTGGATATATCGTGATGTGGACACCGGTCGATGAGCTCTCTGAATCGATCCCAAGCTTCATGAAACTGTTCATTAGGGATCATGACGAAATTGTTGATCATAGCTCTAGCTGCGTTCGTCCGGCCGAGAGGGTAATACTTCTTCAAGTATGCGGTCCGGAGATCTGCCCAAGTGTCGATGAACCTCCGCAAATGTTTGAGCCAGTATGCGGCTCTGTCAACCAAAGAGAAAGGGAAGGCTATCATCTTGATAGTATCCTCGGTCATCAGCCTGTCATGAATGGTACTGCAGATCATTTTGAATTCTTGTAAGTGGAGGTGTGTCTCTTCGGTCGGCAACCCATGGAATTTGGGCAGAAGCTGAATAGTGTGGGGCCGGAGTTTGAAATCTCCATGGATGGGAGGGAGTCGGATCCACCGATGAGTGAGGGATGCTGCTAGATTGTGTAATTCCCTCATGATTGTCTGTGGCGGCCTCTCTTGGTTGGGTTCTCCTCCCTCGTTCTCTACAACTGGTATATCACCTCCACCGCCACCGCCACTGCCCCTAGGTCGGTTCTCTCGCATCTGTGCTATTTCTCTCATGAGATCACCCATAAAGACTCCCTGGTCCCGGATATGTCTCTGCATGGTCTCCAGGGATGCTAGAAGTGAATTATTGATGGCGGCTGGATCAAATAAGAATGGAGGGTGCTCATGGTCATCTGGATGCTCTCCTCTGTCAGCCATGTCTGGAGTCTCTGAAAAAGCAAAAGAACCCATCTCAAGTGCCGTCAAATGCTCTGAACTCTGTGATGCACTAAATTCTGAAATTCTTGGACTGATGGAAGGAGAAGGGTGGTAGAGGGGGAACATGGTGGAGGTGAACTCAGGCTCGGAGAGTGATGAATACCCATTCATCACTCTTTATTCTTATATTTTAGCTACAAAAACCTATGCAAATGCATGTAGATATTTGTAAATAGGGAAAATTAGCAGAAGCATGCATTGTGTAAAAATCTATAATTAGCATGTTTTTGTGCAAAAATAAAAGAATAAAGACTAAAAAGAAAAAGAGGGAAATATTTAGAATAAATATTGAGCAACCTAACCCAAGGGAGGGCTCAGCATGGGCCTGACCGCATAAAAGCCAAAGTAGAGGGAGATAGGGGCTCATGTGTAAATATCTATATAAATAAATAAAATTATATTTTCCTCACCCAAAAATATGTTTGTACATATTTGTATATATTTAGAAAATATTAAAAACAAAATAAAAATTTGAAAATTAAAAAGATTAAAAATACCCTTTCACCATGTACATAGACCATGCTTCCTTATTTATTTAACCTTATAAATAAATAAAAGTATTTTCTAAACTTTTTGTAAATATTCTATGTTATATATTGTAAATACATAAAATAAAAAGAATCAAAACAAAAATCAAATAAAAATAGAAAAATTAAAATAACAAAAACATATTGTACATATGCCATGTATATAGTTGTACATAACTATTTATTTCACCTATGTATATAAATAATTAAAATCAAATAAAAATACCCTTTTATTCCTCATTTTATTCTATAAATAAATAAAATATAAAATAGGAATAAAATTGTACAAAAATAATCATTAAAAATCAAAAATCAAAAAAACAACATATTGTACATATACCTATATATATAGCTATATATTGTAAATAGTTTTTTTTTATTTCCAAAAATTAATTAAAAATCACCAAAAAATAGAAAAAAAATAAAATAAAAATAATTCATGTTTTAAGTTTTTGGAAAATCGGCCATTTGCTGCCTTATTTTTGAGCTTCAAACATTCTCCACGTGGCAGCTAACCATTGGGTCCTGGGGATGTTGACCGCCCGGTCAACTGGCCCCCCCAGGACCACTTCCCACGGGTTCGAGCGGCCAACCCGATTTCTCCATTTTATACCCGCTCGACCCGATTGCCTAACACCCTAACCCCGGCTCCGTTTGACACCTCCCACATCCGACACCCTCGCCGGGCATCTACCTCGGGGTCCGCGCGCCTCCATGACCCTACCCGAGCTCCTCTTTTCGGACCCCCAGTCATTTAAATACCCAGCTCCGCCGCATTCTTTGATCATCTTTGGCTAATCCGCTCCACCCCCAGTGAGCTCCAGCACCCGAGCGTGAGTGACAGCTCGCTCCAGGTGCCGTCGCAGCGAGGAGAGGGGCCGGTTTCCATTGATCCGGCGACTTAGCACCGCTGTGCTCCGCCCAGAGCAGGAGCTCGAGCCTCGGGCCGAGACAACCCTTGAGGCCACGACCAGGAGCTACCCCAGCTCTAGCATAGTCTCCTCGACCGCCCAGGTAATCCCTTAGCTTCTCTATTTAGCCTAATTTCCATTTTGCCCCAATCCGCTCCGCCGCCGTGTCCCATCGATTCCGACTACCTCTCGCGTCCGTTCGATCATCGGAACCCATATTCACCTCCGCCTCCCCATCGCGCACCTTCTCCGCCCCTCCGTTCAACCCAGCTCGCACAGGAGCTGGGATTCGAATCCCCTCGCCGTCGCTTCGCCGGGATTCGTCCGCACCGACGCACAGACCACCTCCACGACGCCTAACCGGGTCGAGGCATTTTGCCCTCGACCCGCGAAGCTTCTGAGCTACTTTGCAGGATCAGAGGAGGCCATCTGAGGCCTCCCGACATTCGGGCCAGGAGCTATCCTCCGCCGACCTCGCCGGAGCCCCTCCCGGGCTCGGCTGGGCCATCGGAGGCCACCATCAGCTGCGGAGCTTCATCGCGCATCTTCTCCGATCTCCGGAAGCAGCAGACGAGGATCCCAGCACTCGCACGAGGCCGGCGAAACTCGCCGGCCACCTGTTCTTCGAGGATCTTCAGCCGCCGTCCGATCAGCCTCGACCTCCAGTTTTCATCTCGTCCATCCATTCCCGGAGGAACAACCACCGTCCGATCCTTGGAGAGGAGATCTGGAGCGCCCACCAGCGTACCCGTCAGATCATCCACGTGGAGCGCATCCGACGACCCGCTTAATAAAGGGTAAATTACCCTTAGGCCCAGCTCTTGTTTCTATTTAGTTTTAGTCCTGTAAATATTCTAGCAAGTTGTTTTAGTTTAGGGTTATTTGCACATCGGACCTCGCACTTTAGTTTATTTGCATTTATGCCCCTGCGAGTGTTTGCCACGTGCTTCGTCACGTGTATGTTTGGTGTAATTGCAAGATATTCCCTGTAGTTCTGGATGTTAATTAATGCATGAAAACTTTTTAGTATTTGCATATATGCCCCTGTGAGTGTTTAATTGCGCATGTGCGTTTATTTGGTGGGTTAATTGCAACACAGCCTCCTGGACTTTTGGTACGAGTTACCAAAATGTCCTCGGGACTTGTTTTATTTACAAAGAGGTCCCTGAGTGCCCCAGGCACGCGCCGCGCGCGTGCGGTGCTGGGTATTTTGCACCTGGACCCTCGGAACTTCGGGTATTTGCACTTCAGTCCCTGTGCACAATGCCCTCTTTTGATTTTTGAATAAAATATCAAATCACCTCCAAATTCGATGAAAATTTGACACATGGCTCCTGCCATGTTGTAGGATTTTTGAGAATTTTTGAGGACATTTTTGAGTTTATTTGTTATTTTTAAAAATTCAAAAACCTTTATTTCAGCTACTGTCTAGAGTTAAAAATCCAAAAAAAAATATAAAAACCCCCTCAAAAATTCTATAAAAATTAGGTACTGTTTCTTTTGGGTTCCTTGATTTTCTAGCCAATTTTGGCTATTTTTCACTGCTTAAAAACCATAAAAACTTAAAAGCACCTAAAAACTCATAAAAATCATATTAAATAATCTAAAAACCCAAAAACAATAATTTTGGTGCTTAAATGTGCTTGATTTTTGACACATTTAATAATTAGCTAAAGCTTGCTTGCTTTGGTGTTTCCTTTGTTTTCTTCACATTTAAAAATCCAAAAAAATATAAAAATCATTAAAAATACTTGTCTTTTATTTTATTTTATTTTTACTACTTCGTAGGCCTTTGGCCAACCCGTGCTCCTTGAGTTCGACCCTGGGTGCTATACCAGGTTAATCTCATAGCTGGACCGCTATCCGTTGTTTTGATCGATCTTTGATTTATTGAGTGGTCCGATTTTTCTTGATATACATGGTCTGATTGCTCGGGTCACAACGACCCTATTTCTGTACCTCATACCCTAGTGATCAGGCCTGTTATCAGAATGGCGCCGTTGCCGGGGAGCACGGCTTAGTAGTTCTTTTTATTTTATTTTTCTTTTCGTTTTATTTTCGCGGCTTTTCGCGGCTCTTCGGAGCCCGCGGCTTTTCACGGCTTTTTGTTTATATTTTCTTTTTGTCTTCTTCTTCTTTATTTTTATTTTCTTCTGTTTTTGTTTTTGTTTTATTTTGTGTGCTTTATTTTATTTTATATTTTTGCACATATACCCTTATTTTTCCTTTGTCTTTATTTTCCTTTGATTATTATTTTTATTGGTTCTGACCACTCATATCTTTCTCTTGCGAGGGCCCGAGGACCGCAGAGGCGACTTTCGAGGAGCCGACGCAACCGCAGAACTTGGAGGCGGCTTCTTTCTCTACGAAGCCGCAGGAGAGAGCGAGAGTGAGAGAGTTGAGTGGGCGAGGTTAGATTAGGCTTTTATTTTATTTTTATTATTATTGTAATAATACAGGGACATGACTTGGACACTTGTGACTTGACCGTAGCGGGTCTGTTTTGCCGAGCACCGGCGTGCTCGGGGGACCCATTAGGACCTTCGCGGTTTTTCGCGGCTTTTTCGCGGTTTTATTTTTCTTTTATTTCTGTCCTTTCCGGTTTTTCGCGGTTTTTGCTCGAGCCCCTAGACTTAGGATTTTCTGGTGAATGTGCCGTAACTAGTAGGATCCACACACCTAATTGATTATCTGTTCCTATAGATCGATAATTGGACCTACTTAAAATCAATAATAAAAATAACCGATTCATTTGCCTCCGTAGCCTACGTGCCGCAGCCCGTCCTGTAAAGCGCTTACTCCTACTCCCGATTTGTCGGACAGAGGAGGGACGGGCCAAGACCGGACTCTTTGGCTTGGAGGTCGGTGACCGGTTAGACGGTTCTTCGCTAGACTTGCTCACCTAGGACTCGGCTTTACCGCTGCATCATTTAGGTTAGTTTTATTTCTGTCTTTACTTTTATGCGCGGATCATATTGCATGTAGAGTGCTGGAGACAGGTACGCATTTCTGACTTTGCATGCATCATTGATTTATCGTGCATCGGCTTTTTCGTCTTCTCCCCCCTGTTTTGGACTTAATAACCAGGAGAACCGAAAAATTCATTAGGCCTTTTGTTTGCTTTGAAAAATATTAAAAGAGTGAAACCATAAAATTGGGACTGCTAATCTTATTGATCTTAAAATCCGCTCACCCTAAAAATTTTGTCTTGGGGAGAGCAACCCCCTCATTGATTGGTTTGGATGCGCGAGAGAGTGACCCGCACCCTAGGTAGAGCCCCCCGTTGCTAGTCCCGACTGACTACCGACTCTTCCGTGCGGGCCAGTCGGTTGGGTTAGCATCGGATATCCCAACAGGTCACGTAAGCGCTCTGATATTCTGTGTGTTCACCAAAATAAAATCGACAAGATAATTTGATCGAACTTTTACGGTCTTCAGCTCGCGTTGCGTTGGTGAACCGGGGGTTTGTTTTCAGATCATAATTTTTCCAGATCTCATCCGCCTGACTCGCCAGATCAAGATGATGGGTAGACGGTCTCTTAGGCAGCCTCTGGCTGCACCGCTTTCGGGCACGTCTGCCTCATCATCTAGGTTGGCTCGCGAGAGCTCAGACCCGCTCTCCGAGCCCGAGTACGACTCCACCCTGTTCCCCCTCGACCCCCTTTCTGATCTTCCTGAGAGACACGAGCCCGAGGAGAGATTGATACATTTGACAGCACCTGAGTTGGGCTCGTTTGGTTTTGCAGACGTCGTCATGGCCGGCAGTTCTGAGGATCGTTCCCGTACAGAGCACGTTGTGATGGATCAGGGAGCGATCAACTCCACCTTGATCGCTTCATTAGAGACGGTTCAGCAGCAGCTACGCGATCAGGGAGCATTTATGATTGAGATGAGGAGAGAGTTGGAGCGCCTCCGAGTAGAGCGAGATGAGCAGAGCGAGCCCGAGGAGATACCGGATGCAGAGGCACGAGCCGCAGCAGCAGCCGCAGCCGCCGCCGCCGCGGCAGCGGCCGCGGGAGGAGGAGGACCACCTAGACCGATGCGGGAGTTGCACAACCCCGGATCTACACTGATGCACCATTGGGTGGTGGTACCTGCTATCGTGGGGGACTTCAAGTTCCCCCCGAACACCCTGCAGATGCTTCCTCGTTTTCACGGACTCGCCACTGAGGAGCCCCACCTTCACCTCCAGGAGTTCCTGATGATTTGCAGCACTGTCCACGATCGCCACGTGGACCAGGACACGATCCGGATGATAGCCTTCCCGTTTTCACTGGCAGATAGATCAGCCACCTGGCTGAAGCATCTTGGGAGGTTCGTCTACACCTGGGAGCAGCTCTGCACCGAGTACTTGAACAAGTACTATCCACTCGGACGGACGAATGCAGCGAGGGCCCTGATCAGCAACTTCTCCATGTTCCCCAACGAGCAGTTTCACGAGGCATGGGAGAGGTTCCGAGAGCTTCTGGACAGATGCCCGCACCACGACATCACGAAGCCGAACCTTGTGCAGAGCTTCTTTAGCGGGTTGACACCAGAGCTACAGGGCCTGGTGAATGCTTCTTGCGGCGGGTCCTACTTCGCCAAGGACCACGACCAGGTCTGGGCCATCTTCGAGGAGATGGCTGAGAACTATATGGTGATGTCTCAGACCAGGTTGTATACTCAGAAGACCCAGCCACATCAGCCAGGACCCGTGCAGTACCAGCGGATAGCACGGGTAGATGCAGGTCCATCCAGTTCGTCCGCAGCCGCAGCAGCACAGGCAGAGTCATCAGCTGCGGACATGGGCATTATCAGCGAGAAGCTGGACCGCATGGAGCTGATAGAGAAGAAGCAGTGCCAGAGTATCACGCAGATGGAGCAGATGGCACAGGTTCTGAGCGACATGAAGACACAGCTCATGTGTCTCCAGGAGACACAGACGGCTTCTCAGCCCCGTCTTCAGTCGCGAGACGACGCCGGCAGCAGCAGCAGCTCGTCCCAGCGCTCCAGCACCCACGTGCAGCCTAGATAGGTCCATCTTGTACAGGCGGAGCCGTACCAGCAGCCGCAGCCCACCTACCAGTCCCCAACATCTCCAGAGATGCAGATGGTGGTCTACCAGCCGGACCAGCCTCTGGCAGTACTCCCGCCAGCCCCCTTCGATGCCGAGCCGTTGATGGATGTCAACGGGATTTGGTATGACCGCCCCCAGCCTGGGATCCGACGAGACCATCCCGGATTCAGGTGGGGGAGTGGTGGTACCCAGCCCCAGCAGCAGCCGTCAGGACAGGGAGGGCAGTACTCCCAGCAGAGAGACCAGCACCCGCCGCAGCAGCAGCCCCCAACATATCAGCAGCACCAGTCATCCTTCGGTCCTCGTCCCTATCAACAGCAGGGACAGTCATGGAGACGTGAGCAGCAGGCTCACCCGGGATATCAGCAGCAGCACCCTCCATCATACCCCTCTTACCAGCACCAGCAGCAGCAGTTCCAGCAGCCTCACCCACAGAGAGGCCACCCGTCGGGCTCCCATGAGAGCCCCGCTTTGGATGACATCGCCCGCCTCCTCACGGACCAGCAGGCCACATTCAGACGGGAGATGGACGAGTTCCGCCAGGAGATGCGGGACCTGGTGAGAGGGAAGGCCACCATACCAGTCCAGATAGAGCCTAATCCGAACAACCTCAAGAGGAAATCTGAGCAGGTAGTACATACTGAGTTAGCCACTCCTAGTGACCCATTTGATGATACATCTTCGGATCTATTTGATGCTGATTTTGTCACACTTAGGAGCGGTAGGACCCCAGCAGGCGGCGGCGCCTCATCTGAGCTTCACCACGAGGACATCCCAGAGGTGCCACATGAGGAGGAGGAGAGCGGTACTGAGGCCGCTCCAGACGATGACGGTGGCACTGAGGCCACCAAGGATGCTGATCCCACCGGCGGTACTGAGGCCGCCGCTTCACCAGATCTAGGAAGTGGTACTGATGCCACCCGTTCAGCCGAGCCAGCCCGCGGTACTGATGCCGCACGACGTTTACCAGCAGCAGCAGCAGAGTCAGCCCGTGGTAGTACTGAGGCCACCGGTGTTTGTACAGACAGAGATGATGTTTTTCCTCGTATTCCTGTATCTCAGAACTCTGTTGTGAATAAAGGAAAAGGTTTACTTTCTTCTGGTCCCACTGTGGTGCATGATGTATGTGTGGATCCGGTCCTTGAACCGCTTAGACCTTTTCCTAGTCCTTCATCTGAGAAGGACCCTGTGATCCCCTTCCCTAGAGCCCTTCAGATGGGGAAGGGGAAGAAAAAAGATCCAAAAAAAAGAGAGCTTGAGGAGTTCAGCCAGAGCATGATTGATCAATTCCACATCCAGCTGACCCTCCAGGAGGCTTTGCAGCACATCCCCCTTCTCCAGCGATCTTTGAGAGAGAGGACTACAGTCAGGAGGAGGAGGAGGAACCACACTTCCGAGATCCATGTGCTGACGAAAGCCACGTGCTTTGCGATCCAGAACCGACTGCCAGCCAAGAGGCCAAATTCAGGAGCCCCGTATGTCAGATGCCAGATCAGTGAGCAGAGGTTCGACCGTACTCTTCTAGATAGCGGATCGTCGATCAACCTTCTTCCGGCAGCCCTTCTCGACCGCTTCGAGTTGGGCACTCTTCGACAGAGCAGGACAGTCCTTCAGTTCGCTGATCGATCTGTCAAGAGGCCGAAGGGGTTATTACGAGACGTTATTGTCATGATTCAGGGCCTGAAATTCCCCGTGGACTTCGTAGTGTTGGACATGGAGATCCCTGAGTCAGTGGCCGATACCCCCATCATCCTTGGTCGTCCGTTCTTGGCCACAGCCAAGGCGGTGACTGATCATGATAGCGGGAAGGTGTACTTTCGCGTCGAGGGCGAGAGTATACAAATAGAGACGGTCGAGGACTACAGAGCTAGATTCAGAGCCCGCTCAGATGCGAGTACAGATTCAGAGCAGCTGACAGACGCAGAGCCAGACATCCACCAGGACTGTGATTTTGTGATCACAGATGATGAGGCAGCTTGGGCAGATCTTGAGACACAGACCACCCTCTCACTTTCAGATACAGCTGATGCAGAGACGACAGCAGAGGAGAGTCTGGAGAGCACAGACCTGGTTCAGGATACCATTGAGGCAGCAGAGCCGGTCCTTGATCGCAGCACGACGATTAGTGATGGTGGTGCTGAGGCCACCTTGTTTTCCGGTGGTACTGATGCCACCGTGGTTGATACAGATCCCTCGGATTCAGAGTCTGATTGGGCAGATTGTGATGATCAGATGCCAGACCTGAGTCCATCCGAGCCTATAGATGAGGAGGAGGTAGATGCAGAGCCGAGCAGAGACAGTATAGTTGAGTCGCCTTCTCCCGATCCAGTTTGCGAGAGTACGCTTTCACTTTCCCAGGCAGATTTGGCAGACTTAGCAGCATTCACTCAGTTTCTTCCGCAGCCAGATTTGCCGGCACCCAGCATTCCAGAGCTGAAGCCGCTCCCTACTTCGCTGAAGTATCGATTCCTTGCGGGCGAGCCAGAGATGTACCCAGTCATCATCTCCGCCGAGTTGACTGGAGAGCAGGAATCCCGTTTGATGGGGGTTCTTGAAAAGAACCGCAAGGCGATCGGATGGAGCGTAGCAGATCTCCATGGGATTAGTCCATCAGTGTGCTCCCACCATATCTATCTCGAGGAGGGGGCGAAGCCGTCGCGTGAGTTCCAGCGGCGTCTGAACCCCAACCTGAGAGAGGTTGTGATGAAGGAAATATCAAAATGGTGGGGAGCAGGTTTTATTTATCCCATTTCCGACTCCAAGTGGGTTAGCCCCTTGCATGTGGTTCCCAAGAAGACGGGCATCACGACTGTGATCAGTGAGTCGGGAGAGGAGATTGCTACACGAGTACCCACCTCTTGGAGGGTTTGTGTTGACTACAGGAGACTCAACCAAGCCACCAAGAAGGACCATTTCCCCCTGCCTTTTATTGACCAGATCATTGAGAGACTGGCAGGGAAGAGCCATTATTGCTTCCTGGATGGGTACTCGGGCTACAACCAAGTGGCCATCGCTCCTGAGGACCAGGAGAAGACCACTTTTACCTGTCCCTTCGGCACATATGCTTTTCGACGCATGCCATTTGGGCTATGCAATGCCCCTGCGACTTTTCAGAGGTACATGCTGTCGATCTTCTCGGACATGGTAGGGGAGTGCTTGGAGGTCTTCATGGATGATTTCTCGATCTACGGTGACGGATTTGATTCTTGTCTTGACTGCCTAGATCGAGTACTCCATCGATGTATTGAGTATCATCTGGTGCTATCTTGGGAGAAGAGTCACTTCATGGTGACTCAAGGGACGGTGCTTGGCCATATCATCTCCAACAGGGGCATGGAGGTTGATCCGGCCAAGGTTGATGTCATTAGGAAACTCGCACCGCCGTCCAATCTGAGGCAGTTACGGTCATTTCTGGGGCACGTTGGATTTTATAGGAGATTTATTCATGATTTCAGCAGGATCGCCCGACCGTTGACTGACCTCTTGACGAAAGACACCGAGTTCCTTGTCGATGACAAGTGTCTTTCGTCGTTTGCTACTCTCCAGCAGTGCGTTATTGAGGCTCCTATCCTCCAGCCGCCTGATTGGTCTCTCCTATTCGAGATCATGACGGACGCCTCCGATTTTGCCGTAGGGGCAGTGCTGGGACAGAGGAGGGATGGAGTGCCATTTGCTATACACTACGCTAGCCGCACATTGGATTCCGCCCAGCGGAATTACACGGTCACAGAGAAGGAGATGCTAGCCGTAGTGTTCGCCCTGGATAAGTTCAGATCGTATATCATTGGATCTAGAGTGACTTTGTTTACAGATCATACCGCCATCAGGTACCTCATGGCAAAGAAGGATGCCAAGGCCAGACTGACTAGATGGATCCTTCTACTCCAGGAGTTCGATATTGAGATCAAGGATAAGCCTGGAGTCAATAATGTGGTGGCGGATCATCTCTCCCGACTAGAGCAGCCTGAGGATTCTGAGCAGATTGATCCTATTAGAGATACCTTCCCAGATGAGGCGATCCTTGCTATCGCCTCACTCCCATGGTACGCCGATATTGTGAACTTTCTCGTTGTTGGGAAAGTCCCACAAGATTGGCCCAGGCAGAGACTTGAGACCTTCCTTGCGAAGGCCAAGTCCTACCATTGGGAGGATCCCATCCTTTACCACGAAGGAGGGGATAGCGTCTGGCGTCGGTGTATTCCTCAGGAGGAACACCATAGCGTCCTCACTTACTGCCACAAGCTTGAGGCAGGAGGACATCATTCTGGGAGGAGAACGGCACAGAAAGTGCTCCAATCCGGCTTGTGGTGGCCTACCCTCTTCAAGGACTCAGATGAGTTCGTGAAGAGGTGTACTGACTGTCAGAGGATGGGCACTTGTGGACAGCGTGATATGATGCCGATGCAGCCCATTCACTTCTGTGAGGTTTTTGACGCATGGGGCATCGATTTCATGGGTCCATTCCCTAAGAGTCAGGGATTTGAGTACATTCTGTTGGCCGTAGACTATGTGAGTCGTTGGGTGGAGGCTATCCCCGCCCGAGCCGCTGATGCGAGGACAGTTTGCAGATTTTTGAGGAAACATATCATCACGCGGTTCGGGGTTCCACGAGTTCTGATTTCTGATGGGGGATCCCACTTCATCAACGACCAGGTGAAGGCACTTGCTAGCGAGTTCGGCATAGACCATCGTGTTGCTACACCTTACCATCCACAGACGAATGGTCTAGCCGAAGTGTCGAATAGGGAGATCAAGACTATTCTGCAGAAAGTCGTCCGCCCTGACCGAAAGGATTGGTCACAGCTTTTGGACTCGGTCTTGTGGGCATATAGGACGTCTTTCAAGACACCTTTGGGCACATCTCCCTTTCGCCTCGTATATGGCAAGCCATGCCATTTACCTGTCGAGCTGAGGCACAAGTCACTTTGGGCAGTCACAGATATTATCATGGATCCAGATGGTATGGGAGACCAGAGGAGGGCAGAGCTAGCGGCCCTGGAGGAGCTTAGAGATGCAGCTTTCTCAAGAAGCCTACATTATAAGGAGAAAGTCAAGGAGTGGCATGATTCTCATATCAGCCACAAACATTTTGAGATTGGACAGAGAGTATGGCTGTTTGATGCGAGGCTTAGATTATTTCCAGGGAAGCTACAGAGCAAATGGAAAGGACCTTATCTGGTTAGGAAGGTACACGACAACGGTAGCATCGACATATCTGAGTTGTCTTCTGAGAGTACCTTCCGAGTGAACGGCCAGCGGCTCAAGCCATTTCTAGATCATGAGCCGCGGGTCGTTGATATTGCCCCTATTCATTTTGCGTGAGATGTGGTCTTTGACTCACATCTAATGCATCTCACGCCTGAGTTTCACTGATCTTCCGCTGTATATAGATCCAGATGTCCATATCATCACATTCTTTAGTCCCACATCCCTTTCTCCATCTTGTGATTATGCTATACTTAGGGTGCACTTTACCCTAAGTATAGGGGGGATGTGAGACCTTTCGGGTATTTCTTTTGTTTCTGTCTACCCCTGTTTTTGCTGCCTATACTTAGGGATATTTCACCCTAAGTATAGGGGGGGTAGACCCTGTACATTCTGCACTCAGGTTTTCCCTTAGTATACAGCCTGCTATACTTAGGATTACTTGATCCTAAGTATAGGGGGGAGACCTGAGTCCCTCTTGACTTTTCATTTCCCTTTTGTATAGCCTTTCTTTTCACTTCCCTATACATAGCACGAGTTATGTCTTCTTCATCGCTCTTGACTCTGAGGACATCGTTCGAGCTAAGTATAGGGGGGTGTGTATATATTTCATATATACTTTAGCCATAACTCGTACTTTGTGCGAGTGTGTTAATAAATAAAAATGGCTAAAAACCACAAAAATTAAAAATTTTCATGAACATAATCTTCTTTTATTTGCACATACATAGCTACTGTACAAATTATTTTTGTAAAAATGATTTCAAAAATCTTTTGTGTAAAGCTTGTGTAAATATTTTTGTATCAAAATTATGTATATAGTACAAAATTTTTCCAAAATGTTTTGAAAATCAAAAAGTTTGCAAAAATCTTGTGTAAATGTGTGTAAATATCTTTTTGCAAAACTTGCACTTCATGCATCATCATTCATGATTTCAAAACATTTTTCAAAAATTTTGCATGTTTGTAAAATATTGTGTAAATAAGCATCTTTTTGTACATATGTATATAGTTTTTCTGGATGATAGTTGACATTTAAACTAGCCTGGAATCAAATTGAGAAATGGAGCTTGATTAAGATCTTAATCCACCTAACTTTTAAGAGGAACCTTATAGGGCTTAGGTTTAAGGCTTTTCAGGTCCATGGTGACTTAATTCTTTGAGTCCACTAGGCTATGATCACATGTCATCTCAATGAGCCTAAGTAGAGCACTTAACAACAACACATGACTCATATAGATTATGGCTTTACTTGGACAACCGCACTATGCACCGAGCTCTCTACGGATGAGGTGGTGAGGAGGCAGTCTTCCTTGACTTGGGGTAGCATATGAGGGTAGTACTTCTAGGCAGAACCTCTCTTCTTCTTATAGTGAAGGAAGTGCATCTCAACTTGGTCTGGTTGCCATGAGGTCTAACGACGGGAGTTGTGGGTTGCAATAAAGCTTCAAAAGAGGGATAGTCTACTGGCTCAAGAGGAAAAATTCCTTGTATATATACTGCACATGTATATGTTGTATAGATGCACTTGAAAAAAAAATGTGCAAAAAGAAAAGAACTCCAAAAAAGTGGTGGGTCTGAGAGAAAATGATAATCCCACCGGAGTATGTATATAAGTGCAATAAGCAAAGCTTGGTTTCATGATCCACCTGTTGTAGCTTGCAGCAGGGAGACTTGGCTACACTGGTCAAGCTCCCAAGGGTACTTGGCTACACTGGCCTTGACCCATTCTCTTCTTCCCCCTCTTCTTGAGCCGGTTGTACTTGAACTTAGAAGGGAATACCCCGCTCCTCGAGGAAAGAGTGGCCAGATTGAGGTCATAGAGTTACCTTGTTAGGGAGGGTTGTCAAGTTGCCATTTCTGAGGTGGAGAGCTTAGACCTCACTTTCACAGGACAAGAAAAGATTCATGGTCTTCAGGGTTTGTGATTGATGACTTGTTCTGATCTGGAGCATTGAGGAGTCTTGGTTATAGATTGGTGGAACTTAGAGGCTGTTAGGTTTTAAGCTTAAGTCTAAATAAGGTTCCAACACATTAATAATCCAAAGATCTGATTGAGCTCCATACCTCAATTTAATGAAGGCAAGTTTAATAATCAACCATGATCCATATACATCCTCTTTTTCTTTTTCTTTTTCTTTTTCTTTTTCTTTCTTTTTCACTTCTTTTTCAAATAAGTGTTTGCTAAGGGACTAGCAAAGTATAGTATAGGGGGGTGATGAATACCCATTCATCACTCTTTATTCTTATATTTTAGCTACAAAAACCTATGCAAATGCATGTAGATATTTGTAAATAGGGAAAATTAGCAGAAGCATGCATTGTGTAAAAATCTATAATTAGCATGTTTTTGTGCAAAAATAAAAGAATAAAGACTAAAAAGAAAAAGAGGGAAATATTTAGAATAAATATTGAGCAACCTAACCCAAGGGAGGGCTCAGCATGGGCCTGACCGCATAAAAACCAAAGTAGAGGGAGATAGGGGCTCATGTGTAAATATCTATATAAATAAATAAAATTATATTTTCCTCACCCAAAAATATGTTTGTACATATTTGTATATATTTAGAAAATATTAAAAACAAAATAAAAATTTGAAAATTAAAAAGATTAAAAATACCCTTTCACCATGTACATAGACCATGCTTCCTTATTTATTTAACCTTATAAATAAATAAAAGTATTTTCTAAACTTTTTGTAAATATTCTATGTTATATATTGTAAATACATAAAATAAAAAGAATCAAAACAAAAATCAAATAAAAATAACAAAATTAAAATAACAAAAACATATTGTACATATGCCATGTATATAGTTGTACATAACTATTTATTTCACCTATGTATATAAATAATTAAAATCAAATAAAAATACCCTTGTATTCCTCATTTTATTCTATAAATAAATAAAATATAAAATAGGAGTAAAATTGTACAAAAATAATCATTAAAAATCAAAAATCAAAAAAACAACATATTGTACATATACCTATATATATAGCTATATATTGTAAATACTTTATTTTTATTTCCAAAAATTAATTAAAAATCACCAAAAAATAGAAAAAAAATAAAATAAAAATAATTCATGTTTTAAGTTTTTGGAAAATCGGCCATTTGCTGCCTTATTTTTGAGCTTCAAACATTCTCCACGTGGCAGCTAACCATTGGGTCCTGGGGATGTTGACCGCCCGGTCAACTGGCCCCCCCAGGACAACTTCCCACGGGTTCGAGCGGCCAACCCGATTTCTCCATTTTATACCCGCTCGACCCGATTGCCTAACACCCTAACCCCGGCTCCGTTTGACACCTCCCACATCCGACACCCTCGCCGGGCATCTACCTCGGGGTCCGCGCGCCTCAATGACCCTACCCGAGCTCCTCTTTTCGGACCCCCAGCCATTTAAATACCCAGCTCTGCCGCATTCTTTGATCATCTTTGGCTAATCCGCTCCACCCCCAGTGAGCTCCAGCACCCGAGCGTGAGTGACAGCTCGCTCCAGGTGCCGTCGCAGCGAGGAGAGGGGCCGGTTTCCATTGATCCGGCGACTTAGCACCGCCGTGCTCCGCCCAGAGCAGGAGCTCGAGCCTCGGGCCGAGACAACCCTTGAGGCGACGACCAGGAGCTACCCCAGCTCCAGCATAGTCTCCTCGACCGCCCAGGTAATCCCTTAGCTTCTCTATTTAGCCTAATTTCCATTTTGCCCCAATCCGCTCCGCCGCCGTGTCCCATCGATTCCGACTACCTCTCGCGTCCGTTCGATCATCGGAACCCATATTCACCTCCGCCACCCCATCGCGCACCTTCTCCGCCCCTCCGTTCAACCCAGCTCGCATAGGAGCTGGGATTCGAATCCCCTCGCCGTCGCTTCACCGGGATTCGTCCGCACCGACGCACAGACCACCTCCACGACGCCTAACCGGGTCGAGGCATTTTGCCCTCGACCCGCGAAGCTTCTGAGCTACTTTGCAGGATCAGAGGAGGCCATCTGAGGCCTCCCGACATTCGGGCCAGGAGCTATCCTCCGCCGACCTCGCCGGAGCCCCTCCCGGGCTCGGCTGGGCCATCGGAGGCCACCATCAGCTGCGGAGCTTCATCGCGCATCTTCTCCGATCTCCGGAAGCAGCAGACGAGGATCCCAGCACTCGCACGAGGCCGGCGAAACTCGCCGGCCACCTGTTCTTCGAGGATCTTCAGCCGCCGTCCGATCAGCCTCGACCTCCAGTTTTCATCTCGTCCATCCATTCCCGGAGGAACAGCCACCGTCCGATCCTTGGAGAGGAGATCTGGAGCGCCCACCAGCGTACCCGTCAGATCATCCACGTGGAGCGCATCCGACGGCCCGCTTAATAAAGGGTAAATTACCCTTAGGCCCAGCTCTTGTTTCTATTTAGTTTTAGTCCTGTAAATATTCTAGCAAGTTGTTTTAGTTTAGGGTTATTTGCACATCGGACCTCGCACTTTAGTTTATTTGCATTTATGCCCCTGTGAGTGTTTGCCACGTGCTTCGTCACGTGTATGTTTGGTGTAATTGCAAGATATTCCCTGTAGTTCTGGATGTTAATTAATGCATGAAAACTTTTTAGTATTTGCATATATGCCCCTGTGAGTGTTTAATTGCGCATGTGCGTTTATTTGGTGGGTTAATTGCAACACAGCCCCCTGGACTTTTGGTACGAGTTACCAAAAGGTCCTCGGGACTTGTTTTATTTACAAAGAGGTCCCTGAGTGCCCCAGGCACGCGCCGCGCGCGTGCGGTGCTGGGTATTTTGCACCTGGACCCCCGGAACTTCGGGTATTTGCACTTCAGTCCCTGTGCACAGTGCCCTCTTTTAATTTTTGAATAAAATACCAAATCACCTCCAAATTCGATGAAAATTTGACACATGGCTCCTGCCATGTTGTAGGATTTTTGAGAATTTTTTAGGACATTTTTGAGTTTATTTGTTATTTTTAAAAATTCAAAAACCTTTATTTCAGCTACTGTCTAGAGTTAAAAATCCAAAAAAATATAAAAACCCCCTCAAAAATTCTATAAAAATTAGGTACTGTTTCTTTCGGGTTCCTTGATTTTCTAGCCAATTTTGGCTATTTTTCACTGCTTAAAAACCATAAAAACTTAAAAACACCTAAAAACTCATAAAAATCATATTAAATAATCTATAAACCCAAAAACAATAATTTTGGTGCTCAAATTTTCCTTGTTTTCTCTAGTATACAGGGAAATTACCTCCAGGCCCTCTTGAGATTTTTAGATATTTTATCTAGGGATTTTGGGCCTGGCTGGACAGTACCCAACCTTTTTGTTACTGTTTGATTTTTAGTAAATAAACTATACATCAGAAAATTATCAAAAATTAAACAAAAACATTAAAAAACCTAAAAAACATAAAAACATTTTTGTTTGAATTTTTGCTTGATTTTTGACACATTTAATAATTAGCTAAACTTGCTAGCTTTGGTGTTTCCTTTGTTTTCTTCACATTTAAAAATCCAAAAAAATATAAAAATCATTAAAAATACTTGTCTTTTATTTTATTTTATTTTTCTACTTCGTAGGCCTTTGGCCAACCTGTGCTCCTTGAGTTCGACCCTGGGTGCTATACCAGGTTAATCTCATAGCTGGACCGCTATCCGTTGTTTTGATCGATCTTTGATTTATTGAGTGGTCCGATTTTTCTTGATATACATGGTCTGATTGCTCGGGTCACAACGACCCTATTTCTGTACCTCATACCCTAGTGATCAGGCCTGTTATCAGAGAGCGGGCTCTCCGAGGTCGTCCTAGATGAATAGGGAGGAGTGTTGGATAGCGGGGCCGACAAGGTCAGCCTAAGAGATCTCCGTCACATCATCTTGATTATGGAGAAGAGCAAGGTAAATGAAGAAGAAGAAGGGGGCAAAACTGCGCACAATTGTGTTGTGTTTTTTTATCTTGACCTAAAATTAACTGGCAATCAAACACAATGCAAGGGGATTCACCAACTCAACACGTGAAGCCATGAAGGTTCGGCTTTTATCTTTGTAGTTTTTAGCTTGAATTCAGGAATTTATCTTGTAACGAGTCCTTAGACGCTACGCCTATAGGAGCGAGAGTACTGCCGAAAAAGTATTCCCGTACTTGTCCTCCTCATGTGTAACCTGTAGCTTGCGCTTTTTGAGGTCCTTGTAACCCTTCCTGGATCCCTACTCAGCCAAAGAAGAAGAGGGAGGAAGCCGATAGGCGAAACCGATACTTCGGATCTCGCTCGCAACGGAATCACCCGTGAGCGTGCAAGACCCTACTCGGACGCAGACGGTGAGACAGACACATCTGTGAAGGCGTGGCCTAAGCTCGGTACTTCGGACAAGGTCGATGCTCACACAATAGTGAGTCATCAATGGTGACCAAGTCCTACTCGTCTACGTACGATAGTAGCGCCAATACTTCAGAAAATCCAGGCGATACACAAGGCAACCACAAGCTGGGTTTTTGGCTCTAATCCTTACGAAGCACTCTGCTCACTTGGAAGGAGACCTTCCCATGCAACCTGAAGACAAGTGAGGGTGTTACTCTCCCCAATCAATGAATCCAATTACCAATTTTATTTTTGATCAAGTTTTCTTAGCAGTCCCTTTTTTAATTTTTGGTGTTATCGCTTCTTTTGAGTTGATTCAAACAAGCGCCTAACGTTTTTTTTGTTTTTTTTCTTTGATTCCTACTTGATCCAAAAATAGAGGGAGAAAAGAGTTGTAAAAGTCGTGCAAGTCGACACCAAGATGGAAATCTCACCTTTGTTCCTAAATGATGGATGCTAAGATAGAAAGACTTATAGCGCCTCCAGCTCTCTCCATGCAGGATGCAAAGCAGAAATTTATAAACCTAAACTAAATGCCGATATGCAAGCGGAAATCGTCCTAAGCAGGCAATTGCTACGTTAAGAACCACAAGTCAACCATCAATCTCCAATCCTAAAGTCCGGTCTAGGGCTCACCCCTCCTCCTCTTGACGCATCGAGTTCAGGAGAAGCGCTTGGCGGGATGAGCTCGCGGCGCGGCGGATCGAAAAAATAGTGATTAATTGTTTAATTAAACTAAGTCCAAATACGATCTATAGGTACATGCAATGGTTATTAGGGTGTTTGGACCTAATCTAATCAATCAAGCAAAATCCTAGAACTAAGGGCTCAATCCTCAAAAGAAAAGAAAAAGGAAATCAAAACCGGTAAATGCCAGCGAGAAACTCGATGAAATCCGCGGTGGGCCCCATGGTGAACAAACACCTGGAAGTTAGGCCCGAGTGTCTGAGTGTCTGAATGTCCCTGTATTATTACAATTCAAATAGTCTCTCTCTCACCAAAGAAAATAAAAGCTATCTAACTATTCTCATCTCTCACTCCTCCTACTCTCTTCCTGTCGGTTGGGCTAAGAAAGCTAACTCCGCTTCCCAAGGTTGCACCAGATCCCCTAGGTGATCCACCTCGCTCTACGGTCCCTCGCAAGAAGACAAGAAAAGAGATTAGAAAGCTCACAGATAAATATCAAAAATAGAGAGATAAAATGAAGCAATGGTATAAACAAGTGGACACAATCAAACAAAAATGTGATCTATTCGTTGTTGCTCCCCGTCAATGGCACCATTTGATTTAACCGATATTCAAGGGGTCTAATTATCTCACACAAGGCGGAGACAACCGAGTCGCTGCGGCGACCCTCAGTGAATCCTGATTAAGATCAACAATGAACCCACAATCCAATATCAAACAATGACAAACAAGTGTGGAGTCAAATTTATTTTTAACTCTACATAAAAGATGTATAGGTGCAAGTATGTAGAGAGTTCGAACACAAGGAGCAAGGCATGATAGATCAACAAGTGTGTGTGTGTGTGTATGTGAATGTGATGTGTTGTCTACAAAATGGTGCAATGCAAATGTTTTTGTGGGTTTTTAATTTTTAATTAATTTTTTAATTTAATTTTAATTTTGTATTTTAATTTTAAATTTTCTGATTTTTTTTAATTTCCTTTTTATATTTTCTATTTTTTTAATTTTCTTTTTCAATATTAGAATATATATATAATATAAGGAAAGAGGTGCTAGGCTATTTATAAAAATAAGGAAAAATAGTCAAAAATTAGGAAATAGAACATTTTTGGTGATTTTATGATTTTACTGTTTTTGTGATTTTTGAGGATTTTTCAGAATATTTTTGGTATTTTTAAAAGGCAAAATAAAGAAAACAATGAATTAGAATTCTGGCTGAAATTAAAATAGGAATGAAAAATATCAAACAGTATCAAAATTTTCCCAAATTAATTTTAAAATAAAGAGAATAAAATAGGGAACCTACAGGACTTGAGTTTCTATTTTTTTTATTTTTCTGTGATTTTATAGATTTTTTTTGAAGTTTTTAGGTATTTTCCAATTTTTAAGGTTTTTGTTTTGAAATTTTTAGTAGTTTTTGGATTGACACTAGAATCAATAAAATAGACAGTAGGTGATTTTTTTGGAATTTTTCGAGGCATTTTAATATTTTTTGGTATTTTCTAAGCTAAATAGTATTGAAAATGCATGTTTTTGATTTTTAATAAATGTTAAAATGCAATAAAATGCAAAATTAAAATGATAGCTTGAAAGTGCAAGTTAACAGGAGCCTATGTGATTTTTTTGGTAATTTTTCGAATTAAATTGAGCTTGAAATAAATAAAGCAAGCAAGCAAAAATATATAGCTTGGCAGGGGTATATACGCAAATACACAAACATCCAAGGGCACAGTTGTAATTTTCCAACAAAAATTATACTTAAATAAGCAATTTAATGGACCAAATGTAAAATACAAGTCCCGCAGGTTCACGCCTGCAAATTGTCCACCAGGGCGCGTCACTAGCACGCGCCTGGGAAGGACCTATCTGCAATATCCAAAAAAGCTGAGGGCCTTAATGCAAATATTCCAAAAAGTTTACACTGGGTATCAAAGTTTCAAGACCTAGATGAAATAGCAAGACCTGCGGGGGTATCCGTGCAAAATGCCCCGCGCCTCACGTGAAGTGGTCACGTGAGGTGACGTGGCTTGGACCTGTTCGCAAATACTGAAAGTTCGGGGGCCTTTTACTAAATATTACAAAAATATTAACGCTGCCGATGAATGTTTGAGTCCGATAAAATAAATACAAAAGGCACGAGGGTTATCATGCAAAATACCCAAGCGCGGCGGGCGTCGACGGTTCAGATCCTCCCACTTATGCCTCGTGTCGACCCCCGGCTAGGCAATGAAGGTTCACAATCGACAGGTGAGATTAGATGCCCCTAGACGATCTAACGGTTGACGCGTGGGCGCATCCAACGGCTGCTGCTCGCCTAGGCGAAGGCCTTTGATCGGACGGTTGTAAAGGGTCGACGAAGAACAGGGAAGAACCCGCCGCCAGGCGAGCTATCCCCGCCCAGATCTTCCTCCTCCGCCAGGCTTCGATGCTCCAAAATGCCTCTAGCTGCTCCTGCGGTCGTCCTCTCCACGCCTGGGGCTTCAAAACGGGCTAGCGACCTCCTGGGCTCCTCCGCTACGTCGGAGAAGAAGAGGAGGCCCAAGTATCTCCGGTGAAGCTAAAAATGCCTCCAGGTGTACTTCAAAGCTCAAGGACCTGCACTAAAAATGTTAAGGAGGTCGAGGGCAAAATGCCTCGACCTCCAGCTGGCTCTCAAAAAAGGGGGGAAGGCGATGTGGATGCTCGCCGGAGCTTGCTCCGGCGAGGGGAATCGATTGAGCAAATCGATGGATGAACTCGATGGTTAAGATAGCTACGTGTAGCTAGGATTACAAGGGATGAAAAAGGAACAAAAATAAGAGAGAGTAACACCTCGAGGGCCAGAGCCCGAGGTTGAAATATCTCGACGGGAAGGTCACCAGAGGTGGGGTGGAACGCCCAAAATCCTCGTCGCTCCGCCGCCTCGAAGGAGCCAAACTGGAGCTGTCACCTCCAGGGAGTCAAGGCGGGATGAATGGGGAAGAAGGACCAGACAAATGGGGTTCAAAAATCGAAAGGAAAATCGGGGATGAGTTTGGTAGGGTTGACAGCCAGGTGGGGAAGACCGAGGCAGAGCGGGTGAATCGATGCTCCATCCCCCGAGGTTTCACCTGGGCGTGTATCACTGATAATCGAGGATGAAAAGCCAAGAAGATTCCTTCGCGAGATAGTGCAAGAGGAGTCCTCGAAAAATCGTTGAAAATCGTCAACGAAGCAGGTCTGACAAGGTCCGGACCTCGGACAGAGAGTTGACCGAGGTCAACCAACGGAGCTCTCTGGTTGGTCCACGTGGACCAACCAGAAAATTCCTTGACAAAAATCCTTGTAAAATCAATAAAAATAGATATTGAATTATTTAATTTTTGGTTATAAAATAAAAAATAATTATTATTTTATAAACTATTTTATGGTGATTTTTAATTATTTTTATGAAGTATATTTTTACAAGTTACCTATTATGCCCTTTATAGGTATTTTACCTATATATTTTATTAATTTTATTTTTATTTTATGTATTTTAATTTTATTATTTTTATTTATTTTTTTTATAAAATTATAAAATACTTTTATGTACTTAATCGTATTTTTATTTTATTTTTCTGAATTGTTTTGTGTATTTAATAAAATACAAGTATACATTATATAGGTATATTGATAGGTATAATACCTATGTGTAATATATAGGTATTTTTATTTTATGTTTCTTTTGGGTTTTTATTCTGATTTTAATGTACATATATATTATAAGTAATATTTACAAAATTGAAAAAATATAAAAATAATGAATAAATAATAAATCGAATATTTTAATCTGTGCAAGTATACAATGTGGGTCCAAAACTCAACTTTCAAACCGTAGCTCCGCCAAATGCGAAACCACTGCCATTAAATAGTTTATTCTATACTATATACAATTAAAGTGAGTTTGCTGCATTTGGAATTTTCATTTATGAGATACGGGTCTGGAAAGTTGGGAATCTGGATTTTTATTCAGACCAGAACTGTTTACCTGTGTATTATTTTTGAGTGAAATAAATTTTGTATTTTTATTTATTAAATTATCTACAACTTTCATGTACAAAGTTTCTTTATTTGAGGTATAAAAAGTGGAACCGAAAATAGGTCCCAAAATGAATAAAGAATGCATGAAATGAATAGGCATTTTGACTGTATTTTGACCTTATCTCCCCCTACTTTATTCCTTGTCGACCTATTCATCAAGATGCCTAGGTCTCGAGGTTTCGGGTCATAAAATATTTACAATATTTTATTCTTTTTCTTTTCTTTTATTTATTCTATAATTTTGGCTTTAATTACAATATTTTATACACTAATTACATGCACATGCATGAATGCTAAGATGCGGTATTTAAGGGTATTTACACGCATTTGCTAGGGTTTTTGAGGCCAAAATGATAGAATAAAGATGATGAAATGTGGATTCATCACCCGGTAGCTGACGCCAACTTGATTGTATATCCAGGTGCCTTCTCACTTTCTGACTGCATTATCGTTCTCACAGGGAGGCAATGACGAGAGTATGGTATTCGCGTATCAGATAGCATCATGTACTTCACCATTCTTACTTGTTGTATATATGTGTGTTGTCTTACACTCCTTCTTTTTCCGTGTTTCATGTGTACCCTATATCTTTCATCATAACTGTGTGTCTATACTTAGATAGTACCATGTCCTAAGTATAGGGGGTACACCCCGTGTTGTTCTTTCTCAGTTCTATTTCACCACTCATGTCGTTGCTTATACTTAGGGATCTTTTACCCTAAGTATAGGGGGAATGATGTGTACATTCTTCACAATCTTTTCATCTATCTTCACTATGTATTTTCTTCTTTTCGTTACCATTTTTCTTTTTCTACCATAAAGGTATCGCCCCTTTTTTCAGTTTTCTAGTCCTAAGTATGGGGGGAGGGTGCATCATGAGTTCTTTCATTCGTTGGTCCCCTCCACTATCTCCTCTCTTGTTGATTTTCTCTACTATACTTAGGGATAACTCACCCTAAGTATAGGGGGAGACAGATCGAGCTGTGATCTATTTACTCCCACCCTTGACCCTTCCTGTCTTGTGTACAAATCCTAAGTATAGGGGGACGGTCAATTTTTTATTCATTTATTTATTCATTCTTTCGTCGTTGTAGTATAGACTTTTCTATACGCAGTACGAGTTCTGTCTTCTAATTTTCTTTTTGATCTATGAGGACATAACTCAAGCTAAGTATAGGGGGTCGTATATACTATGTATATACTTTAGCCATAACTCGTACTTTCGTATTGATAATAAATATGGCTAGAATAATAGATACAAATATACAATTCATTAAATCAATTAATAATAAAATGCATTTGTATTCCTCAAATTCTTTTTGTACATACTGATTAATAAATCAGGGTAAAATTATTTTTGCAAAATAATTTGAAAAATGATTTGACCCATTTGGAAAACTTTTTGTAAAATGTTTTCAACTTTGTAAAAATTCTTTTCTTTGTGAAGAAATAAAATTTTTGAAAACCTATTTGCAAAAGATTTTGAAAATGGGTGTAAAAATATTTTGAAAAATCTATATATATATATATATTGTTTAAAAAATCTTTGCAAAATAGCTTTCAAATGTTTGTAAATATTTGCAAAAATTATTTTGTATTATAATTTTTAAAATTATTTTCAAATTTGAGGAATATATGCATTATTAAGATAATAATATATATACATACAAAATAAAATTCTTTACCAATTTTATAAATATACCTTTAAAAATAAACAACATTTTAAAATTCTTAATCCTTGCAAAAAAATAAAAAGAGGCATACCCGTGTAAATAGTTGTATATATTATATTCTTGTGCCAAAATTCTTTTTATTTGCAAAAATTCTTTGAAAGTTGCATCTTTTTTCTGCATTGTACATAGCATTTGCATAGCATTCAAATTCTTTCAGATTAAGCTTGATGATTGAACTAGTCCAAATAAAGTTGGAGATTGGAGCTTGGTTGGATCTCACTGCACCTAACTTCACTGGAACCTTATGGGAACTAGATTGAAGATACTTCAGGTCCTTTGGGACTTAATTCTTTGAGACCCAAGGTTGGGCTCAAGTCACCCCAACTGACTAACTAGAACTTTTCGAGACGCATGCATGACTCTTGTTGGCCGTGACCTAACTTGGACACTTGCACCTTTCACTTGGATCAACTCGGTTGGAGGTGGTGAAGGGATTGGATTTTTCGGTTTGAGATGCACACAAGTGGAAACATTCGTCCTCGTCTAGGGAGGGAAGTGCACTCCAACCCGATCCACTAGCCATAAGGTCTAAAGACAAGAGAGTGTTGGTTGCAATAATGCTTCAAAAGAGGGATAGTCTTCTGCCTCAAGAGGAAAAACTCCTTATGTAAATGTTGTTATATATAGTATTAAAAAAACTCCGAAAAATGGACAGGCCTGATTGAAAATAAAATGTGTGTCGGATTATGTATATACGTTGTATAGTCAATAAGCAAGCTTGAGCTTCAAAGTTATACCATGTGAGCCTGCAGCTGGATGACTTAACTACAGTGGTCATGCATCCCAAGATAGGTAGCTACACTGGCTACCGTCCATTCTTCTCTCCACCCCCACCTCTTGAGTTGGATGCCACTTGAACTTAGAAGGGAATACACCGCTCTTCGAGGAAAGAGTTGCTGGATTGGGGAATCATTGGTTTGTCATTCTAGAGAAGTCAATTCTTTTATCATTTCAGATGGAGAGAACCACTATCACTTACACTGTACAAGTCAACTTCATAGTCATAAGGGTTTGTGTACGAGGTAGGCTAGTTCTGACATGGCTATTAGGTGGTTTGAACCTAGTTCTGTGACTCTCAGAGGCTGTTGTCTTTTAAATTTGGTTCCCGACTAGGTTCCATACACATTCTCATACCAAGGTCTAACCTGAGCTCCAAACTTTGATTTTGTGAAGATAAGTTTAAGAATTAAAATCAATTCTATTTATTCTTTCCTTTTCTTTTCTTCTTTATTCTTTTTATGTACTTATTGCATAAGTATTTGCTAGGGACTAGCAAAGTCAAGTATATGGGGTGATGAATCCCCATTCATTACCTTTATTCTATCATTTTAGCCTTAAAATGCTAGCTAATGCATGTAAATAGCATTAATTTGTACAAAATAGCTGCATTTATTGTGTAAATAGCATGGTTTTTAATGCCAAAATTATAGAATAAAGAGAAGAAAAGAAAAAAATAAAATACCAAAGGTATTTCATGACCCTAAACCCTGAGACCAAGTCAAGAATTGAATTGGTCGACAAGGAATAAAGTAGGGAGAGATAAGGGCCAAAAATACAATAAAAACCCAATTCTTGTATTCATTCAATAATTCATTTTTGATACCTATTTTATTCTTTATTATTTATCCATCAAATAATGAAATTTTAAACATAAAAGTTGTAGATAACAATGTAAATAAAAATACAAAATTAAGTTTGCACAAAAATAATACACAATGTACTTTTATACACAAAATAAAAAGCCAAAATCCCAACTTCACAGACCCATATCTTCCAAATAAAAACTCAAAATATATCAAAATCACGTTTAAATGTATATAACTTTTAATAAGTCATTTAATGGAGGTTATTTCATATTTTTTGGAGTTAAGGTGTGTAAGTTAGGATTTGAACCCTCATTGTACATTATACTCGAACAAAATATTCATTTTATTCATTCTTTATTCTTTTCACAACTTTATATTTTTATAATTTTGTAAAGATAGTTTATAACATATGTACATATTGAAACTAGAATAAAATCACAAAGAAAACACAAGATAAAATAAGACTATATATAGGCAAAATGCCTACGATAATACATGTATATAAATAAAAGGAGAAATCATTCTTTATTATTTATTCTTTTATATTTTTTAAGATTTTAAATATCATTTATATTCTACTAAAAATATAAATCTAAAATAAAATCATAAAAGAAACATTAAGATAAAATAAAATACAAAAATGCATAGGTAAATATACAATACATATACCTACATATTACATAGGGAAAAGGGAGCCTACACCCATGTGTAGGTAACTTACATACACCTAACTCTTTTTTCCTCAAATTTTTTTATTTTTTTGAATTAATTCCTTGGGGAATATAGATCACAATATATCACCATATCGTCATTCGAATTTCAACTTATTTTAAGACTTCTAACTTATCCATCATGACAGTCAAATTTTAACAGTCTGAGATTTGCTGAAATTGACCCCTTCTGATGGAGCTGTTAGGATGTCTGTTTTGCATGAAATTTGAAATACATATTTCATTTAATATTCTAAGTAAATCCCTTAAAGATCCATTTTAAAAAAAATCAAAAAAATTAAGAAATAAGAGGTGGGTGTAGGTAAGTTACCTACACATGGGTGTAGGCTCCCCAATCCCTATTACATATACCTATTTATTTAAGTATACAATTAACATCACAAAAATATAATAAAAAATATTTATGTACATAAAAATTAGTTATAAATATATAAAATAAGAGAATAAAATAATAAAATAAAAGATACGAAATAAAAATAAAATAAGCCAAAATATAGATGAATATACCTATAAATATACACTTAAAAATTAACTTGTAATAAATAACACCAAAAAACTAATAGAATCGTATAAAATAATATATAAAATAATAAACTTTTTTATAATAAAAATTAATAAAATCAAGTACTATTTTAAATAATTATTTTCGATTAATTGGACTGTTTTGTCCGTTAGTGGGCCTACTTGGACCAATCAGAGGCCAGGGTTTGTTGATCGCCAGTCAACTCTCCCTGCACCTCTGACTTTTGTCAGAACCATCTTTTCCCACAATTGCTCCCCATTTCTATGCTCGATTGGTCCATCTATCGCCTTCGATCTCTTCACAAGAATTAATCTCTGATCTTCCTAGATTCACACCGACCACTTAGATTCGTTGTACATAGCTTCGAGTCCCGAAATCCGTCCTTGAATAAGGATGCCCATTCTTGTTTTTAAATAAACACCTACTCCTTCCATTTCTTTTTTGGTCATCACTCCAAATCCTACGGCCCCTGCCTCCGGCCTAGCGAGTCTTCTCCTGACAGGAGGAGCACCCCTGGAGGATTTTGAGCAGCTGAAGGAGGCGGAGGTGCATGCAAGGCGGAGCTCCGACGACGTCTCTGCTCTCTTTCTTCCTAAAAAGGTATGAGCTACGCATTTAACTTTTCTTAGCTTAGTTTGATTTGTAGATTTAATTCATGCTTTTATTTTGCGATTTTAGTTACATATACTAGTTGTAGATCTGTCCCCGTAGTTCGCCGGAGCCCCGCTCCGGCGAACACATTCCATCATGCAAACCTCATCCTCCGACTCGTCAACCTCTACCATGCTCCATCTTCCTTACCTATCCACCAAATAAAGCCCCAACCCCTTTGTTTTCTCTGTCTAAGCTTCTTGCAGGTGCTGGCGGGCCAAAGAACTCCTTTGGGGTCGATTTTGCGTTCACTGCAGGTACCTGGAGGTGCCTTTCTTCCCCGAGCTCACTGGTCGTCCCCAGCCCTCTAGGACCCCTTTTGACAATACCAGCTGGTGCGGAGGCGGTCGGAGAATGCTTTACGTGCTGAGGAACGTTGCCAGGTGGTTGGAGTAAGCCTGCATCGTCAGATGAAGCTCGTCCCACGCCTTGTTCTTCCTTGTTTTTGCAAGGGGGTTCGAGGCTGTTGGATCGAGCTGGTCCCCCAGATTCTCTATCCACCATCTAATGCATACACCAGAGCCGTCGATCACCCACCGATGATCTAATCTGGGTCGTCATCGATGAAGCGTTATCGCCCGTCCAACACGTGCCACGTGTATTAGTGGATGAAATTCGACCACCCAATGGCACGTAGTATGGGGTAAATTTCATATCTTGCCCCACATTTTTGTGTATTTATTAATTAATATTGTAAATAAAGTGTAAATAAAATGGGAATTTTGCAAATAGGACCCATGTATTTATTATATTTGCATTTGGGTCCAGTCCAGATCAGCTCATCCCACGTGAGCTAGGAAAATTGCAGGGACACCCATACGACTTTGTGTATTTATTTTTAGTTCAATAAAATTTAATATAAGTGTATATTTTTGGGAAAATTACATATGAGACCTTACTGTTTATGTTATTTACAATTATGCCCCTGTCAGTTTATGAAATTTGATGCTAGGATTTCATTTATTAAAAATAGCACCTTAGCTCCAATAAATTCACAAAAATAGGGTTAGATGTCTGGTAGCATGTACTTTCACGCCATGAATTTATTTTACATTTTTGGCAAGTTAGCTATTTATTAAAAATCAAAAGGAGTTCATTTTTGTTCTGTCTAGCTTATAAAATACCAAAAAATAGGGAAATATCTTGAAAATTCCAAAATATTATATATTGTTTCTTTTATTATATTTTAAGTACAGAATAAAATCACTAAAAATGGAAAAAGAAAACTCTTAAAAATGGAAAAACCCCAAAATCCCTCATAAAAATCTAAAAAATCAAAAAGAAATCCAAAAATATGTTTTTTAATTTTATAATTTTCTTTATATGACTATTTATATAATAAAATGATTCGAGTAATTTTGGACTTTATTTACTACTTTTAATATTCAAATCAATTTCAGGTATTTACTAAATCCCTGAATTTGGATACTTTTTTACTTTAAAAATCCATAAAATTATCAAAAATTCCAGAAGAATTACAAGAACATTAGAAAAAAATATATAACCCAAAACCATTTTATTTGTGCATTTTATTTATAGTAGTAGAATTTGTAAATATATTACTCTATATGTATATATAGCCTTATATATCCTATATATATATGTTTTTAAAAGAAAAAGGAATATAAAAATATGAACATATAAATATACAATTATAAAATAAAACAAAATAAAAAAATATAAAACAAAAATAAAATAAAATAAATAAAAAATAAAAAATCTACAAAAATAATAAAAATGGACAAGAGATGAAAGATAAATTTTTGTGCACATTATTTTGCCCCCGTCTACCGTTTTCTCCTTGAGTTCGACCTTTATACGTGCTTACACTTATACACACATGTTGTAGCGTTATAATAAATCTTAACTCCATATTTTTATATTTATTGCTTGATTTGTATTGTGGGTTAATTATTGATTAATCCAAGGTTCTCGTCGATCACCTCGATGATTGTGCTCCCGTCTTGTATGGAACACGCGATCGATGAGGATATTGGGTTTATTATACTTATCCAATCTTCAGGTATTTTCTTGCTTCGTTAAATAACATTGAATAAATTTTTAAGCCAAGTCAAACCACGCTCACCTAAAACTCTCCATACTTTTATAGGAATGTCATCCGGTTCTACACCTTTCTCATGTCTCATAACCTTCAAAGCCTCCTCTACTTCCTTTCTTTGTATTTGTCTATAGCTTGCACGATTCAAGTAACTTTCACTACTATCTAGATCACCCAAAGTGATGTCTCTATTTCCTTCCCCAATGAAAAGCTTATAGAAATACTGCTTCCATCTAGTCTCTATATCCTTCAGAGTAACAAGCGTGTGACCTTCCTCATCTTTAATGATTCTCACTTGAGAAAGGTCTTTGGTCTTTCTTTCTCTTGCTTTGGAAAACATGAATATATCATTTTTTCCCTTATTATAGTCGAGATTTTTCTACAAAATCTCACAAACTTTTGACTTAGCTTCTCTTACAGCCTTCTTTGCTTCCTTCTTTGTTATTTTATAGTTTGTGATAGTTTCCTCTGTTCTATCCTTAAGCATAGCTTTAAAGCATTCTCTTTTAATTTTGAGCTTCTCTTGCACCCTTCAACTCTACCACCAAGCCTCCTTTTGACCTAGAGCTCCTCCCTTTGACTTGCATAGCATCTCTTTGGCCACCCTTCGGATACAAGATGGTATCTCCTCCCAAATATCATTTGCACTTCCGCTACAACCCCAAGATAAGTCTTCTAAAACATTCTCCCTAAAGCTTGATTGCTTCAGTTGAGGATTCCACCATCTAGTTCTAGTGAACTTGAAAACCCTCCTTTTCTTTACTGGACCTTTCATTTGCACATCCATGACTAACAAGGGATGTTGGGTTGTTAAACTTTCTCCAGAGATTACTTTGTATTCTTCGCAACACAATCGACCTCTTCTCAACACAAAGTAATTTATTTGTGT
This sequence comes from Ottelia alismoides, assembly GCA_037367405.1. Lineage (NCBI taxonomy): Eukaryota > Viridiplantae > Streptophyta > Magnoliopsida > Alismatales > Hydrocharitaceae > Ottelia > Ottelia alismoides. The sequence goes on from JAZKJV010001771.1 coordinate 123,593, forward strand.
TCTACTTGGTCCACACTTATAAGTAACTAAATGATCCTCTCTCTTCTTGAAGAGAGTGTTTGCTATGAAAAGATCATAATCCATTACAAAATCCAGAATGACTTTTCCCTCTTCATTTCTATCCCTGAAGCAATGGCCTCCATGAACACTAGCATACCTTGAAGCATCCTTCCCCACATGTTCATTAAGATATCTACCCAGGCAACTCATATCTCTTTGTGGTATTCCTTGCAAAATCTTATCTAAATCCTTCCAAAAAGCTTGTTTAATCTTTTCATCTAAACCAATTTACAGTGCATAAACTGAGATGATATTCAGAATTTCTTCTTCAAACACCAATTTTAGCAAGATAATCTGATCCCCGAATCTTTGCATCTCAACCACACAATCCTTCAAATCCTTTTGAACAACCACCCCAACACTGTTTCTACCCTTATCTTTACTTGAATGCCAAAGTTCAAAGCATATCTTCTCGATGTCCCTTGCTTTCTCTCCAACCCATTTATCTCTTGGAGACATGGTATCTGAATCTTCCTTATTTCCATCATATCTACGATCTCCATCGAATTGCCGGTCAATGTGCCAATATTCCAACTACCTATCTGCAACTTCCTTTGCAACCTCTTTCGGACTAACTTCTTTATTTGCATGTGTCTATCTTGCGAGAATCCTTGCAAATTTTGGACTGCATCCGGGCGCCGATGCAACAGAACTAGCTTATTTACTCGCATACGTTCCTCATGCAAGAATCCTTGCAAAATTTGAACTCCATCCGGGCAGTAATGTAAGGTCCCTTGCCAAATTTTCATTACATTCGGGTGATGCAACACGTCACAAGTAGGGAATGCCCCAACGAAATCTAAATGTTTGCTTAAATCCATGTTGAAAAAATCCAATTATCTTGAAGCAACTTCCTAAATAGTATTATTTAAAAATACTATTTAGGAATCTGTCTCTAACTATTTTACTATGGTTGTTAGCTACTTAACACAACCCTCAATTTACCCGGGCTTAGGACCTGCCATGGTTGAGTTAATTTTTTGTGATTTTTATTTAAAATAAATTTTAAAAGAAAATAAATTTAAATAAAATAGGTTTATTTACACATTATCTAATTTTCAAGGATTTTTACTAATCAAGAAAACAAAGATATAAAATAAAAGGGACTTATGTACATAATCTATATACGACTCAAAACATTTCTTTTCCCTTGATTTCTATAGTATTTTGAAATGAAATTGTGCATACTTCATTAAAGCATAAATCAAAGGAAATAAATGAAAAAAACATATAAAAAGAGTTAATTATGAACATAAAATAACAAATCAAAGTTAGTGAATAATTACAAAATAGAATTAGGTCTCAAAATTTAGATTTCACATATGAACTCTGATTCTTTTGAATTTAGTTTTGATTTGTAGATATTTGAATGTACATTAATTTAAAAGTAAGTATGGGTTCATAGGAGACTGTATGTGAGAGATATTTTCATTTACAACCTTTTGTTATCGAATTAGGTTTTGGTTCTGCACCTTGCAAGAGTATTTAGCCATTGTTAACTTTGTCATTTCTTGGCATATTTTACAGTCTTTACCTTAGTATATCTAGTTATTTTGCATTGTACAAGGCAACTTTCTTCATAACGTACCCTTGCGTTGGATCCAACAGGTGTTGTTGGTGCTATTGTGGTAGTGAACAACTTTGGGAGTAAACTTGGCTTGTGGTTGCTGCATTGTTCAGAGTACGTGCTTACTAGTAGAATTATATAGTGTTATCACTCGTAGATTTACTTTATTAGCTTCTGCATTTTCTAAATTTTCAATCATGTAAATAGTTTAAAGTTGAGGACTCTGTTTATTATTGTTTATGTATAAATTCTTGGGCACCATGAATACAAATGTGTTGTTGGAGCAATTTCATTTCAACCGTTTCTTTCATGCTTTACATTTCGAATTATAATCATGATGTATGAATGTGGCTATTGCCAAGTATCTAGATCCTGAGAGCATCACACTCTTTCTCTTTATGGTAGATACATTAGCTTCTATTGTACTTGACCATATCCACGAGGACTTGTTCCCTTTAGATGAATGCATTTTGTTTTTGCTTGCTCAAAAAATAACACCAATCTTGACAGCCTCCAAGAAAACAACTCCATCTTGTGTAGAGTTAGTTAGCAAGAAACAACAAATCTAAAATTTCATCTTCAAATTTATTCTACAATTAGAAAGTTGATTAGCAATAGCTTGAAATTTATTGAGATGGCAAGAAATAGAGAAAGTATCTTTACATATTAAATGCATCAATATCTTAAGTAGAAACAACTTGTTTCCTATCTTCGAAGAATACAAGTTATCCAACTTGGACCGAAAATCTTGTGCATTCTGAAAGTGATTATATACATCCTCATCTACAAGCTTTCCAAAAAATCTTCATATTTGTTGATGCTCGAACTCCCATCCTTCACTGCTCCTGAATTCGAGCTTTTGGGAAATGAATATTGGAAGATGCATGATCTTTATCAATAGCAAGTTTTTCATCTTATTATCACATTAATTACAGTTGGTTTCATTTAGAATGGTCATCCTACTAGTATTGAATTTCGTCTTATCAACCAACCATGTTCTGAAGCCATTTTATGAGAATAAATCCCCCTAAAAAATTGAGTTGCGGAAAAACACAGTTGATAGTGGATCTTGCATAGTATGTCAAATCCAACTACAATCATGGAAGAAATCGAATCACATAAAATCACCACATATCCATAATGGCTTTTTGCTGCAGAACAAAGACAGATTACAAGGCGAATCGCAAACAGTCTAATAAGCTTTTTCCAAATTCATCGCGAATTTCCCCATATTTGTATTCACCGTCGGTTTCTGTGGGTAACTGCATTCATGAAAGATCCACATAAGTATGTCAAACAGAACCTGCACATACTAATTTGGTTTACTTACCTAAACTATCCCGGATAATTTTGAGCTTCATTCTGTTCATTTCCAAATAAAAGAACCTGGACAAAACCATGACCATCCAATTTAGTGGGAAGATCAATGCACACATCGAACGTTTGCAAAACATTTCAAACATTTTCACTAGTTGCCGTTTTCTGTGGAGATATTGCCCAAAAATACATGAAAAAACTGAAACTTTAATGATAATGACATCATATCTAATTAAATTGAGATAGTCTACCAAAAATGTTTACAGCATTAGTGAAATTAAGACGAAGGGCGGAGCTAGCCGATGCGGCAAAGGTGATATCTTAAGATTTGTTGTGTTTGGGTTGAAGTTTTCATCAAGAACTATATACAGCAGCTACAATGAAGACCAGGAAAATGACTCATCTAATATGATCTCAATGAAAGTGATTCAAGGACCTTGTAGATTCTTTGAATCATCGACAGCCTCAGCGTTGCTATCAAGGTGTTGCAGTTCAGGCTTATGAATGGATTGTGCTCTCTTAGAACTACCGAGCTCGGTTCCGTTGGCTGCAAGTTTGGATGGCAAGCGAAGATGGACAGTGACTCGATGACTTGTAGCCCTGGTTGAGAAGCCCCTCATAATATTCACAACCAACGTTACCTGCTTGTCTTTGCTTTCCTCGTTCCGATCAGGTGCCATGCTATCCGCCAGGTCTTCCAACGACCGCATCTCCTCGTGGCGAACTGACACCTCTGCAGTACCCTCCGGTTTGATAATACCATAGACTGGAGTAACCTGAAAATTGTGTATGATGAAGGGACGCCGAGTTAGGTTGCTTGCACCATTGAAAATCACATATTACTAATATTAGCTTATGTATACACGTCCACTTCTGGGTGAAGGCATGTTAAGGATGTACTCAGTAGAGTGGCGTAAGATTTATACTCAATGCTAAAACTTTTGAGTCAGATATTAAAGCATCTTTGACAAAACTCTAGCTCGATTGGAGTAGTTTGGAAGGACACCTCATGTAACCCTTATGTTCATTTATTCTGAAAAGTTCTAAGGTTTTTTATATATTTATACTTTAGTTGAAAATGATGTCAATATATTCAAATTGTTCTAATCTACACTAGATCTGCTTAAGTCATTACAAAAGGTTGAGCACAGATTATTTAAGCATGTCTCTAGGGAAAGTGAGAAAAAATAATCAATATTTTCGTAGGAATGGTATTAGAAGTTATGGGGATGCACCCAATAGAAAAAGAATTCTTTACCTCGAAAGTGGAGAACCCTCCCAGATAATGCAGGTTTCCAAATGAACTACTAATCCTCACCCCAAAACGCGCACACATGGGCACGCAAAGTTTGGGTTCTACTATGCATACTCGCACCATACATTTTGATAAAATTCTACATGCAGAAAAAAAGAAGCACATGCTGCGTTCTAAGAACATAAATAGCCTGCTGTTTGACTTATCTCAGGATTCTCCAGTTTTTGTGAGTTTTGATATCCAGACAAATGTGGTATAAAGTCAGACTAGAAAACTCTCTCAAACCACTATTTCCGAACTCCTCTAGAAATAAAAGGTTACCTCAAGCCAGCGGGGAAGGCCAAAAGCACCCCTAGGATTTCTTTCTAATACAGAACCCTCCTTCGAAGATGCCTGACTGTCACAGCAGATTTCAAACAGAGCCGTCTCCTTCTCACTCGTGTTTGTAACATGAAGAAGAGATGTGTTCTGACTTTGTAGGATAATGTCGTTTGTGCTGATCAAGGCTTCCGGAATAGTGTATAATTCCTCAAGCAAAGCCTTAATTCTGCCATTTGAGAAGAGTATCTCGCCAAACTGCTGCCTTCTTATCAGCTCATCAATACGAGCAATAGAGACACTGTAAATGCACCTGATAGGCTTATGATCACTATCATTCACATCCATGCAAGCTTCGTATCTGCAAACAAAAAATAACATTAGGTTTCACTGATAACAATAAAAAAGATCGGGGATAGCACTGCCATATGAACTTTCTTTGATATCGGAACGAACTTACTGTAATATTGAAGTAACTACTGGACATTCCAAAGAGCATTCCTCTACAGAAAGAGAACGATTATCTCGGTATAATATTCGGTCACACCAGGCAGGTATCCGCTTCTTTTCCCCAGAATCATATCCTACACATTAGTGTCAACCTTAATATATATGAATTATATCGCATGATAACTGGTGATGGAAGAAGAAATCCTGAAAAAAATCAGATTCTACAATGTGACCAAAAATATCAGTCCTCAAAATCCTTGCATAAATCGTTAGCATGTACCACAAACACCAATTACTACATGAAAAACTTCGAGCTGAGAACGATAACAGAGAATAGCCATCCAGACAAAGTACCTTGAGTAGGTTATGGTGCACGTAACCATACATCATGGATTTGCAAGAGGAATTTTTACACCTGTATACTTTGAATATTACGTATATAACCCTCCATAATCACGAATTACACCTATAACCCTGAATAGTGCTGAACTTTTAGAGATTTTTACACCCATAACCGTGCATAGTTTTGAGGGAGGACGGTTATGGGTGTATAACTAGCTGAAGAGTTACGCATTGTTCAGGGTTCTGGGTGTAATTCGCAATTATGGAGGGTTATATACGTAACATTGAATGTATACAGGGTTATGGGTGTATATCTCTTTTCAAAAACCAAATTAGGAGGAACTGGAGCCAATGGATGAGATAAAGATAGAAGGGAAAATTATTATGTAAATTAGACACTGAGTAGAGGCAACATAATCTAGTTTTAATAATAATTATTATTATTATTTCAGAAAAAATAGAATCGATTCAGATATGTGCTACAATTGCGGAACACACACAAATGATCAATCAAGCAAGCACGGAGACACGGATTTACAAGGTTCGCCCGTAAATGGGCTACGTCCTTGAGCGGCAATGATATTTTAACTATATGGAGAAAGAAGAAAGTATAGATGATGATTCAAAACACTAACCTCGTGGAAATTTATATAGTATCTCCTCCCATACAAACAAATCGTAAAACAAGTAGGATTTTAAATCCTAAAACAACAACTAAATATGCCTTTGTCCACTGGCTTAAATAGGATGCAAGGCACATCAACCACTTCCACCTTGAATTAAATCCTCTGAGAAGCTTTGTCAAGCTTCGTCATGTCGCCGTCAGCCCTTCCTTGGGACTACTGCAACCTGATCGGCATTAAGCAAGTTCAAACAATGTTTGAATTTTCTCTCAAGAAATGTTGACCCCTGCATGACATACATGATCTTCTGCTTATTGCCATTGATGAACCACACCAACTTTGGTAACATGTATAACTCCACCTTCAGTGCTTTGCCTATATATGTTAGAGTCTAAGACTCCAAGGGATATCAAATTCTTTCTTAGATCAGGAACATGACGAACTTCTATCATCGACCTCACGACTTTATCATGCATCTTGATCTTCACAGAGCCAATTCGTATGATCTTACACGTTGCATCATTCCCTATGATGACATTTCCACCATCGATCTTCCCATAGGTGCTTCGGGGTTACATGGTAAGAACAAGCTAACAAGAATCCATGTGTTGTCGGTTACCTTCTGATCTGTAACAACAAAGATCAAATCATTTCACAATCTCCGCCTCTTCGAGCCACTGCTGCAACCGTGACGATTACATTTTAATTTTTTTGTGATATTGTTTTTTTGGTATTTTGAATAAGTAATATACGTATTATTATTTTTTAAAATACTATCTCATTTTTATGGGATTATTAATGAGGAAGAAATACAAAAAATAATAGCACAATAAAGATGAATATATACAACACATAGACAAGTTATTTAAAATCAATAATTAAGATTAGATATTTCCAAGGCTCTAATTATTAATTAAAGTTAATTAAGTATTAATCAATTTGATTTGTTTAAGCTAGAGGGATAATAAATATAAATTAAGATGATAAATCGGGGATTTATCAGGCTTCTACAGAGGAGATGAACTGGGAGCTGGAATATCCATCAAACACGAAGATCTCTTGATCGGGTTTCCTGGAGAAGAAACACCATCGTGCAAAGACAGGGAGATGCTTCCCTAGAGATAGACACCCAAGATGTGGCCTGGGTGTACCATGGCCTGGATACTTGTGTTCCCTTGACCATTGTAGATACATAAGATTCTAGTTTGGGAACCCTAGTCATCGAATGAACATTAAAAAAATCTCTAAGAAAGAAATCCCTAAACACACACTGATATGAACATAAGAAATAAATCTTCTACAATAAGCCCTAGAATCGACCACTCTAATACCATGTTAAAATCTAGAAATACGAAAGCGAATTATTATACAAGAAAGAATAAAACATTGAACATTTGATATTTGCGTAATACCCTACTCCGTGAGGGAGCGAGATGAAACCACGGGAGAAGGCCACAAAGGGGCAGATCTTCTATTGAAGTTTCTCAATGGGTACAGGGGGCGTAAGACTTCTTATATAGCCCCGCAGACAACCCGGAGTCCCACTGATAGTATATGTAGGACTAAACAAGAGTGGGTGGTAATTGGATCTTGGAGAGATCCAATTACCCCTTTATAGCATACTCCAACAAATGTCTTCCATACGGATAAACTTTTTTCTCCATCTTCTCTATGATAGGTAAACATTCTGTATATCTAAGTTTGCCACAGGTCATGGGTAGACCAAGATATTTGATCGATAGTGAACCATGTTCTGTCCCCAACTCCTAACTGCAAGATAAAGCATCTTCATCTAGCTGCCAAAGAGGACAACCGTAGACTTGTTGTGGTTGAGATTCAAACCAGAAAGCTCCCCAAATATCTCCAAAGTGAGTGACATCCCCTTCGCCTCAATACGACCTTCAATAAAAAAAGGAATAGAAATATCATCGACGTAGTAACCTGATGTCAAACCCTGAAGTGCGACCTGCTCCATCATGCACACAAGAATATATGCTGCAATGACAAAGAGCATAGAGGCTAGGGGGCATCCCTGCCTTACTCCTCTCTAGGGTTGGAAAAAAACTGCTTCAGGACGACCATTAACCAGAACTGAATAGGATGCCATGGTGACACATCTCTTCATCCAAGAGATCCAGAGGGAGCTTCTTTTCGCCAGTGTAGCCCATAGAAAATGCCAGTTGATTGTGTCATAAGCCTTTGAGAAATCCACCTTTCAAGAGAGTTCACTAACTTGCCTTCTTTTCCAACCCACAATGATTCATGTAGCCATAGCTATACTATCACCAATTTGTCTTCCTGATATGAACGCAAAATAAAAAGGTGAAACGATACGGTCCATAACCACAGTTAGCCTGTTAGACAAAATATTTGCAATCATTAGGTAAATTGTGTTGGATAGCACGATTGGCCTGAAATCCTCAACCCTCTCGGAGACCTCCTTCTTTGGCAGAAGAAAGAGTAGAGACATGTTCACATGTTTGAAACCACCATTGCTACTTATAAATTCCTCTGCAACCTCCAAAACATCTATGCCCACCAATGACTAGAACTCGCGGTAAAAGGCAACAAGGAAACCATCAAATCTAGGTGCTCTGTTAGCATTCAGGTTCCAAACTGTCGCTTTAAGCTCCTCCAAAATGATACTCTGGGTAAGGTGTCTGGCATGTTATTCAGATAAAGATTATGTCCCAAGCCTCGACCATCTCCACTAACAACATGTAGAACCCCGGGAAAAGTCTCTGAAATACTCTGCCAATGCAACTCCCATATCTCGATTACCCTTAACCTGCCTCCCAATCACTATGACATATTGGATGTGATTGTGACTTCTCATTCCACTTGCCACACGATGGAAAAATCTCGTATTTGCATCCCCCTTAGTGATCAACGATTGCCTCGATCTATGCTTCCATTCTGTCACACGTTTTTTGTTCCCTAAAGTGATTGTTTTCTAGAAGCTAACCTTCTCATTCACTTCCACCTCCGAGAGATCTATGTTATCTTCTAGTCCGTCCAATTTGCACACCTCCTCCTCCGCCTCTGATCTCCAAGCTCTTCTCATCTCACGGACCTCCTTTTTATATTTGCAGAGCCTAATATGAAGAGAAGTAAGCTTTTGAGCCAAACGAACTACGACAGTTCTAGAGACCACCATGGAGGACTAGTGGTTAGAAAACTCTCTGAAATCTTCTTCCAGCACTCAAGCCTTTCAAATCTAAAAAATGTTGCGATGCCTGCTTAAGACCAGAGTTCCAAACCAACAGTGTATGGTCCAATCTGGATCATGGTCTACATGAGGTTAAGCATAGAGGAAAATAATCAAGAAGCTGGGAAAAAGCAAGAAACCGATCCAATATTAATCGAGAGCTAGAGTTACGCCAAGTAAATCTCATGTCAGTAGAATCTATGACCTCTAACTGTAGGGTGTCAATCAGCTCTGCAAACTCCAAGGAGCCAGAATCTTGTACACCACATAAACAGGGATGGTCAGAAAAGAGAAGAATAACATTAAAACCCCCTCCCACCAATCATGCGACATCCGAAAATAATGTTCTGACTTTACGGACAATTCCGACCTAACAACAACTAAGGTAGGCCCATAAACACACGAAATCGATATTAAAATGTTCAAGCGAATAATCCGTGTGACCACATATTGAACATGCCTACCCTTGTGATCTACAACAAAATCAAAAAGCATGCTCTTCCATGTAATTATAGTCCCCCATGCACTACCTACAACATTAAGAGTTTTGAATTCTAAGAGAGCAACTGCCCCCATGGATTTCCAAATCACCTCCAAATAGGAAGCAAGTTTAGACTCATGCAGTAGCACGATCTCACACTTCCAATATTGTAACAAAGCACCAATAGACCTTCTCTTCTCCGGGTCACCTAGACCCCTGACATTCCTGTTGAGATACTTGTATCTCTCTATCTTTATTCCGTATTTCTTTATTTCTTCTGTCTGCTTTATGTAATTTTCTCCTCAAGCTTTTCTCCTATATAAGAGAGCTCTAGGTCTACGATGAATACAACTTTTCATTTCATGTTTTTCCACATGGTAATAGAGCGACGGTCCTAGATCGGAGCCTGTGCCCTAGATATCCCACCCCATCTAAACCCTAACGCGCCTTGCCTAACCGGCCACCGCCGCTGTCGTTTCCGTGCCGCGCATAGCCGGAGAAGTGGCAGCAGCCGCCGACGCACCATAAAGTAACGACATCAGACATTGCCGCCAGATCAGCAACAACCTTGTTGCTGCTGTCGTGTGCTGCAGCAGGAACGGCTGCTGCCACCACCGGCACCCTGCCGTTGTGGTCAAGGGTCGCCACCTCCGCTCCACAGCCCTAGTCACCCTCTACGGACTCTGTTTCAAACTGAAAATCATTCCGAAAGGATGATTTAATTCTTGTTAGGTCTATTTTTGGGTTCCTAGGGTGCATTTTTATCATTTAAAGTCACCCTAGTTACTCAAAGAGGCTTCCAACGGTTATAAGAGGTTGTAGTATAAGTATACACCCACAACAATCTTCTTGTATGTCTGTGTAGACACAATTATTTCAGTTTGCAGGCCCAGTCTTGGAGATTGTTGTCATCATGTCATATAACAAAGTAGATTTCTCATCCCTAGGTGCCTTCAAAGGTCCAGCACCCATCATCAAGATGGATGGAACGAATTATGAACTATGGGCCATGCAGTTCATGAGCCTAATGTAGAGTAATGGTAAGAAGCACATCCTCACGAAGGAGGAACCAAGTGACAAGACTGGGGTTAATGCCTCATGGGAAGCAGATGACGCATATGCGCATATGTGGATATTTGGGACTGTGCCAATGGAGATATCCAACGATATTCTGAGTCAGTCTACTGCAAAGGCTATGTAGGATATTCTCGCCACTACATACTCCCCGACGAAAAACAGAGTCAAAGATACTGCAACTTTAGCATGATATCTTCACATCGAAGCAGAATAGTCGCCCTCTACATACCCTTTACACTTCTCTATGGAGTATGTTTGAGAAGCTTCATGATTTCATTCCCTTGACTGCTACACCAGAGCATCTCAAGGCATACAGAGATTTGATGATAACCGGAGTTTTTCTAGCAGTATTAGATCCTAAGTACGATGCTGCTCGAGCACAGATTCTTATTGATGCCACCATACCTCTAATGGAGGACGCAAACCACAGATTGAGCAAGCTCTCTATATCTTCTAGTGGTGGTATTCAACAGTTGCAGACCTCCTCAGCTATGGATGCATCTCGTGGTAGGGGAGCCCTACACAATATTGTGGTCGTGGTAACCGTGGCAGGGGAGGGGTAGTCGACCTTGTCAATCGTGCACTTACTGCTACATGCCAGGTCACTCTGAGGAAGAATGCTACTCTAAGCATGGTTTTCCTGCTTCAGCATGAGTTGCAGAGCAGACTCAGCAAGTTGGTAGTCCATCACATACATCTGACAAAAGATTTGATGAGCTTGTAGCATGGCTCAGAGAGATTATGCCTGCGTCCGGGTCGACCAGCTCTCCTTCAGGATCCTCAAAGGTAGATGCCTCAACATATGCATCCACATCAGGTACAACTTATTCTTTTACTAGCTGTTACTGGGCAGATTTGTCAGAATGGATTATGGATTCAGGAGCATCCCATCATCTTTGTGGTGATAGAGGACATTTTACTACATACAAACTGACTCAATCGGGTAGATCGGTAATAATAAATTATGGGACACTCTCCCATCACTGGTCAGTGGAAGGTACATCTAACTTCAGCAATATGACTTCATAATGTTCTATATGCTCCTAGTTTTTCTAAGAATTTACTTTCGATTGGTCAAATCACTAAGGATTTACATTATCGTGCCATATTTGACCCATCATCTCTCGTGTTTCAGGACATTCTTATAGGCAGGTGATTGGATCTGGTCGTGAGCAAGGAGGTCTCTATAGACTAGTCCAATCTCCATATGTTGGTACTTCATCTCTTCACACTGGATCGATTTCTCCCTATGTATGGCATTCTCGATTTGGTCATCTTCCTCTGCAGAAGTTGTATCAAGTACTTCCTCAGATTTCACATCGCTCTACCTTCAGTGTGAGGCCTGCCAACTTGGGAAGCATCATCGGTCTACCTTCCAAAGTCGTCAGGGTCGAAGTAGTCATAGTATTTTTGAGTTAATTCATCTTGATATTTGGGGTCCAAGTCATGTCCCAAACCATCAGGAGCATAGGTTTTATCTTGTTGTTGTAGATGATTTTTCAAGATTGCCTTGCGTTTTCCTTCTTAAAAACAAGTCTGATGCTGGTCATGTTATTCAATCTTTTATTAATGAAATAAGGAATGTTTTCTCTACAAATTTCAAGTATATTCGTTCCGATAATGCACTAGAATTTTGCACTATTCAACTCTCTCAGTTTCTTAAGACTCTTGGTATTGTTCATCAGTTTTCTTATGCTTATACTTCTCAACAAAATGGGGTGGCTGAACGTAAACATCGCCATCTTTTGGATGTTGCCCTGACTCTTTTGATCCAGAATCGTGATCCTCATTCATACTGGGGGGTGCAATTCTAATTGTTTGCTACCTAGTGAATTGTATGCCCTCATCAGTTCTGGGGGAGAAGATCTCATTCTTGATTGCATTTCCCGAGACAGATCTTTTCTCTCTCACTCTTTGTATTTTTGGGTCGGTTTCTTTTCTTCATCATATGTCTCCAGGTTATGACAAGCTCTCTCCTAGAGCTGTCAAGTACGTTTTTATGGGGTATTCCAAGGCCTAAAAAGGATATCGTTGCTTTGACCATGTGCGAAGAAAGTATTACGTTAATGCGGATGTCACTTTCTTTGAGTTTATTATATTTTTCTCCTCTATAGGTGATAAGTTGATTCCTTCGGAGACTGGAGAAGAGGTATGCATGCTTCTACCTCTGATTTTGTCTCCTCCAGGCTCCACTTCCTCACCACCTTCGACACTACCACCACCTCAACCATCTACCGCACCCAGTTGCTTTCCACATGTTTACCAGCACAGACCTCGTGCTCATATGCCTCCTCCATAATCCAGCACACTCTAGTTATGTTTTGAGCACTTGATTTCTACTGATGGCACTGGTGATTTATATTTACAGCTTGATGAATAATCGACCTTAGATGTTCTAGTCTCAGCCAGTGAGGAAGCTGAGGACCTTGATGTGCCCATTGCCTAACGGAAGCAGAGGTGTGCATGCATTATGTATCCTGTTGCTTCCCATATTTCCATTGCACGTCTCTCAGAGGAGTTTCAGAGATTTGTTGTGGGCATGTCTGCTGTGGAGATACCACGGTCATATCAGGAGGCATTGCAGATTAGTCAGTGATGTCTGGCTATGGATGAAGAGGTGGCAACATTACAGTCTCGCGACACTTGGATTATTGTAGATTCTCCCCCTGGTGCATTAGTTGTTAGTGGCAAATGAGTGTTTACATTGAAACGTCGCGCGGAAGGTACTGTGGACAGGTATAAGGCCAGACTTGTTGCTCGCGGATACACCGAAACTTATGGGGTGGATTATCAGGATACATTTTCTTCAGTTGCTCATCACTCTACGCTGAGGATTCTCATCTTTGTCTCTGTGATACATGAATGACCTCTATTCCAATTAGATGTCAAGAATGCATTCTTGTATGGTGACTTATAAGAACAACCACTAGGGTTTGTTGTTGAGGGGGAGTCTCATATGGTGTGCAGATTTCACAAGGCCATTTATGGCTTGAAGAAGAGTCCGAGGGCTTGGTTTCAGAAGCTCTCAAAGTTGATTGGACAACATGGTTTGTCAGATCTATTGCTAATCACTATTTATTTGTTAAGAGAACCAAGAGAGATATTGTTGCTATTCTGGTCTATGTAGATAACATTATTATTACAGGCAGCGATGAACTGGGTGGTCAAGCAGCTAAGGATTTTCTTGAACGACAGTTTGTGACCAAGGATCTTGGCAATCTTCGTTACTTTCTTGGTCTAGAATTTGCAAGAAATCAACGTGGTATGGTGATGACGCAAAGGAAGTATGTCACTGACCTTCTATTTGAGACAGGCATGACAGAATGTAGACCTACTACTACTCCAATGGATCCTAATGTTAAGCTCTATGATGATGACTCTGAGGAAGTTGACAAAAGACGACATAAAGAGCTAGTAGGGAAGCTTTTGTATGTCACTATCACCATGCATGATATATCATATGTTATTAGTAGAGTCAACCAGTTTATGGAACAATCCATGCAGGTTCGTATGGATGCAGTTAACATCATCATGAGGTATCTGAAGTCTTCTCCAGGTACAGGATTTCTGTTCAAAAGAGACACGTCTCTCACAATTACTGGATGAGTTGATGCAGACTATGTTGGGTGCCCCAAGGATAGGAAGTCCACATCAGGCTTCACCGTGTTTGTAGGTAGCTCACTAGTTTCATGGAAGAGTAAGAAATATATAGTTGTGGATAGATCTAGCGTTGATCACTCTTTTCAAGGAGATCTTTATCGACTTAATCTTCCAAAATATCGAAGTTAAATCTAGACTCTCTTCCATGCTCAACTCTGCAAAAGACCTAAAACTAGATAATCTTATATAGACTGAAAACCTAACAATTCAGTGAACCATCACACCCTCTCAGAAACTCAAGACACAAGGTAGAAGTTGAAGAGACACAAGGGCTAACTTTAATTACAAGTTAATTCCAATTACACCTTTTAAGTTTGAAAACAATTTTGAAAACTTTTTTACAAACCATGTCACATAAGTATAGGTTTTTCTAATATTTTACAAAGATTTTCAAAACAAGTAAAATCATATTTTCACAAACCCATGTAAAAGATTTTGAAAACCTTGTCAAAAAGGTTAATAAAAGTTTTCAAATACTTTTCAAAACAATTTGTACAAAACTCTGTTAAAAATAATACGATACCCTTAGCCCCCAAGTTAAAACTATGAGCTATGGCTAAAGTATATATGAAATATATATGGTACACCCCCTATACTTAGCTTTTGCTATGTCCTCATAGCACAGGTGATATGAAGCCATAGCTCATGCTAAATATAAAGAAATGTACAAAAAATTGAATCAATAAGTAAGGTGTATGGAAAAGTGAGAAGAATAAGTCAACAAAGAATAGAATAAAATGACCCTCCTATACTTAGGCTGAAAATAGCCTAAGTATGAAGAAGAAAGGAAAAAATAAAGTAGAGAGACCAATAGAAAACAAAGTGACGAGTAATCAACAATGCTTCAGGTCCCTCCTATAATTATGCTGAAAATAGCCTAAGTTAGAAGTAAGGATCTATAGATAGGAGAAACTAAACCTTAAAAGAATAGATTTAGAAAGAATCAGAATCTGGCTGATGTGAATCTTCAAGCTGCAACTTCATGATGTATCTGAAATATCTGTAAAAGACTCCACTGTCATGAAGCTGATAACCTCAATAGGAATCAATCGTTCTTTGGGTTCTACAAAGTGCTTAAACAGCTTCTCGTTGACCAAGAAGGAAGGTGCACTATCTGAAAGATCTGCAATCTCTACACTGCCATTTCCATGCACTTCCTTAACTATATAAGGATCCTTCCGTTTGGATTTCGATCCCATGGAAAATTCATAACTTAGCATTAAACAACCATACCTTTTGTCACGGGAAAAAGTTATTGCATCTAATATGTGAATCATGCCACTTTTAACTTTGTCCTTATAAATCAAGTTGTTCTCATATAATCTATTACGTATTTCCACCAGCTCATTAAGATTTAGGTCTCTACAAAGTTTTCCAAGGTAACAGATTCATTACTCTAAAAATGACTAATTAAGCTCAAATCCCCGAAAATCATTGGTATTTCTTCATTTATATTGCATAATTAGCATTCATGCACGTATAAATAATAATTGCATTTTATCACTCATTGTTGCATATAATAAGAAGCCAAAAATCACAACCCAATTGACCTATAAAATGGCCTAACTCCGTGAATTTTAAATGATTCATGCTAACTCCAAACCACCTGAAAGCACCTCCATTGTGTACATATCACTAACAAGAATAAATAAAAAATACAAAAAAATCACTGACCTAAATAAATTGACCAAAACTCGAAGCCTAATTTCAGAATTTTCATACTAAAACGTTGATATCTTCCTCATCCAGTGTCCGATTGGATCCTATTTACTTTTGAACTAGTGGACATTTAATTACCTTCAAAACAAGACCAAGTTCAAGTGAATCGGAGCTCATATGTAAAAGTTGGGTTTTGGGCCTCTTTTGTACATTTTGTATTTTACCTGATTTTGACATATTATTTTATGTGCATAATTAATTCATTTTATTTTATTTCTTTTTCATTTATTTTCTTTGACGAAAGTTTTATTAAAATGCGTAAAAATTCAAATGTAAAATGAGCTTGAAATCTAAGAAACTAACTGATCCGAGTCTTCACTGATAGTCTGTACAAAAGTTGTCGTTTTCACCTTTTATTTTATTACTTAATAAAAATCCAAAAAAATATATTAATATGTAAATATTTATCTTTGATTTTATCATATTTTTTCCAGATATTTATCGGTTTAAAAATAACAAAAAATATAAAAGCCAAATTCAAGGTATTCTATGTACATGGGATACCCCAAAAATATTATTTTGTGCAAATGATCGATTTTGGTTTTGGTCTTTTCATGAAAGTCATCGAGACAAACAACTTTCGTGAAGAAAATTTTCCGATCCGAGGTCATTTGCTATTGCTTTTTTAATTATCTTTGTATTTTATTTTCAAATTTTCTGATGGTGACACGTGGCAGCTCCTGGAGCTACCACGTGTCATCCATTTTTGGAGTTATTTATTTATTTTATTAAAAAAAATTAAATTAAAAATGAATAAATAAATAAATGCCACGTGGCACATTCAGGGTCGTCCGATCTCGGCCGATCGGATGACACTTGTGTATCACCTTCCTCTGAACTTTTCCCTTTTCTGATTGACAAGCTTCGTCGTCCTCCGCCTTTCCATCTACGACTGCGCCATTCTCCAATCGTCGCCGCCCATCCATCTGATCCCCTCTTCCCCTCGCGTGTCCCGTCCCAGATCTCTCAATTAATCACCGTTGATGATTCCCTAATTTGGCCGACCACCTTGTGTTATTTAACACTGTGCCGCCCCTCCCTCGCCTCCATCCGCCGATTACCCAAGGAAGGAGAGGACCTAGCAGTGACAACACAGACTCTCTTCCTTGACGTGATCCGAGGCTCGAAGCCTCATTGAAACCCGTGTCTCTGCTCACGGCTGCCATCGCACCGGCTTCGGTCGTCGAGCCAACATACATCCATCACCATCCACCACCGCTAATCAACTTCATCCTCTGCCCGTTCTCCACTCAAAATCCGTGCTTCTTCAATAGTAGCAGCCACCCCCTCAGCCTGCCCCGATGCCCGTCGGCCGTGTGTCGGCCACCGTCGATCACACTCTGATACCAGGACCCCCTTGCTCTGCCTTCGCTCCGTCATCCCACATGCAAAATCAAGCAACCCAGGATCAAGCTACAGAAGTCGCTAGATCAAGAACTCGCAAGATCCGGACTGTCCAAATCCGCTCAATTCTCAGCCAACGATCAATCTTCATCGACGAACCAGATCGAGTCCAAGCCTATCACCAAGCCTCTCACCTTGGATCAATCCGAAGCAATAACATACAACCATGTGGAAGCCTGCACCGAACCTCCCCCACGCGCCTCTCACGTACGTGTGTGGTTGAATTGCAGTAAGGCCCCCGTCCTGCAACCAAATTTCAAAAAGGTCCCGGCCATGCGTGAAGCACGTGACCGTGGGACAAATTGCAAAACTGATCTCCAGAGATTTGATAATGACATATATGCCCCCGTCTAGGCAATTTATAGAAAGACCCTATCACCTTCATCAAATTACTGAAAAGTCCTCGCAAAGGGTAGAATTGTGAGCTTTCTATTTATTTTATTTATGTTTAAGTCCCTGAACTTTAATCTGTCATAACTTGATCATTACTGATCGGATTTTAGCGTTTTTGGTGTCGTTTTGAACCTTGAATTATTCTCTATCATATTAAATATTGAAATTCTACTTCTAAGACTATTTGATAATAACTAGTCGAAATTATATTTTATTCTATTTTGAGCACTTGTTTTTAATTATCCTCACTTTGCATAATCATCAGATTATTGCATAATCTAAAAACAATAAAAATTGCATTTACTCATTTCATCACACAGCATAGCTTTATTTCCAACAATTATATATTCTTTTTGGCAAAACTCACACATCATGTTTCTTCTTTGAATTAATTACATCCTTAAGTAAAAAAATTGCATTAAAAATACAAAAAATATACCGTCTCGAAAACCGTTCATGAACTTTGATAGACATTATTCTAGGTTGTTCCTCTGCCTCCTTGAGTTCGACCTTGGGACTTGCCCAAGTAAAATAAACATAAAACCACGTCGGTTGAAAATTGAATAAATTAATTGTGGTTATTTCTTGATCGATTCTGAATTCCCGACATAATTACAACGACACATTGATATTTCAAACGCTTAATAATTCACATCAATTAAGTAGGGTTTTCGCAGCTCGTCAACAACTCCAATTGATTTTCTTTATTGCCCACTAAGACTTGTGAATCAATTCAGTGGGCAAACAACATGGCTTGCCATAGATCATTCTAAAAGGTGAAGCACCAAGATGGGTCTTATAGGTCGCCCTGTAGGCCCACAGAAGTTGATCCAACAATTGAGACCAATTCTTCCTATCAAGACGAACTAACTTCTGGAGAATACTCTTGACCTCCCTATTTGAAACCCTTGTCATGTGTTCGATTGTATGTGTAACAACTAGCAACTCTATGCTCAAACTTGCAGTCCTTAGCTAAATATCTCATTTCTCTATTCACAAAGTGGCTACCCCCATCAGAAAACAAAACCTTTGGAACCCCGAAACTTGAAATGATATGATCTTTGATGAACTTACATACAATCCTACTGTCTGCGGCTCGAGTTGGGATAGCCTCCACCCATCGTGACAAATAATCTACCGCTAACAAGATGTACTCGAATCCATGACTATTATGAAAGGGAATCACGAAATCTATGCGCCATGCATCAAATACATCACAAATAATCATAGATTGCATGGGCATCTCAACTCTATAATCAACTGTCCCTCCCATCCTTTGACATACATGGCACGACTTTACAAAATCAGTGGCATCTCTAAACAAGGTCGATCAGAAGAGTCTACATTGAAGTACCTTACAAGCGGTTCTTTTTCCTGAACGGTGTCCTCCAGCCTCAAACGAATGGCAATACATAAGTACACTCTGGTATTCCTTCTAAGTAATACACCTCCTCCAGATATAATCTGGTCTTTCAAAGAAAAGGAACGGATCCTCCCAATGGTATCTCCTCGAATCGGACTTTAGTCGATCAAGACTGCTCTTAGTCCAACCATGGGGAACCTGCTTGGAGACAAGATAGTTCACCATGTTGGCATACCAAGGGACTGAATCAACAACACAAATCGACCCATTTGGGAAGGTCTCTCTGATCGACTCTAAGTTAGGGGAATCCTTTAACTCAAGTCTAGACAGATGATCAACCACTACATTCTTAACTCCAGGTTTATCCTTAATCTCCAAGTCAAACTCCTGAAGCAACAAAATCCACTTAAGAAGATGCGCATTCGCATCCTTCTTTTCCATGAGATACCTAATGGCTGAATGATCTGTATAAATCATCACCTTAGATCCTAAGATGAAGACAAACTTCTCTAAAGCTCAGACTACTGCGAGCATTCACTGTTGAATCTAAATCTTTTCTCATATAGTGACTAACAAATGGGATCCGATCTCATCACTACCCCAATATGGCTCCTATAGCAAAATCTGATGCATCAATCATATTCTCAAAGGGAAGAGACCAATCAGGAACCTGCAGAATTGACGAGTCACAAATACTTCTCTTAAGAAGCTCAAAGGCCTCTAGACACTTGTGATCTACAATGAACTCAGTTTCTTTCCCTAAGAGCTCAGTCAGTGGTCGGACGATCTTAGAAAAATCCTAAATGAATCGTCTATAAAATCTCACATGCCCCAGAAATGACCTCGCTGACTTGATGTTGGTTGGTGGATCAAGTTTCTTGATCACATCCACCTTGGCAGGGTCAACCTCCATTCCCTTTTTGGAGATGACGTGCTCCACAAGATACCCTCCTTAACCATAAAATGACTCTTTTCCCACGAGGGTACCGGATTAACTTGCCTACACCTTTGAAGAACTCGATCCAAGTACGCTAAAAATGTATCAAATGAATAATTATGAACTGAGAAATCTTCCATGAAGACCTCCATGAAATCCCCCACCATTTCGGCAAACACAGAAATCTTGCACTGCTAAAAAGTACATGGGGCATTGCATAATGCAAAAGGCATGCGTCTGAATGTGTATGTTCCAAAAGGACAAGTAGAATGGTCTCTTCTTGATCTTCAAGGGTGATGGTTACATGATTGTAACCCAAGTACCCGTCAAGAAAACATAAGAACTCCTTCCCTGCTAGTCTCTCCATAATCTGATTAACAAAAGGTATGAGAAATTGATCTTTCTTGGTTGCGGCATTCAATCATTTGTAATCGACACAGACGCGCCAGGACGTGGGTACTCGTGTCGCTATCTCAACTACCTCTTCAATAGTGACCATCTGAATTCCCAACTTCTTCAGGATAATATGTAGGGGGCCACCCATTTAGAATCAGAGATAGGGTAAATAAATCATGCTCCACACCACTTCTCAATCTCTTTCTTAACTACTCCCGAAGATCTGGATTAAGTCTTCTCTGGAACTTACGGGAAGGTCTAGCATTATCCTCAATATAATGTGGTGTGGATAGAGTACAGGGTTTATTGCTATGAGATCCGACACAATCCAGTCTATTGCCTTGCGGTTCTTTTCTAACACTTCAAGCAACCTAGACTCATGTTCTACAGTCAACCTAGAACTAATGATGACAGGAAATCTATTTTTAGGTCTGGCAAGAAAATAATACTTCAGTGTAGGAGGTAATGTCTTCAGTTCTGGCAAAGATGCATCATCAATCGAATCTGGTTGAACTAATGTTGAATCTATGAATGTGGTGCTAACTCTGCAATGCTGGCCACCAACTGAACTGAAGAAGGAGTCAAATCACCAAAGATATGCGGTTATTCGTCCAAAGTCGCGTCCGACTGTAAATGTAACTCATTTGATTTTTCCTTAGAGATAGGAACTGACGAATACAAGTCATCAAAGGAATAAATAGATTATCTATAACCCAATAAACCTGACAACTCCTCGTAAAGTACATCTCATACATTGTCCTATCCAGATGAGAGAGTCTCGCTCAATCCTGTTGGGTTCTGTTTCCATATACCAACTATGTTAGCAAATCTACAATCTGCCTCTAAAGACGAAGAGAAATCCATACTTGACTCTGAGTTAGGTCGCTGCCATTTCATCTGCTTCATCTGTAGCTCCATTTCTCCACCAGGAGAGCGGAACATCATCATCCCCGTCTTATAGTCAAAAGAATCTCCAACAATCCTAAGGAATGGCCACCCAAGGATGATTTGTGGATCTATTTACTGACTGGGGGTATCCATATCAAGGATTGTAGTTCACTCTGAAATCTTGTCCCTCAAACGAGATGATAACGTTCTTGACCTCTCCTTTCACCTTATTCATGGACTTATCAGCGAACTGGAGTAATGCTCTAGATCTTTGAAGTGGACCCAACTCCAGCTCTCATATAAAGCAAAAGGGAGTAAGTTGATCGAAGAACCGTTATCTAAGAGAGTGCGTGCAAACGCAATGTCATCAATATGACTCACCACATAATGTGCGCCTAAATCTCTCTTCTTCCTTGGTAGCTGCTGATTCTTGATACATAAGGTAGTAGCAACCAATAAAATATGTGTCTTGGCATAGCTATTTGGTTTCTTCTTGCTAACCCTGCTAGGTGTACAACGAAGCTTGAGATACTTTTGGAAAGCAGGATGACTAGCTACATATTCATTAAATTGCACTTTTACCATGATATTGTCCTTACAAAAATGTGTTATCTAAGGATCATATTTCTGAATCTTTTTAGTATTATGCTTTCCTGCCATAAGAGCAAGGGGAAATGGGATTGAATAAATAATGGAAGATGCGAAGAATCTGAATCATGAACAGAAACATGATTTTTATTCTTTAATACGGAGTTCTTCACATCTGATTCTTTTACGGATAATTTGGAATTATAGAGGTTTATATATGTTACGATGTACTGTTTCGTATTTCCTATTTATATAATGTCCGTCTATGTAATTTACCCAAGGGTTTTCTCTCTATATATAAGAGACCCGAGGGCTCTATGGAATAACACATTAGAGTATCGATTACTCTAACATGGTATCAGAGCCAAAACCCTAACCCTAGGGTTTTTTTTCCACCCCCCCCCCCCCCCCGCAGCCGCCGCCAGCCCAGCCGGCCACTCCAGCCCTTCCAGCCGCTGCAGCGGGGCCCCTCGCCGCCCCAGCCAGGTCCCCACCCGCCGCCGGGCCCCCCAGCCGTTCCCAGCCCCGCCGCAGGGCCCCTCCAACCGCCCCAGCCCCGCCGCCGGGCCCCTCCAGCCGCCCCAGCCCCGTCGCCGGGCCCCTCAGCCGTCGCCTCTCTCTTCCGCCGAGGCTTCCCCAGCCTCCCCGCCGATGGGTTCAAGTGCATAGCGTCTACATATGCACTTGAATCCACAAAGGTCTTGGTAGACACCAGTTCTTTTGTCTATCATCCCTAGTTGTTCTTCTCCGGTAATATGTCAGAACAAAAGGTCGACATGCCCGCCATAGGTGCCTTTAAAGGTTCGGCACCAATCGTCAAAATGGACGGGACGAACTACGAACTGTGGGCTATGCAGTTCCTCAGTTTTATGAAGTCATGTGGTAAGAAGCATATTCTTATCGAAGATGAACCGCCGGAGAAGACGGGAATATATGCCTCATGGGAGGCGGATGACGCGTATGCCAAAGTTTGGCTGTCAGGAACGCTCACGATGGAGATAGCAAATGATGTCCTCCATCAGCCCACTGCCAAGGTGATGTGGGATATTCTGGCCACGACATACTCTCAGGTGCGGAATGAGACGAAGATGCTGCAGTTGCAGCATGATATTTTTACCACGAAGCAAAATGGGAGGCCTCTTCATTCTCTGTACACGTCTCCTCGTGGAATGTTCGAGAAGCTATATAGCACCATTCCCCTCACAGCTACGCCAGAACAGCAGAAGACGTTCCGCAACGCCACTATGGTAGGCGTATTACTTGCTGCCCTTGACCCAGAGTACGAGGCAGCATGCTCTCAGATCCTTGCCGATGCCACTATTCCGCCGATGGAAGAAGTCTACAGGAGGCTCAGTCGTGTACCAGTTCCATCGAATACAGCAACTCCACCTCCCTCGGCAATGGCGGTTTCCAGAGGACGAGGTAGTTCGTCGTCATTTCGTGGCAGAGGAAGTGGTGGACGTGGCCGAGGAGGTCGCATACGATCTACGTGCAAATTCTGTCGTCGTACTGGTCATTCGGAGGATACATGCTATTCCAAGCATGGCTTTCCTCCTTCTGCACGTGTCGCTGATCATGTTCAGGGTCCACCAGCATCTACTGCAGATCACAGGTTCGAGGAGCTAGTGGCACGGCTTCGTGATATTATACCACAGTCATCTTCAGAGGGAGCTGACCCTTCCGATGTTGCGGCTTCAGCGTCAGCTAGTACATCTGCTACAGCTAGTGCCTCAGGTAGTACTTCAGTCTCCTATCATAGCCATGATCTCATAGGTTGGATTGTTGATTCTGGAGCCACCCATCATCTCTGTCGTGATAGAGATATCATGCAGTCCTATCGAGCTGTTCAGCCTGGTCGCTCTGTACTCATTGCTGATGGCACTCATTCCCCTATCGTCGGTCAGGGGGAGACGGATTTGCTGCCCTCTTTGCACTTACAGAATGTTCTACATGCACCAGAATTCTCTATGAATCTATTATCCATTAGTCAGATTACTAGAGATTTGCACTGCCGTGCTATATTTGACCCATCTTCTGTCATTTTTCAGGACATACTAACGGGCAGGGTGATTGGATGTGGCTCTGAGCACAATGGTCTCTATCGTCTTATACGGAACTCGTATGTTGGCGTCTCACTACATTCTCAGGGCTCCGTATCACCATATACCTGGCATCTTCGATTTGGTCACCTGCCGCTACAGAAAATGTGTCACCTCCTGCCTCAGATATTTCCGAGTTCGTCTTTTCGTTGTGAAGCGTGTCAGTTAGGGAAGCACCATCGGTCCAACTTCCCCAGTCGTCAGGGTCGGAGCAGTCGCTCTCCATTTGAGTTATTTCACATAGATATTTGGGGTCCCAGTCGTGTCCCAGATTATCAGGGGCACAGGTTCTATCTAGTTGTTGTTGATGATTTTTCTCGAGTGTCCTGGACTTTTCTTCTTAAAAATAAATCCGAAGCAGGAAGTGTTATTCAAAATCTTATCAATGAAGTTCAAAATGTTTTTTCGTCTACTGTTAAGTATGTGCGTACTGACAATGCATTGGAATTCTGCACTCGTTCTCTTGCTCGCTTTCTTTCTTCTAAAGGCATTATCCACCAAACCGCATGTGCATACACATCTCAACAAAATGGTGTTGCAGAACAGAAGCGTAGACACTTTCTTGATATTGCTCGCACATTACTTATTCAGAGTTGTGCCCCATTATCCTTTTGGGGGGATGCTATACTTACAGCGTGCTACAACTGTTCTTGGGGAAAAGTCTCCTATCTCTGTTCTCTTTCCTGACAAAGATTTGTTTACACTTACACCTCGGGTCTTTGGTATTGTTGCGTTTGTCCACCGGTTATCTCCAGGACTTGATAAGCTCTCTCCTAGGGCTATCAAGTGTGTTTTTGTGGGCTACTCCAGGACACAGAAAGGATATCGTTGCTATGACCCCATTCATGACAAGTACTATGTGAGTGCTGATGTTACATTTTTCGAACCAGTCACGTACTTCTCCCCTGCGGGTGACAGATTGGTATCCTCCACATCCACGGATTCTAATGTCTATGTGCCTCCACCTCCAAGCCTGGGTCAATCCTCTCCTCCATCACCACCACCACCACCTCCAATTGTACCATTTCCTAAGTTCTATACAAGGCGGACAGGCCCTGCTCAAGCTACATGCCAACCGTCCAGCACGCCTCAGGTATGTTCTGATGTTATCACTAATGATGGGTTAGACAATGCACCAGTGCAGGAGCCTTTACTACAGGAGGAGGATCCGCCAGTCAACACAGTAATAGATGATCTTGATCGGCCTATTGCTCAAAGGAAGCAGAGAAGACAATATGCTTCATATCCCCTTGCCTCTCAAGTCTCATTTCATCGTCTCAATGGGGATTTCCAGAAATTTGCAGCTGTTGTCTCGTCGGTTGAGATTCCACGGACCTATCAAGATGCTATGAAGATTGAATGCTGGCGTCTAGCCATGGAAGAGGAGATGCGTGCCTTGCAGTCTAGAGGGACTTGGTCTCTAGTCCCCATTCCTCCAGGTGCCTCCGTGGTGAGCTGCAAGTGGGTGTTTACGGTGAAATATCATGCAGATGGACGTCTTGACAGATACAAGGTCAGACTTGTAGCACGTGGATTTACCCAAACGTATGGGGTAGATTATCTGGATACTTTTTCACCAGTGGCTAGACACTCCCCTCTTCGCATCCTCCTATCTGTTGCTGTGGTACGTAACTGGACTATTTTTCAGCTTGACGTAAAGAATGCTTTCTTGTATGGTGACCTACAGGAGGAAGTCTACATGCAGCAGCCACCAGGGTTTGCTGCTGAGGGGGAGACTCAGATGGTGTGCAGACTTCATAAGGCTATTTATGGCCTCAAACAGAGCCCCAGAGCATGGTTCCAGAAGCTTTCCCAGCTAATTGAACGACAGGGGTTCAGGAGATCAAATGCGGACCATTCACTGTTCATCCAGAAGACCCCTAGAGGTACAGTTGTTGTCATGATATATGTTGATGACATCTTGGTTACAGCAGATGATGCTCAGGGAATTGAGACAACCAAATCCCTGTTGGGAAGCCAGTTCATTACGAAGGATCTGGGCACGATACGATACTTTCTGGGGATAGAGTTTGCAAGAAATGCACAAGGGATGGTAATGACTCAAAGAAAATATGTCACAGACTTGCTAGTTGAAACAGGAATGACTGGATGCAGGCCTTCAAGCACACCTATGGACCCAAGCATGAAGCTGTACGATGATGATACCGAAGAGGTAGACAAAAGAAGGTACAGAGAGATGGTGGGTAAGCTCTTATACATTACTAGAACTCGACCGGATATTGCCTTTGCAGTAAACCGGATGAGTCAATTTATGGAGCAGCCCAGGCAAGTTCATATGGATGCCTTGTATATGATATTGAGATATCTGAAGTCTTCCCCAGGCACAGGATTGCTATTCAGGAAAGATACAGATCTGTCTATTTCAGCTTGTGCAGATGCAGATTATGCAGGATGCCCAAGGGATCGTAAATCTACTTCTGGATTTGTTGTCTTCATAGGAAGCTCTTTAGTTTCTTGGAAAAGCAAGAAACAGACTGTTGTGGCAAGATCCAGTGCTGAATCCGAGTACAGAGCCATGGCACAAGCAAGCGCAGAGATGATGTGGGTTAGAGCAGTCTTAGAAGATTTGAATGTAGATGTCTCCTTGCCTATGAATCTCCAATGTGACAATCAGGCAGCATTGTTTATTGCTAATAATCCAGCTTTTCATGAGAGAACAAAGCACATCGAGGTGGATTGTCATTATACTAGAGACATGATTCAGAAGGGCTTCATTTCCACTTCTCATGTCAGTTCAGAGGACCAGACTGCTGATATATTCACCAAGCCATTGCTCAGAGGACCTTTCCAGAGATGTTCTTCCAAGCTGAGCATGATAGATATCTATGCTCCATCTTGAGGGGGAGTGTAGAGGTTTATATATGTTGCAATGTATTGTTTCGTATTTCCTATTTATATAATGTCCGTCTATGTAATTTACCCAAGGGTTTTCTCTCTATATAAGAGACCCGAGGGCTCTATGGAATAACACATCAGAGTATCGATTACTCTAACAGGAATCATTATTACATGATCTACTAAAGAATGGAGAATGCTTGTTGAATGTGTATTCTCCTCAACTGAAGGTGCAAGGTCCTCCATGGACTCAGAATCTTCCTCATGCTACAGTGTAGCTCTCGTACTCCTCTTCCTCCTTGCCGGTGTCTTCGCATGATAATGAAGATGTTGTTGATGAAGCCTCGTCTCATCATCCTCTGAAGTCTCCTCAAGGTGAGCTTCAGATGTCCTCTCCAAATCCCTTACCCGATCAGGTACGACCATAGTCCTTCCTTTCTTGAGTGGCATGTGATTAATACAATCAAAAGGAAGGATCTCATGCTTAGATCAGTGAGAATCTGAGTAGTATACATGATCACGTATCTGTTGTTGTTGATTTTGGTTCAGGCTGATAGGGTTAGCCTGAACCTGGGCGGGAATGGATGTAGAAGGGGCATTCCTCATCGTGTAAGCGAGATAAGCGGTTGAAGTCAACTCACAAATCATGTACTTCATTCATGTAGGAACGTAACTCCTCAAGAATCTGCCTCTGGAAATCTGTGGGATCAGACGATGGTGGTTGTTGCTACGAAGAAGGATGGTAAGAACGTGAATATTGGCCTTGATGGCCATGGTATTGTTGCTGTTGGGTAGAATGCTGAACATGTGGGCCCTGCTAGCCCAACTGGTACATTTGATGATGGATGTACTACTGTTGCTGCCTCGGTGCCTGGGAAGGGTAGGTTCCAGAGCTCTATGGTGCTGTAAGAGGTGTTGGGGTAAATGATGTATTGTAAAAAGTAGAGGGACATTGGTAAGAGAAGCGATCCCCTGAACTCCCCTGCCTTGCAGGGTCGTGAGTGTACTACACACCATTTACCTCTCACGCCTGTGAAGGCTCCTCAGTAATTGTCTCTATAGAAGGTGGTTGCTGCTAACAAGAGTGGATAAGAGGTTGGTCCTCTACCCACGGCTGGGGTTGCCCTGACATCTGCTGCTCCTGAATGTTGTGAACACGGTACACGGGAGCAACATAAGCAATCACGGCAGGTATACTAATCTTGGATACCCTCTCAGAAAGATTTGTCATCTTCTTCGGCAGTTTGGATAAGTTGATGTCCAACTCATCCATCCTCTTATCGATCCTCTCTACGACTGTCAATTTATCTGCAATGATGTTCATGTCAGAAGGATACACTATAGCCCTCTCTCCCCCTCTAGGTAAGAGTGGTATGGGGGTATCTATTTGAGCTCTGCTAGGCTCGCCTCGGCCATACGCTCGAACACCTTCCAGACTTTGTTCGCACCACGTGAAGTATAGCTTCCTCCACAAGCAACACCAACCAAACCATGCACCTCGGGGTTGAGACCGCAATATATCGAGTGAACCAGGACGGTAGGCTCTAAATCACAGTAAAGACACTTTTGCAAAAGATCTTTGAATCTTTTTCGTGTATTGAAGAAAGCTTCATTGGGTAGTTGGGAGAAACTCGTGATGCGTGACCGCATCAAGTTAATTCTACTCGAAGGGTAGAATTTCTTCAAAAACAGGTCTTCGAACTGCACATAGGTAGTTAGAACTACACTCGGGTTCTTGATCTGGTAATCATCCTTATCCTTTAAGGCAAAATAAAGATCTTTGAGCCTTATATAATCTTGACTAGCCCTAGGATGCCTAAGGTTAGGATAGACTAACTCAAAGTCCCTAAGGAATGCATATGGCTCCTCATGTGCATTCCCATTAAAATGAGGCAACAAGCTTAAAACTGCAGCTTCAACTCGTATTCGACTTCAGTTTCGATTGGACTCAACCAATTAGTCATTTGGTATCTGCCCAGGGTTGTATGCCGCATCCATTGGTGAATCTATATCGAACTGTAACTGGCCAAGCTCTCATAAGTGTTTTGTTCTGCTCAGAAGTTGCTAAAATAGCCATCACCATATGCATCGGGTCATCTCGCTCTTCCTCCTCTCCATTATGTCTCTTTGGAGTCATCGTGAACAAATCTTCTAAATATTCATCAACAAAAGGATTTGAGTGAGATCTTGACAAAGACGATGAAATCAAGTCGATCTCACCAAGGCAATGATCTTCCTCAGTGAGAATAAAATAAAGGGATTGGTTGGTATGTAACCACTCCCTAAGAATGAATCATTATACGCTGAATCGAAACAAGTCTTATTTTGAGTTCGGGAAAGTCCATGAGAAGAAGGTAGTTGGACCTATGAAGACATGATATTTGGGCGGTTTAACGAAAGGTTCGCGAAGTCCAAACAGAAATCCGATCAACTATCCATCTTCGATTTCAAAGAGAGTATGGAAATTGAGCACGCTTGATTCAAAAAAGAAACCTAATACTACGGTGTGCGTAAATGTGTGGAATCAACTCACACAATACAATGAAAACAAACCCCTTATATAGATTCACCAACGCAACACGTGAAAGTCGTAAGAGCTCGACTTATTTATTATCTTGGCAATTTTAAATCGATGATTCAATAAAGTCTTATACAGGCATACAGGGAGTCTCCTACTATACCCAGTTGAAGTCTTATAAGCCCTCAATCAATGGAATGATCTTCCAGGGCTATCAGGTTCAATATCACACCCCAAAAGGAACTTATAAGAGCCGACAACCAAAACGTATTTCTAAGGTCGGAGGCAACCACTTGCAGCTCCCAAAATCTGTTAGAGTTGGACCTGGAGACTTAGAGTGGAAGTCCATGGTTTGGGTCTCTAACCTTAAGGATCCATCCTCACCCACTTTATCTGGGGTAAGTACCTGCAAACAATGAGGGTTTTACTGCCTGCAATACAAGGTTGCTTTTATTCCAAATTATTTGTGTCTACTTCCATCAATTCAGTTCCAATTTTTAGTATTGGTATCACTTGAATTTATGTGACCACAAAAATTGCCTAACGTACAATCCATTTTCCCTTTAATCCTAGGTTGGCAAAAATCGAGGGAGAAAGCGAAAAACAGAATGCAATCGGGAAACGATGATGAATGTAGTTGTTAGGAATACTTATAGTGATTCCCAGCATTCTCCATGTGGATGCAAGGTTGAATTTGTAAAAATTACATTATATGGTGCAAGTCAAGAAAATCTGAACCTAAACAGGAGTTCTATTAGCAATGAAGAATCCAATTAATTTTGGCTAGATAGAATGTATTTATGTGCGTCTCATGAATCTCCTAAGATTTTGCACTTGTGAATCTTATGAGATTAAGTTGTGTTTCCTAAGTTGCGAAGTAGATCAAGCAATAAATGACCTAAGATCTGTCTATTTGGCATAGTACATGAACCTAAGTAATCACTTAAGTCGAGAATCACTCTTGACACAACCACACAAAATATAAAAAAAAATATACAATTAAATGCTACACAATAAGTACAACACAAAGCTAATCAATTAACTAAAAATCTTCTGAGATCCCTTGCTCTGTGGTCACTTCAGTTGAAGCTCCAAACTCCTCGCCCTCGCAATCCTTCGATCTCTATCGGCTCCACGATCCCTACCACAAAACAGCTAAAATGTCAAATATTTTCTCACAATAATGTAGGAATTAAAATGGTCTGGTGGTAGTGCAGTGTGTCTATCACCCAAAAGACCAGGGTTCAAATCCCCCTCTTGCAGGGGTTGCATTACGTAGTCGACAGCCAACGTAAAAAATAGTCGAATCTTTCAACATGGATTTGAGCAAGAATCTATGTAGCCGACCCTAATCATAGTGGGAGAAGGCTTAGAAACTGTTTTAATGTAGCAACTAACATAACTATAAAGGACGGAAACTATAAATAAGACAACAACAACAATAAAACACTACAAGAACTTAACTAAGAAACTCTAAAAATCACAAGAATAAAAAAATCAACACTAAATATAGTCAAATAATGTGCCACGTCCCCGGTAACGACGCTATACGATGGATCACAAATCAGCTAGGATAACATACACTCGTTCTAGCACGGACCAATTCACAATCAACAAAAACGAATCTAAAATCTCTGCAAAGAGGACTCGATTTTAATTTATAAATTTGGGAAAATCCAGGGTCGAACTCAGGGACGCAAACAATTATTTAATTAAACTTAATGATTGATTCATTACTTATAAGTAAAGTAAAGGTCCTAAGTCAAGTACAATGCAAGTACACACATAAATCAACACATTTTTTAAATTATTTTAATGCAAATAATTACATGAAATAATAATAATGCAGACGCTAAGCACACTAGATACACAATAAACAAATTATGCTTCTAATTAGGAAATTTAATAACTCATGAATTTACTTTAATGATTAATACAAAATGAGGGTAATTAATGAAGCAATTCAACCTATGTTCAATCAATTTTTAATTCATAAACAAAGCTGAACAAAATATGCTCTTTGTAAATTAGAGTATGAAAATGATGTCAAAACAGAGAATCAATTATACCATCAGAAAGAGCATAAAAATAGCTTTCAAATGCCTATGATTTTATTTAATTGGGATCTAGGGTTCACAATATATCAAGCAAACATTACATGGGCAATGCAAGAAAACTACAAAGTCTTATCAACAATAAGTCCGACTAAAATGTAAATTACATAAACCGTTGGATTTAATAATAAATAAAAATAATTGTGGAGGGGCTTATCTTCAATATAAATAAGTATGTTGGGCACGTCTGATAAAGTCCCAATGTCACATGCGTGCAACGCGTGACCCAGCGATTCGTCAAGTAGGTTTGAGATACATGGCATGTTTCGGTGCTTCAGGGTTGGTTTGGGATGCCAAACCTTTGGTTTGAACCGATGGATCAGATTAAAGAAGTGGCTCGTTCTGAACCCTATGATCTCACCCAAATCAAGCGGATCCAAGGGTATTTGTAGTTTGAGTTACCTTTTTCATCCTCTGCGTGCAACGGAGAAGCCTGCGCTCCGATGAACATCTCGTCCCTCCTCCATGCTTTTCCACATCGTATGAAGGTCAGGAAGGCTTCACGATGACCTCGCGAGAATGCTGAAGCTCATATGAAACTCTGAAGAGGTTTGTTTCATCTATTCGACATGTAATCATCAGAGGTGAAATCGGAGGTCGGAGATCACTTGGAATCTCCGATCATTAGACCATTATCTTGTATGCAATAGTTAGATACGAAGCCAAGCAACATTTGAATCTATGGAGATGCAAATGGGGTGAGATGGAGGATTGCTGATGGGTCTCCATGCTTAGGAAGCGGAGAAGAATCGGGATGGAAACACAAATGGAGAAGCGACGAGATCAACTAAGGATGTACGCGTGATTGGCGGAAGCGAGGAGACGATTATACAAGTTCCAAAGAGTAACTTATTCAATGCATACAAACTGGATAAATAAGTGAAATTGAAATCACATCAAGATTAAATATCTTACCTAGAGAAGCAATGAAATCGATCAGAATCTTGGGCCAAATTTGGAACTTCGATGCTCCAGGATCGTCGCTTTAGGTTCGTGGCTAATGAACCAAGCTCAGGCGGTCGTAGTTGACGTTGCAACACAGCCATCGAGCTGAGGATCTCGCCAACGATCTGACCTCCGTCGTTGCGCTCTAAACACTAGCCCTAGCTGTCACTAAGGGTTGAAGGAGGCTGGGAGCGGTCGCATAAAGTGGCGGATGACGGTCAACAGAAGGTGGAGGAAGGGTTTTAAGCAAGGAGGCATTGGTAGTTCACGTGACGGAGAAGGCAGTTTCAACCGCCAATTGGAAGAAGCACGTAATAGAGGAGAGGTTTCTAAAGGTTGGGCGAAGGTGACGGTTGATCGAGGAAGAGATATAAGGAAGGGGTTGAGGAGATGGTTGCCGGAGGTAGATGGGAAAAGTTGGAGAAATGAGGGGAACGCGAAGAGTCTCATCGCTTCACAGCTGCAACAGGAGGTTGACGATGCTCCTCAGCCATTGGATCTGATGATCCAACGGCCCAGTATCAAAAAAAATGATGTGAAGAGTTGGGGCCACGTGGTGTGCCCAGATGGCGTCACGTGGCCCATTAGAAGATTAAAGAAATAAAAAAAAGTAAAAAAAATAGAAAACAAATAAAAGAAAAAGGAATTAAAAAATGTTCAACATGAAAGTTGTAGATCTCAATAAGATCTGCATTCATGTAGAACGCAAAGAGAAATAATGTTAACTATACATAGATAATAATTAAACAAGTAATTAAAATAATGAAAACATTTATGTTTATTTTTTTTCTTATTTTGGATTTTTTTATTATATAAATTATGTTAAATTAATTATGTACAATATTATTCAAATTTTTATTTGATTTTTGATAATAAAGAAAGACATAAAATAATATCACAATAATATGTTATATAATATAATTTAATTAGAGTTAATTATTTACAACACGCAAATTAATAATCAAGGTTAATTGTTATTGAATCTTGGTGATTTTTAGAAGCAAGAGAGATAATAGATATATTTTATGCTGATAAATCTGGGATTTATCAATGGTGGAATCTCCAATTAAAGCAATCAAGCTTTAGGAAGAAGGTTTTAGAAGTCTTGTCTTGGGATTGAAAAGGAAGTGCAAATGAGATGTGGGAGGTGGTAGTATCTTGTATCTAAAGGCAACCAAAGATATGCTAGGCGAGTCAAAGGGAGGAGTTCCGGGTCAAAAGGAGGCTTGGTGGTAGAGTGGAGGGGTGAGAGAAGCTCAAAATGAAAAGAGCACGCTTTAAAGTTATGTCCAAGGATAGAATAGATGAAATTGTCACAAACTAAAAAATAGCAAAGAAAGTTGTAAGCGAAGCTGTCAAAAGCAAGAGAAAGAAAGACCAAAGAACTTTCTCAAGTGAGATGCATTAAGATGACGAAGGGCACACGCTTGTTACTCAGAAGGATCTATAAACTAGATGGAAGCAATATTTCCATAAGCTTTTCATTGGGTAAGGAAATAGGGAGATCACTTTGGGAGATCTAGCTAGTAATGAAAGTTACTTGAATTGTGCAAGCTATAGATGAATATAAAGGAAGGAAGTAGAGGATCCTGTGAAGGTTATGAAACTTGAGAAAGGTGTAGGATTTCATGCATTCCTATAGAAGTATGGAGAGTTCTAGGCGAGCGTGGTTTGACTTGGCTTACAAATTTACCCAGTAGTATTTGGTGAAGCAAGAAAATGCCTGAAAAATGGAGGAGAAGCATCGTGAGTGGTGCCTCTTTGTAAAAATAAAGGAGACATTCGAAATTGTGTGAATTATAGAGGTATCAAGCCGATGAGTCATACTATGAAAATTTGGGAACGTGTGATCAAAAGAAGGTTGAGGCAAGTTTCCAAAGTAAAAGAAAATCAATTCAAATCTATGCCATGTCGCTTAACTATTGACGCCATCTACTTGCTAAGGAGAACAATGGAGATTTATAGAGATAAAAGGAAGAACATCCATATGGTTTTTAGTTGATATGGAGAAGGCTTATGAGTCTGTCCCATGAGAGCTATTGTGGAGAGTTTTGAAGAAGAGACAAGTACTTGTCCTATGCATTAACCTCATAAAGGATACGTATGATAGGGCTTTATCTTGTGTTAGGATCCAATCTGGGAAGACTGACTATTTTGACATCAACATTGGTCTGCATCAAGGTTCAGCTTTGAGTCCATTCTTTCTTACTTTGATTATGGATGAGTTGACTAGTCATATTCAGGATGAGATAACTTGGTATATGCTATTCGTCGATGATATTGTGTTGATGGATGAGACTAAATATGGAGTAAATGATAAGCTCGAGGTCTTGAAACATGTATTAGAGACTAAAATATTTGGTATAACTAGGGCTAAGACTGAGTATATGGATTACAGTTTTGATGGAAGCAATGGTGAAGGAATCGCAGTGAAGATTGATGGCGATAGCTTTCAAAAGAAAGATTCTTTTAGATATTTGGGATCTATTTTGCAACATTACGGGGAAATTGATGGAAATGTTACTCATAGAAGAAATGCCGGTTGGTTAAAGTGGAGAGGAGTTTCTACTGTTCTATGTGATAAAAAATCATTTGAAAATCAAAGGAAAGTTTTACAAAGCAGCTGTGAGACCAGCTATGCTCTATAAATCTGAATGTTGACATGTGAATCATAGACATGTGCAGAGAATGGAAATGACAGGAATGAAAATGCTAAGGCGAATGTATGGACACATACGTAAAGATTGGACTCGGAATGTTGCAATCAAAAGGAAAGTTATTGTAGCTTTGATCAAGGGTAAGATGCGAGAAAACCGCGTAAGGTGGTTTGGCCATTTGCAAAGGAGGTTGGTTGATGCACCAGTTAAGAGATGTGAGTTTTGGATTGTTAAGTCGGCTAAGAGAGGGTGAGGAAGGCCCAAGAAGTGTTGGAATGAGACTATCCGAAGGGATCTTAATTTTTTTTGAATTTAAGCCCGAAAATGACCCAAGATAGATCTGAATGGAGGTAAAGAGTCTATGTATCCAACTTACTTAATATGGGAAAAGGCTTTGTTGTTGCTGATTTTATGACATGAGGTCAGTTGTTGGGTTATGATCACTCTTTTTCATATCTTTGTTATAGGTCCAATAGAGGCCACAACTTAAAAAAAAAAAGAAAAGAAAACAACCAAAATAGAAAAGGGCAAAGACAATGAGAAAAATAATAGTCTCAAAAAATTTATAACTATTTGAAAAAATAGCGATAACAAAAAAAGATGACGGGGAGAAAAAGAGAATGTGAAAAGAAAGTTGTGGAGTTTGTATCTCCACCATGGATATGGAAAATAGAGGGAGTGTTATGGAACCCCTCTATGTTATACCTGAGACCCACATAAGAAATCATTTATGGAGAGGTCATCATACTCATGTTTTAGCTCAGAATTTCAATATAGACCATGTATGCTAGAGATCCATGATAAAGGCTAGGTGCGGAGATCCATGGGAACCATGAATTGAGGTCCCATTCTTTAAATCAGATTATGGGGAAGGTTCAGTTCGAGGCTCTCATGTATGAGAGACCTCTTTTAAAGGTTTTCATATGATGGACGCACTCAAAGAGGTCTTCACTGTATAGGACCACTTCAGTGTCCATATCTAGAGCATTTGTAGCTTTCCCGTGGCACAAGCACGAGAAGATGTTATTTAGAATTTGAGAGTTCTGTTTGAACAAAGGTATTCAGTTTGTATCTCTTGGTATTGTATTATCTAAACTGAGTATTCCATGCTCCAACTTGAAAGGTAGTGTCGAAAAAATTGAGAAATTGGGCCACGTGTTGAATTTGGGCTTAGTCCCATATTGGTTAGAATTGGAATTTAGTTGTACCAATAGAGCTATAGAAATAGCCCCATACATCCAGTAAGTGTATAACAATATCCGACCATGTTGGGTCTTCTCCCTGGAGTAGGATATTCCTTCAGGACCGTCTTAAACCATGTAAATAATGTATGTCTTGTTTTTCTTCTTTAATGCTACATATGTTTCAGATTTCTACAATTTTATCCATGCAAATATAAGCTTATTTTAAAGTCTATAGATAGGATATCAATGAAATACAACAACAACAACAACAAAGCCTTTTCCCACAATTAAGTAGGGTCGGCTACATGGATTCTTCGCCTCCATTCAGATCTATCTTGGGTCAATCTCGGACTGGATATCAATGAAATATATCAATAAATACTATTTTCTTTCCCACCTTTAATGTATATTTATGCAACACGTCGCCCGTCCTTTTTTTATCAAGAAAAAAAACCATTGCAACCTAAGAGGGCTAGAAATTCGTGCAAGCCAATCACTTTTCCGTCTGTATTGGAGGTTTACCGCATTAGTTCATTGTGTTCATATAGTTTCTTGTGATACTACAAAAACACGCCCAGAATTTTCGCAACGCCCACAGCTTATAATGTGCATCTTCAAAATAAAGAAGATGGCATCAATATTGACTTAGTGACCCTTTCTATAACATATAGTTGTTTGTCCTTTAAGTATACAGATAAAGAAGATTGCATCAATTTTAAGAAAATCAGCTGTAAGGTATGGCATCCCAGAGTTATAAGCTTAGATGGACATGAATTCAGGGTTCAAATCCCACTCTTGCAGTGGTTGTGTTAGGTAGTCGACGGCCAGCGTAAAAAATAGTCGAATCTTTCAACATGGATTTGAGCAAGAATCCATGTAGCCGACCCTACTTATAGTGGGAGAAGGCTTAGCACATTTAAAGATTTCTTGCTTCTAGGAGCAATTTAAAGCTACAGAGGATGTTTATCAACTGTAAAAAAGATATATACCTGCCAAACCTGGTTTATACTTTTCAAATTTATATGTAGGAGGAAACCTTATGAGCCCTTCACGCATTCCTTGGAATACTTTGCCGGCTTTCATTTCAGCTCTGAGTTGATCCTTCTCTCTTAACCAGTCAAAACATCTTTGCGAGACAATATCCCTTGCTTCATCATAAGTTATTCCGTAAAGTCGATAGTTAAAATCACCGAAAAACACAACCATATCAGCTTCAGCTAGCTCAGGGTTCCCCTCGTCAGATGGTACAACTGTAGCCTGCAATTTCCAAGAGCATATGACAAATTGACCATGTTACAAAATGAAAAGATGGTTGAGAAGTGCAAGCAAAAGGCATAATGCAAACCGTGTGCATACATTTGAGCCACGAAGTACTTGGACAGCTGATGATGAACCAGCTGCAGTGAAACAATAAATAAATAAATAAATAAATAAAATAAAATGTTTTCACTTTATTTGACTCAAAATTGTTCCCTTTTTCGTACACCGTTTCTCAACTTCTTCTTTCTGGCAATCAACAACAATTGAAGTATATGTGCCATTCAATTTTGATGACTCAGCAGATTTTTCTCTTCGACCAAGAATTCTACTCAGTTTGTAGTGAAACGAAAATGCATTCCAACTTCTGTCCATTAAGGACAGAAATAGACTCAGCAATGCTTCAATGGAAATGTGCATTAAAACATATAGCAAACAGCCTATGTGGCACTTATTTGAATATGGAAAGAAATTTGCACTGAAGTATTCTGTTTAAATAATCATTGCCAAAGAGGAAATATGACCAGATAAAGAGTAGATAACAAACCTGTAGCAGAAACATTTGCAGTGAGTGTACGACTATACGACATATTTCGGTAAATATGATCAAAGTCAGCATTTCGTTTATTAACTGCCTCCAAATGTGCAGCCAAATGGCAGTTTGCAAAGCAGACTATGCGATCATATACCCTCATCCTCAAGCTTACAGATCCCTGCAAAAAACCATGGAACTATGTTTGACCATGTTGAGATAGAAAAAGAAATCCGTAGCCTTGCATGGTGGCCTACACATGTCAAAAAGTCAGAAAGTATCACGTGATATAATAATCTTTGCAAAACAAATAGCAAATTTAGTGCCAATATAAACAGGCCTTTGTAGTAAATACACCATGTCTAACAGCATAAGGTTTCAGATTGAACCTAAAATCCGTGTACAGCATAAAAGGGAGAGGCTTGCCCGCTGTCACTTCACCAAGGTTGCCCAAAAGAATGTCTTCTAAACTTGTTGTGGACATTACGAGTTTCTAATGATGTCCTATGGTGACAAATGCACCAACGGTATATAATGATCTGACCAACATGGTCTTCCGTCCTTTTTTATGCCAATTTGTTGTGATTTTTATTGATGTGTATTGATCTACTCTAAGGACCAAGGTCAGCATGTGAAGTAGACTAGACTGATAAATCCCAGATTTATCAGTATTATTTATATATTATCCCTCTGATTTAAGTAATTCATTAACTTTAGTTAAACAATTAACCTTACTTAACAATTAACTTTGTAAATAATTAACACTAGATGCATATAAATAACTATATTATGGTGCCTATATTTTTTTATATGTTTGTTATTATTAAAAATCAAATAAAAATTAGTTTAATATTGTATACATCTAATTTAACATTAAATATAAATTAAAAATCCAGAAAAAATAAGAAAAGAAAAGAAAATAAGCAATTTTAATTCTTTAAAATTACTTGCATTTTTTTACTATGTACATATGTTGTATTTTCACTTTGAGTTCTACAGAAAATTGTAGATCTCATTGAGATCTACAATTTTCATTTTGAATGTTTTTATTAATTCATTTGTTTAATTGTTTCTTTTGAATTTTACAAGACTTTATTCATTTCTTTCCAATCCGATTGGGCCACGTGATGCCATCTGCCTCTTCCACGTGGCCTGGTTCTTTTGACGCCACCCGCCTCTTTTCTGGCCATCTGATCGGCCTTGATCTTCACATCTTGGTTGCTCCTTAGCACCCAATTAAGCACCCTTTGATCTCCATCCTACGGATGGGAGATCATCTCCTTCCTTGCAACTCTTCACCCATCACCACCTTCAACCGTTGAACTCCCCAACTTCACCATTTTCTCTCTCCATTGTCAGATCTCTTTTCCCTCCAATTCCACCATCAAAAAAAATCTTGCTTTTTTTAAATATATACACTTTTTGAAAAAAAATCAAAAATATTTCAAAAAAACTCTTTTCAGAAAAAACTTTTAAAAAAATTCTTCCTATTTCTTTTCAGAAAAATTAAAAAAAGTGTCTCCTTTCTTATTTACCTTTCTTTTTCAAAAAAACTTTTGAAAAAATACAGCAAAAACCCTTTTAAAAAAAACTCCTTTCTTCTTTTCCTTTCTTTTTTTTTAAAAAATAATGAGTTGGGTTAATTCCTGACACTTACACATTCACACAAGACTAGTGAAGTTCAAGAACACTTGGTTTATGAGGTCTTAAGATTTTGAGTTAACCAGCCTTAGACATTAGGGTCTTTGACTTAATTATTCAGATTTTCCTAGTTTGAAAGATTTGAGTGCTATATTGCATGCTTAGTCTCTATCTTAAGAATATGATCAGCACCTCACATACACAACTGCAGTTATGATGAGATGAGTTGAAATTTCACTTGAGGAACTGGGATGAGGGATTTGAGTTTAGACCTGATTTTATGATACTCGAGGATGGGATAAAATCAATGAAGATTTCATGAAACATTAGTGTCAGCACCTTTAGCTAGTATGAGAACATGGTTATTGTACTATCTCTTGACAATTACCTATGTGCCAAGGTGTGATGAAATCTAAAAAATTATTGATCAG
The DNA here is from genome assembly GCA_037367405.1 of Ottelia alismoides. NCBI lineage: Eukaryota > Viridiplantae > Streptophyta > Magnoliopsida > Alismatales > Hydrocharitaceae > Ottelia > Ottelia alismoides. The sequence goes on from JAZKJV010001771.1 coordinate 163,873, forward strand.
TTTGCGTTAACTTTAGGTAAAAGCAGTGGAGCTAGCCAACAGCAAGGAAAAGAAAGAAAGAAATGTTGAAAGAAAAGCTCTCACCATACGAAGTCAAAAATCAAAGAGCTTCCACCAAAGGCGAGTGCTTCCAACCATTTCAAAGTGTCCGCTTGGACCAAATGCTATTAGGACCAGGAGTCAGGCTAGCACCTAAAAAGGGCTATGCATCGTAAATGCTACAAGTCTGGGTGTAGAAGGTACGATAGGTACTCAAAAAAGGCAATATCCTGGTGTATTCCCAGGAAAACAAGTACGGACGACTCCGAATTCTCTTGACGGACAGACTGATCAACAACCAAAAAAACACATGTGTTGAGTTAATAAGGCATTCGAGAGGATCCTTATTCCAATGAGAGGGAGAGAAAAAATGACACAATCCTACGCCCTCCATCAACTGGTCTTCCATCTATACTTTTAAGTCTGACAACTAAAGAGATGGCGGATTGGATGTAAGAAATGGCTTATTCCCAAGTATTGAGGATCAGGTTCTTAGGAGAGTCTCTTGGACTGAAACCTTGGGTGAAGTTGCGACTCTACTCCTGTGACTGCAGTCCACATTTAATGTCTTATCCCTATTATATATGTATACAGAGATAGAGAGTCTGATGATTATGGAAATTGGATAACTTTTGACTAGAGCTTGGTTCAGCTTAGAATATTAGGATCGCTAAAATCGAGAGTTCTTCAACCGATCAAGTCTTGTATTCACATGCACTGTCAGGGGTTAATTAAACTTATTCATTCTTTATTTGCTCGAGGACTAGCAAAGTTTAAGTATAGGGGATGATGAATCCACGATTCATCATCTCAATATATTGATCTTAGCAAAATCCCTGAGTAAAATCTCTAATAAATGTCCTTAAAATCAATAAATTAATAAAATGACTCTTGTAAATAAAATACACTAATTAATGTATATTATATTATATAAAATAAATTAATAATAAAAATCAGTAAAATAAAGGAGTTTTTCACCTTTAAAATAGCCCAAACTTCATGTATTTTTAATAATTTCATTTCAACTCCTTTCGGCTAATTTTTTATCTGACTTATTTATAAAAATGTGTATAAAAATACAAAAATATAAAATAAATTTTACCTCAAATAAATACACCTAGATCCAAAAGAGAAAAAGGTTGTAAAGTCCAATTTTCCGACCAAATTCCTGCTCTGTATGAACTCCAAATTCACCAAAATAACTTTTAAAGTTTAAGTTAGAAAATTATCTATTTAATGAAAGTAGTTCCATTAAATCGGAGCTCGTTTTCAAAATTTGAGTTTTGGGACCTCGTTGTATATTGCATATAATGCAATAAATGCGACTTTGATTTTTTTCTTGTACAAATCTAACCCTTTTTTATTTATTTCTTTTTCTATTAATTTTTTATTATTTATTTTAATAAATGACATGATTAAAAAAACTCAAAAAAATATTTTGTCATTGAAAATAAGGCAAAGTGACTTTGTATATAATGTACATATTTTCCTTTTCTTATTTTTTTAATTACTAAAAAATCAAAAAAAACATTTTTTCGTATTTTATTTTATTTCTATTATTTTATTTTTATTTTGTAAATATTTTTTATTAAAAATACAAAAAGAAATTAAAATTAGAAAAGTAAAAAATAGTGTACATATGGTCTGTTTTGTTCCTTGTTTTTCTTCTTTATTTTGTTTTCAATTTTCCCATTTTCTTTTATTTTATCTTTTTCTTTTTAGTAGCCCACTTTATTTTCTTTTTCTTTTCTTTTATTTTTCATTCTCTACACTAACTTTCATTTTCTTCCATTAACCACCAAATCTTCATCTAACCACACATTCAACATCATTTCTTCCACCACTTTTTTAACCTCCATCTCCTTTCTCTTTTTATTCCTATCTTCATCCTCATTTTTTCCTTATCTGCCTCCTTAAACAAGAGAGGAGAGAATTCCAGCCTCGTCGAAGCTCCGAGGTGACAGCTCCACCTTCGACGTTGAGTGACGACGAGTCTCCGGTGTCTTCGGCCATTGGCAAGATCTGTGGAGCTCCACTTCACGTCGCAGTTTCCTCCAGGTCATTGTGCAGCCTCGCATGTTGCGCCACATGTTCGAGGCCACGACATGAATCCAGTGTAGCTGCTCTGCCTTCTGGCGAAAATTTAGGTAAGTCTCCCATCCTCATTTCCCTTGTTATTTTACATTATCTAACGTCATTTTTTTGTCTTGGTCATGTTCATTTTTTAAACCACATCCGAAATCACCATCACCCCACTCCATCATCATCATCATTCACCACATCACTTTCCCTTCATTCTCATTTTCATTTCTATTCTTTTTTTAAATCAAAAAATTAAAAAATTAAAAAAAGGAAAATTGCAGCTGGTGGCCAGCTCCCCCCTTCCCTCACCGCCAGTCAACGCCACCGCCGCCCTCCTTGAAGATTTCCTCCGCCATCTTCGCCCTAACCGCAACGAAGGAGGAAGAAGGTCCTTCTTTCTTTATTTTTTTATTGGACAAATTGCATATTTTTCCCGTTAAGCTTCTTTAATTATAAACGAGTCCCTATGCATGTTTTGTATTTTAAGTTAATTTTTGAATTTACACAGATACCCCTATGTTCATGTGTTAATTTGGATACCAATTTCGCATCATTTATTTTAAGAAAAATAGCATGTTGTTGAGCAACTAATTCTCTATCATTTGGCTATTTATTAGGATTTTTGTAAACTTTGGATAATTAATTAAAATTTTATTAGTGAAAAATTGCTTATTTTACCCATTGTGATGTCTTAAATTTATATTTAATTCATAGATGCATTAAAAATTCCTGAAAAATCATATATGATGCCTTGAAATGTGTTTTAATTACAATCAAATTTCATCCTAATTAGAGTTGTCATGTGATTTAAATAAATTGTAGAGTGATTTTAGTAAATAATTTTTAAATAAATCCACATATTATTTTTGTGAAATTCCAATCTTCGGAATCGCATATTTAAAATGCCTTGTTGAGATAATTTGCTCTCCATCTAAATTGATAATATGGATTTATTAGGAATTAAATATTCACAATCACTCTGTTGTATTAGAAAATCATAAAAAATAATATATTCTTGAATAATTCCAAAAAAAATACTGCAGCTTCATTTCAACATGTTTAAGTTCTATTACAATTTTCATAATTTTTGCATTCTGTTTGTGTGAGAAATTGCATAAAAACCCATAAAAAGTATGCATTTTTGTTTGTAGCATTTAACCCTTAAAATGTCAAAAAATGGTGTTTTGCGTTCATCACTGGATTAGGTTTATAGAAAAAATATAAATTGGCTAAATTAAATTAGATTAATTTCACATTAAAATTAATTTGACTAAGTTGTGTGTTTTTTTATTACCTTAATTCCACCCATTTTGCATTTGCATTTATTTTGTATATAAAAAAACAAAAAATCTGCATTGGAAATCTAGACCTAAGTGATCTGAATTAACCCAACGTTGTTCATTTTCCTCCCTGTATTCGACCCCGAACTTGCTGGTGATATAAATTAAAAACCGAGTCCTCTTCACAGAGACATTTCATTCGGTTCTGATTGTTGGGAAACGTGAATGAGATGTTTCTATTCCATAGCCCTAGGCTCTCTTATATAGGAGAGTAGCCTATGGGTAAATTACATAAAGAGAATAACAGGAAAATAAAATAGCAAAGAGATACAGATACTTAATATGCGTCAACACTCCCCCTCAAGATGGAGCATAGATGTCGATCATGCTCAGCTTGGAAGCACACTTCTGAAATGGACCTCGTAACAGTGCCTTGGTGAATATATCTGCAGTCTGGTTCTCTGAGGTAACATGAGATGTGGCAATGAATCCTTTCTGAATCATATCACGTATGAAGTGACAATCCACCTCAATATGCTTGGTCCGTTCATGGAATGCAGGGTTGTTTGCAATAAACAAGGCAGCCTGATTATCACACTCCAAGTTCATAGGAAGTGGTACATCTAAGCATAAATCTGTCAGCACCGCTTTCACCCACATCATCTCTGTAGTAGCCTGGGCCATAGCCCTATATTCGGATTCAGCACTAGATCTTGCTACCACAGTTTGTTTCTTGCTCCTCCATGAGACTAGAGCATCTCCTACATAGACAGCATACCCTGAGGTGGACTTCCTATCCTTAGGACATCCTGCATAGTCTGCATCTGCGCATGCTGAGATAGAAATCCCCTTTCCTTTCTTGAATAGCAGACCTTTACCTGGAGAAGATTTGAGATATCTAAGTATCATGTGTATTGCATCCATATGCACCTGGCGTGGATGCTCCATGAACTGGCTCACACGTCTCACTGCAAATAATATATCTGGCCTAGTGATCGTGACATATAACAATTTGCCTACCAGTTCTCTATATCTTCTCTTGTCTACCTCCTCTGTGTCATCATCATACAGCTTCATGCTAGGGTCCATTGGTGTCGTAGCAGGTCGACACCCTAGCATACCTGTCTCACTCAGTAGATCTGTAACGTACTTCCTCTGTGACATGACTAATCCATGCGGATTCCTGGCAAATTCCAGCCCCAGAAAATATCTAAGGACTCCCAGGTCCTTGGTGACAAACTCGGTCCCCAGCCTTTCCTTTGCCTGCTTAATACCCTGGTCATCATCACCTGTAATCAAGATATCGTCAACATAAACCATGATTACAATAATACCTCTCGCCGTCTTCTGTACAAACAAGGAATGATCAGCATTGGAGCGTTTATATCCTTGTTTCTCAAAGAGGTCTGACAGCTTCTGGAACCATGCTCTGGGGCTCTGCTTAAGGCCATAGATGGCCTTATGTAACCTGCAAACCTTGGAACACTCCCCCTCAACAGCAAAACCTGGTGGCTGTTGCATGTAGACTTCCTCCTGCAGGTCTCCATACAGAAATGCATTCTTTACATCAAGTTGATAGAGTGGCCAGTCTCTAGTAACTGCAACTGATAACAGGATCCGCAGAGTGGAATGACGCGCCACAGGGGAGAACGTGTCAAGGTAATCTACCCCATATGTCTGTGTGAATCCCCTTGCGACTAGGCGTGCCTTGTACCTGTCAATGGAGCCATCCGCATTGTGTTTAACTGTAAACACCCATTTGCAACTCACCGGGTTGACATCTGGAGGTATAGTAACCAAACTCCATGTTCCTCTAGACTGAAGTGCCGCCATCTCTTCCTCCATTGCTAGCCGCCATCTAGAATCCTGCAAAGCCTCATGGTGGTTCCGTGGAATGTCTGTAGCTGAAAGTGCCAATGCAAACGTCCTGAAGGGTCCAGATAGCCTCTCAAACGACACGGCTGCTGATACTGGATATTTGGCACAGCTTCTCTTCGGCTTGCGTAGAGCGATTGGAACATCCAGATCCTCTGTGGTAACACCATGCTCCTGTAATGCATCCTGCTGAGAAATGTCGTCAGATTCATCAACATTAATATTTTCATTACATACCATAGGAGAACTAGTTGACTGGTCAGGACCATGAGCTGGATGCGGCCTGCGGGTGTAATGGAATGGTAACGGGGATACTGTTGATGGCGGTGGTGGTGGTGGCGGTGGTGGTGGTGGTAATGGTGGTGACGGTTGTGATGTTGGTGGTGCCATGAATACGGTATCAGGAGATATAGGTGGTGGCTGCATGTTCCCGGATTCTGAAAAATACATAATGGATTCAAAGAATGTAACATCTGCACTGATCATATACCGCCGACGCACAGGGTCAAAACACTTGTACCCCTTTTGAGTTCTGGAGTACCCCACAAAGACGCACTTGACAGCCCTAGGAGAGAGCTTGTCAGAACCAGGCAACAACTGATGCACAAATGCGACTGACCCAAACACACGAGGAGTAAGAATGAACAGATCCTTGTCAGGATAAATAAGTGAAAAAGGAACCTGTTCATTCACGACAGACGAGGGCATATGATTTATAAGATAACATGCAGTGAGGACTGCATCACCCCAGTAGGAATACGGAACATGACTCTGAATGAGAAGTGACCTTGTAACGTCAAGTAGGTGACGGTGTTTTCTTTCTGCAACCCCATTTTGTTGAGACGTATGAGCGCAGGATGTTTGGTGAACAATTCCTTTAGAGGAGTAGTAGTTGGCTAGATTGTTGGTGCACAACTCTAAGGAATTGTCAGTTCTCATAATTTTGACCGTAGTGGAAAAAACATTCTGAATCTCATTTAGAAAGTGAATAATAATATTTCCAGCTTCAGACTTATTCTTCATTAGAAATACCCATGATGCTCTAGAAAAATCATCCACAAATACAATATAAAACCTGTGCCCCTGATGATCGGGAACACGACTCGGACCCCAGACGTCGACATGAAACAACTCAAACTTGGAGTTACTACTCCGACCTTGACTACTGGGAAAAGATGACCTGTGATGTTTTCCCAACTGACACGCCTCACACTGGATAGGTGTGTGAGAAAGACTATAAGGTAGGACTAGACGCAACTTCTGAAGCGGTAAATGACCAAAACGCAGATGCCACAGGAGAGGAGATACTTGTTCTGCGGGAGAAGCTGTGATTCCGGCAAATGGGGTCTGGTTCAGACGATAAAGGCCTCCTTGCTCATAGCCATGACCAATCACGTTGCCCGTACGGATGTCCTGAAAAATCAAGGAAGATGAATCAAAAATAGCTCGACAATGGAGATCCTTCGTAATCTGACTAATTGACAACAGATTCATAGAAAAATGCGGTGCATGCAAAACATTCTTGAGCTGCATAGAGGATGTCAATCTAATCTCCCCCTGACCCGTGATAGGGGAATGTGTGCCATTGGCAATCACTACTGTCCGTCCTGGAGGAATCTGAGTATATCCTGTAAGTAGACTCTGGTCGCCACATAGATGATGTGTAGCGCCCGAGTCCATGATCCAAGGCAATGTATCCGATCTACTACTGTGGAGAGAAAGTGTACTACCTGAAGAACTCGTAGAGGCAGAAGCAGAGGCAGCAGCATCAGTATGATTCTCTGTCGACGGTGCTGGGCCAGATGGTGGTATAATGCCCCTAAGACGGGCAACCAGATCATCAAATCGTTGATCCAGTGTAGCTGCAGATGGGGGCTCTATTTGCTCAGCGGCTCGTGCAGATGCAGGGAATCCATGCTTCGAGTAGCATGTGTCTTCGGTATGTCCTATTCGGTGACAATAGGAGCATGTTGGCCTAGTGTGGCCACCCCTTCCTCGAGGAGTATGTCCACGGCCCTGATGATGAGTACCACGGCCTCTGTTGGCCGCCATAGCTGAGGGATTCTGACTCGCGGCTGCTGAAGGTACTGTGATCCTACTCAATCTGTGAAAAGCCTCCTCCATGGGAGGAATAGTCGAGTCCGCCAAAATCTGTGAACGTGCTGCCTCATATTCTGGATCAAGTGCAGCGAGAAATACCCCTACCATAGTAGCATTCGTGTATGTCTTCTGTTGTTCTGGCGTGGCGGTAAGAGGCATGAAGCTATAGAGCTTCTCGAACATCCCTCTCAATGATGTATAGAGGGAATGCAAAGGACGGCCATTCTGCTTTATCGTGAATATATCATGTTGTAGTTGCAGAATCTTCGTCTCGTTCTTTGCCTGAGAATATGTTGCGGCTAGAATATCCCACATGTCTTTGGCTGTAGGCTGATGTAGAATGCCATTGGCGATTTCAATGGCCAATGTGCCTGATAGCCACACCTTGGCATATGCATCATCGGCCTCCCATGAGGCATAAGCTCCAGTCTTCTCTGCAGGCTCGGGCTCGGTAAGAATGTGCTTCTTACCTGTAGACTTCATCATACTCATGAACTGCATTGCCCACAGTTCATAGTTCGTACCATCCATCTTGACAATGGGCGCTGGACCACGAAATGCACCCATAGATGGGATATCTGCCTTGCTTTCTGACATGCTGGAGACGGAAGACTGGAGCGACTGAGAGGATATAGTCTCTGTCTACAATGACATAGATGGGATTAGTTGCATGTGTAGACTTCAAGCAACCAACCCCATGTAGATCAAGTGCTGTGCCCTAGGGTTTTGGGACTTAGGGCACACACGCGCGTGCGAGAAGCACGCACGCACCTGGAGGATCCGCGCGCACTGGAGTGCTCAACTGGAGAATCACGTGCGTGCTAGCGCACGCAACTGTGCGCGTGATGGTGCGCACAATCGCACAGGAGCGCGACTATGCGCGCAGGCGAGGCACTGGGTTGTGCGCGTGCGTGCGGTGATGCACGCACAGGCGCACGGTGATGCGCGTGAACAGGAGCGCGCGACTATGCGCACAGGCGAGGCACTGGGCTGTGCGCAGACGTGCGGTGATGCACGCACAGGCGCACGCAGAGGCTGGGAAGAGACGATGCGCACAGGCGCGAAGTTGGTGCGCGAGAGCCGATGCGCGAAGTTGGTCGCCGATCGGCTAGGCGGCGCCGATCCGAGGAAGAGAGAGAGAAGAGAGGCCGGCGAGTGGGGTTAGGGTTAGGGTTAGGGTTAGGTTTCGAGAACTCCGGTCTAGGACCGTCGCTCTGATACCATGTTGGGAAACGTGAATGAGATGTTTCTATTCCATAGCCCTAGGCTCTCTTATATAGGAGAGTAGCCTATGGGTAAATTACATAAAGAGAATAACAGGAAAATAAAATAGCAAAGAGATACAGATACTTAATATGCGTCAACACTGATTAATTGGTCGAGTGTCATGCTACAACGAATACCGATTATTATACCTACTTAGGCCGATCCATCAGTTCCTCTCCCATTTTTTATAACTTTCTATCCAACATTGAAGCTGCTCAGCCCTTTTTCTTCTTCATCGTCTTCTTTTTACCAAAGCAGCCCAGTTCGATTGAGCCGAACTTCACCTAGGCCCATTTTGGGTTTTTTTAAGAAAACACGGCAACCTTTGGGCCTAAAAACAAATAACCCCCTCCCATTTTAAAAAAAATGACGATCCCATGGGTATCGTGCCCCTTCATCATTTTTAGGATTCTCCTTTTGGGAAACCATCTCCTGGATCGTCGTTGTTTGGGAGAGATGCGCATAAATGCGTGCAAGGGAGCCGCAATTGGGAGGTTGCTATTGGAGGATTGCTGAGTTGCGCCACATGGGTAATCATTCGCGTGTGGGTCGCCATCGAGATGTTGCTGCCACGATACTCCAGGAGTTGGATACGTCTTCTTCTTCCTCTTCGACACACCACCTGGAGTGTAGGTTTGGAGTAGATCAGCGGTGTTGTAGATCGGAGAGGACTTGTAGCTTGGAGAGGAAACCTTCGGCTGGAACTTCTTGACGTGTAATCGTGCAGGCCTCTTCTTCTGTATTTGACATGTCATCGAGATCACTGCTGCCAATGCCTCCGTTCTTCATCAATTTTTCTTGTGTAGAGTATCCATATTTGAGGCAAGTAGGGATCCTGGAGTGCACATATGGAACCTATCTTTCCAAGGACTTGACCCCTTGATAGGGCTTGGAAGGCGCTGCCCGGAGTCTGGGTTGATCATCAACGACCAGAAGCTGAGGAAATCCAGTTGCAGACCATCAGAATTCCGGAGCATTCCGTGAATTAGGTTTCCAGTAGAGACATGGAACCCTAAAACAAAGATGTTGACAGTGAAATCTTCATAATGCCGAGCAGAACTAGGGTTCCAGGAACCCTATATTTCCCTTGAACTTGACGATACTAGTCTCCAAAACTTGGAGTTGATCGTAGAACATAATAATACATAATAATACTCTTCAGAATAATCTTCAAGAACAACAAAGAATCGAATCTTGACCAAATTGTGAATTAGGGTTTCAACAAAAATCGTAGAACTAAATCTCAAATCTCAAGCATAAATAAAGAATGTAAAGATCATAGAGAATCGAATCCACTCTGATACCTTGTTAAAAATCGACAATGCGGAAGCGTAATATCAAAGAAATAGAATAAACATGAAGAACATCAGGATTTTTGGAACCCTGCTCTGTGAGGAGCAGGATAAAACCACTGGAGAATGCCTCAAAGGGATTGTGTTTTTTATTCACTTTCTCATATGATACAATAAGTGTGGGTCTTCTTATATAGCTCACACTAACTCTCCAAGTCCCACAAATGGCCGATGTGGGACTAAACCTCTAGATGTGGTAATTGGAACCATGAGGGATCTAAATACCCAAAATTACAATGACGAGTACTCTAAAATTTAATAACTGTACAACCTATATAAATGTAGCTAATATATGGTATAGATTATATATTATATTATCGTTACAAAAATAAAATTAGGACATAATACTAAACAGATTTTATATTGTTATATTGTATATATTGTTATGTAACAAATAACTATAATGTCTATGATATATGCTATTTATATGTTTAGTTGAACAATTATGTGAGATTCAATATTTGAAGACATCGTATTAAAAAAATTATATATATACATGAGATTAATGGGGCTGCCCCCACGCCATTTTCGGCATTTTTTTTTAAATATAACCATGTATATTCATCCCTATATCCCTCCTATTTGCCATTCGAATTTCGTCAGAAACAGAGACTCCTACGGCCTCCATCCATACAGTCATTTTTTAACGTTCCAGGATTTTTTAAATAGACACTATCTCGATGGAGGCCGTAGAAGTCTCTGTTTCTGACGAAATTCGATGGCATATAGGAGGGATATGTTGGACATGCGAGCCCACGGCGAGCCATTATGCAATAAATGTTATTGCACGTATCATTCCCTGATCTGAATTTGAAGAATAAATAATTTGCATAATAGGTCCCTCTGTACAATTAGGGTTATGTACCATGGCCATCTTAACGATCATACAGCTGTTGATTCATTAAATGAATCATAGAGGCTGGTGTTTGGATGAATATCTAATGGGTTAGATAGAGGACTCATCAAGCACCGTCAAATGATTATTAAGAGATGATCTCTAGCCTGAGTAGGAGATGGCAATCCTTTCTCACATAGGCTGATATCTGACCGACCTCTTGATGCAGGTCCTCTGCATGGGAATAGTGATTCGGAGGTGTCAGATTAGTTAAGTCAATGGGTTGACTTAGCGAGATCGAGATAACCCAAGTCCTATGTTGAACACTGTCACATCATAGGCACACATCCTCTGACTAGAGACAGATGTGTTACTATATGTCTGAGTGTGTACATTTGGCAGACCAGTAGGTTGATGACCTAACCAAGGTCTATACACCGGCGAGCTGGTGTGCATATAAGGGCATATGAGTAATACGATCTCTCAAAGGGATCATACAGGTTCACTTATGAACCGGAAGACATGAGCTCACTCATGAGGTATTGGGACCGATCAAATTCCATGCATGGTCGTTGTGCTTTGGAAGCATGACAAGAATTTGAAGGTATGATATATGCTTTGGGAAAGCATATGATCGATACCAAATCCCAATGACCAAGATTGAGAAACTTGGTGATCAAACCCTGAAGAAGACAGTATAAAATAGATATTCATCTTCATGGTTGATCATTGGTCTTCCAGTATGCAGGATGTGCAGGTATTGGGAATACCTGAGGGTGATGTGATCATAAACGATTGTATAACCATGACGCTTCAAGTCCGAGGGAGTGATGAAACAGGTCTGGATTTTAGTGACTCCTCTCAGTAGAGAAGTAACTTGATCTTAGTCCAAATGTTGGACATTGATCTGAATGTGATTCAGATGCAATGAGAAGATTAAGTATACGGACTTGATTTAATCAAGCATCTATGAGAGGTCCGTTAGATCTGGATTTGAGATGAGATCTCAACATCCAAGTCACTATACGTGGAACAATACAATCGCCCTGTCCTTATCTCCAAGTATCTGCGGAGAAGGCACATTATTCTTGAAGGAGTTCAAGAATAATTCCTATGATGAATTTAGTATCCAAGCAAGAAGGTATTGATGATTAAATGAGATAATAATCAAGAACAATATGAATAAGATTCATGTTAAGAGAATGATTGTCCAAGATAATTAAATGAGATTTAATTATCAAGGATAAGCAGATCGTGGATAGTGATATCCAGAATATCTGCGTATATTATAAATGAGATTTATAATAGATCAAGAGAGAGAAATATTGTAAATAACATTTGTTAATTATTGATGTGGATTGGATCCACATTAGTTAATTAATAGGAAATGTAATTTACAAATTAGTTTGGGATGTGAATATGATTCACATATTTTTTCAATGGCATGATTGAAATATTCACAAATTAATTTGGAATTAATTTGGTGGATATTATTGCAATAACAATTATTGCAAATAATTAAGAAATAATAATATAAATAAAAGGAGACAAAACCACCTATATTCATAGGTGGCGTCACCTATGACTTAGTCATAGGTGACGCCTCCTTGATTTTAGGAGGGGTGGTTGTCTCCTCTTATTTGTTGACTTATTATCTCTTGATTAATTAATTTATGTTAATTAAATTTTTGTTGATAATAATTCAACAAATATTTAATTTAATATAAATTAATGTTGTTGGTTTTTAACAACAACTATCATAGCCGTTGGATTGCTCTTGGATTACAATGACCGTTGGATCCATGAGAGCCATCGATTGAGATCCATTGGATCCCAAACTAATATATAAAGAGGGTAACCTTAGCCCTTAAGGGGTACACCAAGTAGACGCCTACTCTACTTCTCTCTCTCCCTCTCATTCTCGTGCTCTCTCTCTCTCTCTCCAAAGGGTGGCCGACCACCATTGTTGAGAAGGAGAGAAGTTTTCGCCTTCGCCTTCGACGACTCGAGGATCTCCTTCTTCTTCGTGGCTACTTGTTGTAGAGGAAGACGACGGATTTCGCTTGACGAAATCAGGAGATCTACTGCTTGGATCTTCATCGAGGATTGCGGGAGGGACGCGACTCATCATCGTGCCCGCAAGTGCGTTCTTCGTGGATCGGACTTGAGACAGGAGGATCTCTTGTTTGGGATCTCGCGATCACAACCACGCTTCAAAGGTATTCCTTATACTTTGTGGTTTGATGAAACGATCCGAGTAGTGTTCTCGTGATCATGTGGTTTCATCGTTTGATTTAAAATTTTTAAATTCCGCTGCACCTTGCGACTAGTACGACTAGTCGCCCCGATCGTATTCGATGCGATCGTCACGCTTCCGTGATGCGCTTGAGGATTCTTAATATCCTTCAAGTGGTATCAGAGCCTTATGTCGAAAAAGGTTTTGGATATGATCCATGAACCATAGACGACTTGGGTTTTGAAATGGTCGCGAAAAATTTTGGCGCATTTGATTTTTCGCAACTCTGTCTAATTGATTTTTTCGGCAATGTTTAAATTGTTTAAACACGAAATATTCGATTGGATTTTGTTCCCCATTAAACAAGGAAACCATAGGACTTGAGTTTACTAAATTTGGATTTAATTTGCTCAAGATATGGTCTTTTGAATATGCATGTATTCACAGTTGCGGGAACTGCAGAACAGAACGTGATTAATTTGTTAATTACGGTTTTATTACTCCTTAAAATGCGTGAATTATCACATAGGTTCTGTTATAAATCAAGTTGGCAATCTTAGGGCACTAATTTTGCGAATTTTGAATTTAAATTGATCAAGATAAGTTAATTTTAGTGATAAGGGGTCACTGCTGGAAATTGACATTTTTTGATCATGAACCTTGTGATAGTCATTCAAATAAATGTTGATGAAAATTAATTGTTAATTTTCTGAAATTGGTTATTGATAAATATTTGTGAAATATTTAAAGATGATAATCAATTCCTTGAATGACATCCCACTAAACCATATTGATAAGATAGTTGATCTTGATCATTGGTTAATTGGAAATCATCAACAAACATTGTTTTCATGCAAAACCCTAGGACATCCTACAATAGTTGTAGGACAACTTTTACATGTAAAACCTCTTGCTTGAATAGGATTGGGGATTTGTTTAGCAAATCTCCTTATAATATAATCAAAAAAAATGTTTTGATGTATATTATATGGTATAGTTTCGGTTGAAAGACCGATGAGCATCTCAAAGTACATGATGATCTATCTGGCATTATCCTTTCCTGAGGTGGATATGGTGTCTAGTCGGAGATCGCTGGGGTAGCGGGTTGCAACGTATGTGGTCCGTCCCACTCTCGCCGGTACTGGCCATGACAGCGGGTAGGGATTGGATAATGCCGGAGAAATCAAAGTGTATTTCTAATTATTAAAATTCGAAATAATACGTACTTTGAGATTATACCTACTATTCAAGTAAAATTCAAAGTTTGTTGATTGATAATAGGATTGATGATTGATTTAATGTGATTAAATTAATTATATCCTATGAAAACACTCTATTATGAATAGATGTGTATTTTCCTTGGAAGAATTAATTATGTGAATATGATTCACGATAATTAATTTCAATTTGAATAAGAGGTGGAGGATCACATAAGTAACATCCATGGTCTCCCGTCAAGGCAAAGAATTATGTCGTCAGTTGTTGTATATAGGAGACGCCTGTCCGAAGTGACAGATCTTATATATGATTTAATTGGATCGGGTTCTTTGCTTCTCGAAAGAGTAAGGCCGTATACGTAGTGACCCCGATATCGGGTCCTCATATTATTGGGGTGTTATTGGATTGTGTATAGCGAGTTTAAGCCTGTTGACGGTTGGTTCAATTAGCAACGTGTCAACATCATCTTAGGGGTGGTGGGCCCGGGTGTTAAAGACCGAATTGGGAAATGCAAGTTGGACTTGCAAGGCGGAATGTGTTCCTGCTTCTCTTATTCGAGTCACAGGTTCTCATATTATTGGGATGTGATAAAGATAGAGAGGAGATCCCAGATCTTGCTTGAGATATAGTGGTAAGTATATCTCTTACTTTGAAAGACGATTAGGGAATAATCTTTCATAGTAGACATAGCAAGACAACTTTGATTTAAAATTCCTAAATCAAAGTAAAATATGTATATATAATATATATATATATCCCTTATGCAAATTTCTTATTTCAGATAATCCTTCATTAAACCTACTCAATGTTATACTCAATAATAACCAGTAAAATATCATGGATTGGACTCATGATCCAGATATTGTACTTGCAATTGGACACATAATGTATGTGGTTGCAATGTGCAAGTTTCCTCAACACAATGAGGAATGACGATTAAATAAGACAATGAGACATCACCTTAGGGTTTGTATGTATCTATAGTCTTTGATCTTTCATCGAGTGTACTTTGGAAGTGACATGTTGATGGTGATCGTAATTGTCGGATAATCCTTATAAAAAAATCTAAGAAGATGTTTTGGCATACATATGTGCTCTAAATATTTAATCATGAATGACATGGTTCTCTACATTATGCAGAATGGTGGCTCGAAAGAGATGATGTATTCAAACAATTTGAATACCTACCTGAACCAATGTTTTAGGAGTCTAGATGGATGTAGACATGATGAGTGTCATCATTCTACTGTCTATACTCTAGTCATTCATGAAGCTTCATAATATTTATATTGTATGAATTAATGAAGCATGTATAAATGTTAAAATGCTCTTACATTGAATTCTTTTGAATTTAACATGAGAGATCCTTAGTCTTGAACAATGTTGTTTATAGATGAAGAGAGCACAGTGGAAGCGTGGATCGGACCCATGTGAGATAGAAAGTCAAAGAGTTGATTGTACTTCTATGACTTCCATATGACATCCAAAGAGTTGGATGAATGCCTATACTGCAATAACTTGATGTGTTGATAGTATGACTATCAAGTCTGTCTAGAATCCTTAGAGAAGGACTCAGATAGTACATCATAATAATCTATATCTACATTTGATCATTGAAATTGACTTGCTTATTTGATAAGATAAAGTCTGATAATTGTATCTCAATCTTCTAACAACACTTGCAATGTGTTGCACATGTTTTAGAAGACTGGAAAATTTTGATCTTAAGGTTTATAGTTATCCCACATAGACATTGATGCAATTGTTGCAACAATCTCTGTTGGATTGATATACTTCTTAATTTCAGTGGGAGAGCCTTAGTCTTAGAGAATGTCTCTATGACCTAGATATTAGAATACGCTCATTGTTTGTTTTCTTAATATTGGAAATAAACATGAATTCTGGAATAAACCTATCATAAAGAGTTATGATGGATATATTTCAGATAATAATCTAGCATCTGGTGGATTCTACTAAATTAGAAATTTAATGAATGGTTCATTGAGATTTCTAATACTGAAAGTTAAACCTTATAAGATCAATAGGAGGATAAAGATCATTTGACAATGATTTAGCATCAAGGTTTTGGAAATATGTCTGCTGATGAGATCAATAGACTAGTAAGATATGAAACTTTAGAATGTCTAAAATTTCAAATCTTACATACTTGTGAATATTGTATTCAAAGTAAAATGTCCAATACACCTTTTTTTTGGAAAGGTGTAAGATGTCAAGGTATTCGAGATCTCATACATATTGATGTATGTGAATCATCTATATCATAATGAACATTGTGGATATGTGATATCTATTGATGATCATGTATGATATGAGATTTCTTCTCTTCACCTGAGAAACCTTTGAAATGTTCAAAGATTTCGTAATTTTGGTTTAGAACCAAAGTTTGAAGGAAGATTAAATGAATTTGATCTAACCAAGGTAGCAAGTACCTATTAGATGAATTCAAAGAATACCTTATGGAGATATGAATATCATTTCTATCTCAATCCTACTGACACACCTAACTCAATGGAGTTGTAGGAAGATACAATTAGATCGTGTGTGACATGATTTGATCAATTATGAATTTTAACATAATTATCCCTTAGTTTCTAGGTATATATGTGCAGTAGAGACTACAATATATATCCTTAATAAGGTTCCATGCATGTAAGCTGGAATCTAGCACTTGAGAGTGCTACTTCATTAGGAAAATAAAGGATGGTATTGGATACCCTACTTTACGACCTTGAGATTCTTAAAATATCTCATCTTTAAGAATATGATTCTTATAGGATGACTCTCTTGAGAATCAAGATGAAAATGAAGTAAAGGAACTCATTTAATCTTGAGAAGATAATGAGGCTCCAGAAATCAGAAACTAAAAGGGACAATTAAAGATGAAACACTAATACTTCTTCAAATGAGTTTGAAGATGTATTCCATGTATCAGTTAAGTCTGACAATGATTGGACTTCATGTGATGAAGCTCCCGAGGATCATGACATGGAAAGATGGATATTAGTAATAAAGGTCTAAGGCAGACTTCATATACAAGTGTTGTATATGGACCCTCGAGGATCCACCTATAAGGGTTAGACCCATTAAGGTGTAATGGATCTTCAATAGAAAGAGGGAACCTGATGAGAAGGTAGAAACCTTCAAAGCACGGTTCGTAGCCATGAGCTACACCCGAAGAGAAGACATCGATTGCGATGAGGCTTGCTTTTCAGTGATCATGCTTAAACCCATCAGAATATTGCTAACCCTAGCTACACAATTTGACTATGGCATCTTCAAAGATGTGTAGTCAAGATTGTATTCCTCTATGAATACCTCTTTGAGGATATTCACATGAAGTAGCCCCAGGGCTTCATGGTTGAGAAATGTAAGATGTGCTAGCTAAAGAACTCCATCTTTGGACTCAAATAAGCTTCTTGTTGTTGGAACATAAGATTTGATGAAATTATAAATGTTATAATTTCAGATATAATCTTAGTGCACCATGTGAAACTTAGTGGGAGTGCCATTGTGTTCATCATGCTAAATGTAGATAATATCTTAATCATTTGGAATGATATAAGAATAATAATAAGTGTTTTGTGATCTGGTTATCCATAACTTGAGAAATGATCTCAAAGATGCCTCTTAGATCTTAGTTCTGAAGGTGTTCAGAAGCATGAGAAAAGAGGGTATTGGGACTGTCACATTTGTAGTACACCTTGGACATGTTCCATTTTCTGGAAATTCCAAGAAATGCTTTCTTACCTTTAAGATTTGGTACTGACCTATCTAAAGGGATAGCACCTCAAAGAGTTGAGGAAATGAATGCTAAAACTGGTTGCCCTTTTGTGCATCAGTTACGAAAAGCTGAAAGTATGCTAGATGTGTACAAAAGCCAGATATCTGCCATGCAGTGGGAGTAGTAAACTGATACTAATCCTACTATGGAGATAGAACACTTAATTGCAGTAATAACAATATCTTCAAAGATGATAAGGCTTTAGAGATAGTGATCTCTAAGTCTTATCTTCAAGAAATTAAGACTTTTAGATGGAGATCTAAAAGGTCATAACTGCAAATACCTTAGGAGATAGAGATCTCCAGGGATAAGGGTATTCTGACAAGGATAATAGAAATTACATGCTGGTTATAATAATATTTCTTTGAGTTTGTAGTATCAAGGATACTATGACTGACAAGATTGAGTATTAGTTGCATTAGATGCAATATTCGCATTAGATGCGAGCACTGTTACTGGGATACGCAAGTGCCGTAAAAGGACTTGGCGTAGTCTTGCGGGAACAGAGTGACTGATCAGCTTACCTAGCTATTTTCAGAATAGCCTATGATTGTCACATGAGTGTGGGTTTAAATGATTAGCCCTTAATGGCTCTTTGGGCTAGTGGGAGATTGTTGGACATGCGAGCCACGGCGAGCCATTATGCAATAAATGTTATTGCACGTATCATTCCCTGATCTGAATTTGAAGAATAAATAATTTGCATAATAGGTCCCTCTGTACAATTAGGGTTATGTACCATGGCCATCTTAACGATCATACAGCTGTTGATTCATTAAATGAATCATAGAGGCTGGTGTTTGGATGAATATCTAATGGGTTAGATAGAGGACTCATCAAGCACCGTCAAATGATTATTAAGAGATGATCTCTAGCCTGAGTAGGAGATGGCAATCCTTTCTCACATAGGCTGATATCTGACCGACCTCTTGATGCAGGTCCTCTGCATAGGAATAGTGATTCGGAGGTGTCAGATTAGTTAAGTCAATGGGTTGACTTAGCGAGATCGAGATAACCTAAGTCCTATGTTGAACACTGTCACAGCATAGGCACACATCCTCTGACTAGAGACAGATGTGTTACTATATGTCTGAGTGTGTACATTTGGCAGACCAGTAGGTTGATGACCTAACCAAGGTCTATACACCGGCGAGCTGGTGTGCATATAAGGGCATATGAGTAATACGATCTCTCAAAGGGATCATACAGGTTCACTTATGAACGGAAGACATGAGCTCACTCATGAGGTATTGGGACCGATCAAATTCCATGCATGGTCGTTGTGCTTTGGAAGCATGACAAGAATTTGAAGGTATGATATATGCTTTGGGAAAGCATATGATCGATACCAAATCCCAATGACCAAGATTGAGAAACTTGGTGATCAAACCCTGAAGAAGACAGTATAAAATAGATCTTCATCTTCATGGTTGATCATTGGTCTTCCAGTATGCAGGATGTGCAGGTATTGGGAATACCTGAGGGTGATGTGATCATAAACGATTGTATAACCATGACGCTTCCAGTCCGAGGGAGTGATGAAACAGGTCTGGATTTTAGTGACTCCTCTCAGTAGAGAAGTAACTTGATCTTAGTCCAAATGTTGGATATTTGATCTGAATGTGATTCAGATGCAATGAGAAGATTAAGTATACGGACTTGATTTAATCAAGCATCTATGAGAGGTCTGTTAGATCTGGATTTGAGATGAGATCTCAACATCCAAGTCACTATACGTGGAACATACAATCGCCCTGTCCTTATCTCCAAGTATCTGCGGAGAAGGCACATTATTCTTGAAGGAGTTCAAGAATAATTCCTATGATGAATTTAGTATCCAAGCAAGAAGGTATTGATGATTAAATGAGATAATAATCAAGAACAATATGAATAAGATTCGTGTTAAGAGAATGATTGTCCAAGATAATTAAATGAGATTTAATTATCAAGGATAAGCAGATCGTGGATAGTGATATCCAGAATATCTGCGTATATTATAAATGAGATTTATAATATATCAAGAGAGAGAAATATTGTAAATAACATTTGTTAATTATTGATGTGGATTGGATCCACATTAGTTAATTAATAGGAAATGTAATTTACAAATTAGTTTGGGATGTGAATATGATTCACATATTTTTCAATGGCATGATTGAAATATTCACAAATTAATTTGGAATTAATTTGGTGGATATTATTGCAATAACAATTATTGCAAATAATTAAGAAATAATAATATAAATAAAAGGAGACAAAATCACCTATATTCATAGGTGGCGTCACCTATGACTAAGTCATAGGTGACGCCTCCTTGATTTTAGGAGGGGTGGTTGTCTCCTCTTATTTGTTGACTTATATCTCTTGATTAATTAATTTATGTTAATTAAATTTTTGTTGATAATAATTCAACAAATATTTAATTTAATATAAATTAATGTTGTTGGTTTTTAACCAACAACTATCATAGCCGTTGGATTGCTCTTGGATTACAATGACCGTTGGATCCATGAGAGCCATGGATTGAGATCCATTGGATCCCAAACTAATATATAAAGAGGGTAACCTTAGCCCTTGAGGGGTACACCAAGTAGACGCTGTAACATCCGGGAATTCGCGTAAACCCGAACTCGTCCGATTTTGGGTCTAATGAACCCAAAAACGTTGTCGGTCAATACTAAACAACCTAAAACGACCAATTGATCATGAATCAAAAGTCGTTCGGACGAAATCGACAAAAAAATCGGTCCCTTCGTAATGCGTGCCGTGAAAAGCCGTGACGCAAATTCGGAAACCGCAAAACGAACCGAGACCTCATTAGATCCGATTCGACGAAACGAGACCAACGGAATCGTCCGTTCGTCATTCGGAGGTCGTTTGATATTTTTAAATCACAAAATTTAAGCTTAAACAAAAACCGTATCCGAAAATTTCGGGTATTCAAAACCCGATCGGAAGTATTATCAACATTATACTCATTTTGATCGTAGTGCAGAGACGATCAAATCGAGATGTTGAGCGTCGAAATCCGACATCCTTGCGCGAGAGGTCGGTCAATTTTAAGTGTGTCAAGTAAGAAGAGATTTTGGTAAAAAAAATAATAAAAAAAAGGTAACAGACTGCTGGAAAAAAATCCAGCAGCCTCCACTTGCATGCCCAAACTTCTTTCCACTTGGTTTTACTCCCATTCACTTGGCAATACATAAAGCATACACCTTGCTATAAAAGGCATGCATATTTCCTTAAATTTCTCCCATATTACACACCCAACAAATCCCAACCGTGAGAGGGATCCCCCAGCCTTTCTTCTCTGCTATTGTTGGAGATTCCTGGAGCATTTTCTCCATTTAGAGTTGCTGTCCAGCAACTCCAAGACATCCTTGCTGCTCCATTCTTCACGCAGCTGAGTTGTTGAAGCTTCTCCTTTCATGGAGTATCCAAGCAACAAAGAGGGAATTGCATGCAAGTTTGAATCCATAATAGGTACACTCCTTTTCTCCTCCTTTTGCTGCCATGCATGTATAGATCCCTCTCCCTTGTTGCCATATCTTGAATTTTAAGAGTAGGAAATCACAAAATATGTATCTTTTATACATGCAAAATATCTACAAGATTGTATATTGAATCCCTATTCCACACTTTCGAATCTCTTTTTCATTAACTGGACAGAACCAAACGTTCAGGATTCTATAAATAACAAGATTGAATTTTGGCAGTAAGGTGTATTGCAAAGTTTAAAAAGGTTCTTACAGAGATACAATTTTGGGTATAAGTTAGCTTGCTATAAATAAGTCATATATAACCCATATGATGAGTCATGCTTAGAGAAGTGAGGGCAGAAAAGAATCTAAAAGAAAAAATCTTCTCTGTAAGTGGAGTTTTGCATACAAAATTTTCTATAGGATACTTAAGAAAGGTAGAAGATTGTGGATCTGTGATTTTTGTAATAACATCAGGAAGAGGTTTATTGATTACCACACTAATGGGGTATCTCTTCTAGTACACAGTTCCATGGTATGTTGAGAACATCATGATTTTCTCTACATTATCAGGTCATGTTACGACATAGTAATTGTTTGGTAATCAGTTATAGAACTAGAATTCTGACTGTTTTCAATTGGTGTCAGGAGATTTTCAATTAAATTACAGTAACAGAGACTAGAGACTGGTAGATTACTTTAAGTTTTGATAAATATATAGGCTGGTAAGGTTATAGTCTGTATCTTGAAGGAAATAATGGAAAACTATTGTTTTGCTGATGACTGATTATTTCTTTGATCATTTTCGATCTCTCTGATGTTAACAGTTTCCAAAAGCTAAGTTTCCATAATTTCAGCAGCAGGAACATCTTGTTAAATATTCTCCAAAAAGTCAAAATATTATTTCTTTGTAAATCTACTATGCTAAATCATGACTTTTGGATTGGGTGAAAAGGAATTGTTTGTGTTTTTACTGAACTAAATAGATGGAAGTAAGTGGCATGGATTTAGATGACAGGCAAAATACCTTAATTAAAATGGTCAATGTGTGACGTTGAATCCTTAAGATTTTGAACACACGATCCAACTTAGGCATGTGTGTGATTGTTTCACGAAGTACTAATATAACTTGCTTTTCTTGTACCTATGAGCAAGGTGAATGGGGTATATGTGGTTAAAGCTAAAGACTCACATCAACATATTAGACATCAATCAAAGCACTTGTTACCATCGAAAATGCTCAGTTAAACCACCATATATTCCAACAGTAAATATCGGCAATAGAAAAGAGTGGATAATACGGTATAAACTTTGAAACTAAGAATCAGATCCAATAAGTAGTTACTTTCATGTTTTATTGTAATAGAAAAATAGGACCAACCAGTGATATCTAATTATGGTCATGTGATTTCAAATATGGGTTGATCAAGTTTTGTTATGAGTTATTATTTATCTTTAATTCTACAATTTCTATCTAAAGAGGCTTATTATGGTTTATAGAGAAGCTATGCACAACTACTTCAAGCGGGATCTGCTACTTGGAATCTTTACTTCCAAAAATATGTAATTGGGTCAAACCTGGCTTAGATCCAAAATAGATGTATCATTAAGTTACAGTCCAACACCTCTTTAGCCTATCCAATCCATCAAAGGAAACTCTTCTCCTAAATACCCACACATTCAAACTAAAGAACAAGGTGGACTTCTTTACACATGTCTATAATTGACTATCTAACACTTGACTAAAAAGTAATGGAAGTCTTACGGTATTCCATTTGAGTTTCGAAAATAGAACATTACGGTATTCCATTTGAGTTTCGAAAATAGAAATTACTGTATTTCCACCCACTTCATTCCACCCTACAATAATTCTGCAAGTGAAATCTCCATTTACTACTTAGTTTAGTCCTTTTGCGAGGTCAAACCTGAGGGCTTAAAAGCATTCTTTCTTGTCTTAAAGTACTATAGATTTGTATCATGACTATAAGTTGTGATAAAATACCTACATCTAAAAGGATATCCGTAGAAGAGGTTAAGAATGGATTGAGTAATCAAGTATGTGAGTATGATGGAGAATCAATGATGATAAAATTATATTGCCGGTCATGGTGGCCTTTTACACCGGACCGTGCGAGGGGGCGGTGACCCTCACCTGGGCGGAAGAAAGGAAGCCCAGTTTGGGCAGCGGCCGCCAAGTGTGCGGGTCTAGGATCCCAGTCCCATTTCGGTTTTTACGCGAACTCGCAGTGTTTTTACGCCTCGTTGGGATCCCGACTTTAGACCATTTCGCTGACCCTGTTTTAGGATACCCAGGCGGGGATCCTTGGTTTTCAGTTTTACGTACGAGCTCGGTTGCCCGTTACCGGTCGGGCTGTTTTTCTAGAGCGACTTCCCCGGGAAGTCCCTCTCACCCGTCTCAGTGGCGTAGTTGGGGAGTAGACCTATCCCTCTATTGGACCGTCCTTCCAATTAGAGGGCGAGACGGAAGAGCCATTTGAAGGCTTCTTCACCGCTTGAGTTTTCTTTCGCCAAACAGACTTGGCGATTCTACATCCAGATCATCCATATCTACATCTACATCTAAATAATCAAGAGTTAACATCTGAGAAGAGTTACCGTAAAGGTTTGGAGAAAGTACAATTAAAATTGAAATGATTAGAAGTGACTTTAATCTGATTCGAAATCCCGATAAGTTAGTGGACGTGTTGGGAACTTAGTTTAGGATGCATTACACAACACTGCATGCCTACGGAGGCCCCCAACCCTAAGGTAGTTTAATACCTTAGAGTCATAGTGTGAGGCTACACACAGACCAAGAC
Organism: Ottelia alismoides; assembly: GCA_037367405.1. Lineage (NCBI taxonomy): Eukaryota > Viridiplantae > Streptophyta > Magnoliopsida > Alismatales > Hydrocharitaceae > Ottelia > Ottelia alismoides. Next base: position 188,256 of record JAZKJV010001771.1, read on the forward strand.
CACGGACTATCCACTAACTTAGAAGGAGTAAATAGAATTAAGGATCAAATTCATCATCATCATATCAGTCCATTATCGAAAACCATGACATGATCTCAATGACAAGAAAGTAGCCATCAAGTTCCGCAACATGATCTCCAAGACCCAAAAATCATGATCTTAAAACACATGAAATCATTATATGTTAGGGTCTTTTATCTAAACTTTATATAAATATATATATATGGGATGAATGGGAAAAAGGGGAGAACAAATGAACTTAGTACCAAACAGTTGAAAACATTTTTACTTATGCAAGTAGATGTAAATAGTGCTTATTCCACCTTCCTACTTGCTCTCTTTTGCACATTAAATTACTTGTTATTTATTTTAAACTACGGGGTTGTATTCACGTTTGTGACTCCTTTTCTTCCTTGCACGCATGGCAGGAAAGGAGTTTATTGTTCAGTAGCTATACAGGGTTCCAGAAGACAAGGTCTATACTAGACGGTATGTTATTCTTTTTGTCTCAGTTTTTGTTCGGTTGTTAATGTTATATGCTTCTTTTCTCTTCAGTCAGATTTGGGATATACTGTATATACTTTCAGACATTGTACAGGTTGAAAATGAAATGAAAGTTAATGAAATAAATTCTTGGTGACATTTATCTTTATTATCTTGTGGGTGTGAATGTGAATGTCGAATGTCACTTGCAAATATATTCATTGCAAAAAAAAAATTTCCCCATAAAATTATGTTGTTAATGCGATGTCATAAATGGAATATTGTGAATTGTGTCGTAAACGGGTACCCGGATCCTGAGGGGTTCACAGACGCCTACTCTACTTCTCTCTCTCCCTCTCATTCTCGTGCTCTCTCTCTCTCTCCAAAGGGTGGCCGACCACCATTGTTGAGAAGGAGAGAAGTTTTCGCCTTCGCCTTCGACGACTCGAGGATCTCCTTCTTCTTCGTGGCTACTTGCTGTAGAGGAAGACGACGGATTTCGCTTGACGAAATCAGGAGATCTACTGCTTGGATCTTCATCGAGGATTGCGGGAGGGACGCGACTCATCATCGTGCCCGCAAGTGCGTTCTTCGTGGATCGGACTTGAGACAGGAGGATCTCTTGTTTGGGATCTCGCGATCACAACCACGCTTCAAAGGTATTCCTTATACTTTGTGGTTTAATGAAACGATCCGAGAAGTGTTCTCGTGATCATGTGGTTTCATCGTTTGATTTAAAATTTTTAAATCCGCTGCACCTTGCCGACTAGTACGACTAGTCGCCCCGATCCTATTCGATGCGATCGTCACTTGATGCGCTTGAGGATTCTCAATATCCTTCAGGATAGGGGTGAATATACATGGTGATATTTTCAAAAAAAAAAACGCCGAAATAAGAGGGGGGAGAGGGGCAGCCCCATTAAATCTTATATATATATTTGATTGAAAAACTTCAGGCTACTGACTGAATACTACTTAACAGAAAATATATATATATAACAGTTCAATTGAAATTTGTGACTACTGTAAAACTACTATTAGAAAAATTATATGTATACGGGAGTTAAATTCCTGTGTAGTTTTTAAGTTCTTCTAAGTTTAAGATTTCATTATATATTTATATGTATAAATATACATATATTCATATAAGCATACGAAGTAGACTATTTAATAAGACGCAGTTGGTATATTTGGCTACTTGGAAAATGTCTAATATAGACTAAATTAAGATCGTCTATTAACTACAAAGTACATGATTAAAGACTTAAAGAGAATTGATACACAAATGTTAGAGTATTAATATTCTTGTGAAGTTAACAAATGACTTCCTAAGATCATTAGGATTAGAAATCATCAGTCATTATTATACATAAAGATAAATCTCGATAGAATGCCAAGATTTGTAAAGCCAATCATTGAAGAGATTGTGAAAGGTTGGAGTAGACAAATAAATGGAATTGATAATAACACAATGATATCAATAGGATTATTAACTAAAACACCTAGGTCTAAACAATCAGCTACATAAAAAAACAAGAAAGAGTTAAGTGGTCAGGAAAGTAAAGACTTTCGTGAACCAGTGATGACTTATAATTTGAGTGCCGATCATGGTGCCCCTTGCACCTGACCGTGCGAGGGTGCGGTACCCTCAACTGGATGGGAGATAGGAAGCCCATTTAAGGCAGCGGCCGCCTGGTGCACGGGTCTAGGATGCCAATCCTTGTTACAGTTTTTACATGAGCTCGCATTATTTTTACACCTCGTTGGGATCCCGACTTTTGATCAGTTTCGATGACCCTCTGTTTTAGGATACCCATGTAGGGGATCCTCGGTTTTAGTTTTTCGTATGAGCTCGTTTGTCCGTACCGGTCGAGCCCATCTAGAGTGACTTTTCCAGAGAGTCTATCTTACCCGTTTCAGTGGCGTACACGAGAAAACCCGGATATTCACTCCGTCTCACACTCATGACCCTCCGTTAGTTTTCCCCTTAACCTAACCATATGATTGGGTTAATCCAACCCTCAGTCTATCCAACGGCTGTTAAAAAATTTCAAAAAAAATAAAAAAAAAATTTCCTCTTCCATCCGCTTCTCCTCCATCTGTTGCAGCATAGTGGACCCCCTCCCCTTCTTCTTTCTCCGCCTGCAGCCACCCCTCCGTCCGCAGCCACACCCTCCTCCTCCTCCTCACCCACCTCCCTCGTCCTCCTCTTCTTCCCCCCGACGCGTCCTCCCCTTCTTCCCCTGCCACCCCGGCCTGAAAGCCCTCCCTACAACCCGGCCTCCACATTGTCGCCCGCCTGCAAGCCCGGACTCCAGAGCCCCCCATACCTCCCACCGCAAGCTCCCTCCTCCCCAAACCCCAAGACTCGACCTTGCAGGCCCCGTCCCCACTGCAAACCCCGACCCTAGAGCCCCCCGCGTATGCAGGCAAAGACCCCATGCCCCCCCCTCGCGCCGCCTACACCCAAACCGCGTCCGCAGACCCCGGAACCCCCCCCCCCCAAGACCCCTGGAACTCCCCCGCATGCCAACCGCGCCTGCAGGCCCTGACCCCCAGAACTCCACCGCGCGCAGACCCTCTCCCCCCCCCCCCCCCCCCGTGTCTGCAGGCAAGAACCCCCCGCGCTGCCTACACCCAAGCTGCGTCCGCAGACCCCGGTCCCCGGAACCCCCCGCGCACTACCCCCTGCCAACCGACCCCTCCGACCCTGGAATTCCCCTGTGCGCCAACCGTGCCTAGAACTCCACCGCGCGTAGAACCCCCCCCCCTCCACTCTCGCACCAACCACCTCCTCCAGCAGCCTTCTTTGCCTCTGTCTCCCAGCCCTTTTAAGAGAGAATACAATGGCATGATTTGCAAATAAGAATAAGCATTAGGGGCGATTTTGTCTCTTTTTTAACGGAAACCGTCAATTATAACAGACATCTCAAACGAAACATAACAAAGGGTTATGTCATGTAAGAGTTAAGCATTACTCGGGGTTTCTCGTGTAATTCGCTATTATGTAGGGTTATGATTGTAATTGTGAAATTACTCAGGGTTATGAGTGTAAAAATCCCTTATTTTTAATATGTTGGAATGTACATAACATCCGTTGACGTCCTCTTATTCCTTGCATGTTTGGCAGGCAAATCGCCTGCGTCTCACTAGTTGATTGATGATCTCGAGCATATTTACATACAGCAGACGGTACAGTTGTAGTTTTTCTTTCAGTTTATGTTGTAGTACCTTCTTTCTCTTCTGTATATTTGGGAGACATGCATACACTTTCCGTTTCTTTTGTTACATTGTGTGCATATATATATGGAAATTAATGAAATGCAATTCGGTGGCCCTTCTTGTTGATGTTCTATGATTGTGAATATTAATTTGAATGTCAGATACGAAACACGAAAAATTTCCCCTCAAATTCAAGTACCTAACGCGATCTTTAATGAACGTAATACCATGAATGTCGCGTAAATGGGTATCCGGATCCTCGGACATCACAACACTCATCAAAGACTTGTACTTCATCACAAGGGTGTATCCGGTACGGTCCCATTTGATTGCAGTGTACTCATTACGGGGTATTTCCCCCGTAGTAAGTAAGATAGGGGAAATAGGTTGAAGCTGGAGTTGGGGTTTGTTGGCTTGAGTTGGTTGCTCCAATGCACGTCATGCGATTGATGAGTTTTTATTATTAATGTTTGAACTCAACAACTAAATGAAGGAAAGATTCCATGAATAGTATGCCTATGTACAAATACAAATATGATTAACCCCAACGATTCATACAAATAAATGTAAAACTGATGAGCTCATTTATGGATGATAATACTAGTACTTGTAAAGTACAAGTAGTAGATTGTATGTAACTTATAATAACCATTTTACAGTTTGTTGAGAAAGTGAAAAATAATTACAAGATGGTTGGAATAGTGAAAATAATTAAAAGAATAATAGTGGAACATGAACATCTCTCTCTTTACTCTTTCACTTCTGCTTAGTGTAGTATTAGCATGTTTAGCTATACTGAGATTTTTGCTCATACGTACTTCTTTAGAAACCCATCCAGGTTTATAGGTTGTTAAGCAGCAGTAGTGACTTAAGCTTACATAGTTTCTACCATAATTTTGGGTAAATTTTCACTCGTAGAGTGGTACTAGTTGATGTTATACTTTTGTAGCTTCTATAGTTTAAGTTATTAGTCATGTAAAAATATATTGTGGACTCTGTTGTAAATATGTAAATTTTAGGAAACCATGAATATATAAATATCATTTGAGCATTTTACTTTTCATTCTTTACATTCTTAATGTTAATCATGATGTATGGATGTGGCTATTACTGAGTATATGGATCCTAGAGATTTAGGTTCGATGCTCTCTCCATGGGGGTTGGGCGTCACAACAACCATTTCCTACGTGGAATCCATGCCCTCTGTATTGTGCCGGAGCTCCTCTGGCACGAGATGTGACCATAGCAGAGGAGATCTGAGAAGTAAAAGTGAGAGGGATCGTATTCCTACTCAAATGGATATAGACCTCCTTCATGGGAGGGATAGAGGCACCTGTTGTAAAAAGCTGGTCGTGAGCAGAATTATAGTGGATATCAAGATCTGCAAGGAAAACACACACCATTGTGGTGTTCTTATAGGCCGTTAGTTGCTCAAGACTAGTGCTAAAGGTAATATAGCTGTGAAGCTTCTTGAACATGTCTCAAAGCCAGGAGTAAAAAGAGAAAGGAGAGGGCACCAATCCTTCTTCCTCAAGAAAATGTAATATTGGAGTTGGAGGATCTTCGTCTCATTCAATTCATGGAAGTATATGGTAGTGAGTATGTGTAAAATAAATTTCACTACCAACTTCTCCCTCTCTAGAAAAATCAGTAGTAATTATAACTCTAGAAATATCTTAAGGAGATGGTCTCCAATTCTAGAGTTTTCTTAAGGTGAGTTAATTCTAATTCTCTAGAATATTCTTGGATGCATTCAACTCCAATATTCTAGAGAATTACAAACTCTTCAAGACTATTGGAGCATTAATATAAATAGAACTTGGGAGCCAATGTATGGAAGCATCAATGGGAGGCATCAAAGTAAGGAAGCAAGCAAAACAAGTGAGAGATAAAGTAAGGAGAGCCACCAAGCAAATGAACAAGAGAAAAGTTTGAGCGTTTTGGTATTGTGTCAAGTGAGTGTTAGTCTTCTTAGAGAGTTAAGTGGTTGTTGTATATTACGTATTTGCATTGTATTTTCAGTAGCAATAAACAATACATCATCTATATTTTAGTCAAGTATTCTACAAGTGGCATTAGAGTAGGTCCATCCTTCAGGTACAAAGGTTAGTTCTTCTTAGGGATATTGTGCTCGTCCACCAAATAATTTAGTCTCACTTGTATTCTAAGAAAGTATGGTCATGTCTGTTCAAAGACGGTGAGGAGAACTATTTGTCTGCATTTTAAGTTGTTCCTTGAGATCTTCCAAGGGGAGATTCTACCCGCGTACATCCTAGGACTGTGAGGTCGATTTGGTCAAGGACCCGTTTTCTTTGACAAAGTTAGGAAAGATCATTTGATCGATATAGCGGACGATATTGGTGCAACCAACTCCATCAAGAAGCTCAACGAGCATAATTACATGGAAGACATGCATGAAGTCCAGGGCAAGCCCTTTAGGAAGTAACCAGTGGTGATTACGTGGTGTCGACGTCAACAGAACAGATGGATGCTCTGAGTAAAAGGAAGATCAAGATTGGGAACGTAATGTTCGTGCACAAAATGACGATCGAGGATGATCTAATTGAGCACAACCAAGAAGCCACTACTCTGAAAGAAGCTTGGGATGCACTCTTCACGTTATTCTTGTGTAAAAATGATGTGTGATTGCAGTTGTTGGAGAGTGAGCTAATGACGCTCAAGCAAGAAGAAATGGAAATCATTCAATACTTCACAAAGGTATGCTCACTCTGTGGAGATATCTCTCAATTAGATCCGTATTCAAAAATTAGTGAGCCACGGATGCAAAGAATTATTATCCATTACTTGAGGTCAGAATACAGTGCATTTGTCACTGTTGTCTCCGAGTGGCCCACTCAGCCCAATTTGTTAGATTCTAATAGTCTCTTAGCAAATCAAGAGACTTTAGCCAAGAAAGTGGTTGGTTAATTAGTAAAAGGTAGAGAAGAAGCACCATTTAGTGTACATAAACGAGAAAAGCTATAGGAGTCACGTCAAAAAGATTCAACTCCTCGATGGAAGCAACATCCTTAGAGGAGTTTCAATCAAAGGCAAAATGATTTTTTTATAGAAAAATAAAGAGGGATTCTTCGTTTGTAGGAAGAAGGGACAGTATGCACACGACTGCAATTCCGGAAGAAGCTGACCAAAAGTAATATTGCAACATCAAGCAGTCAATATGAAGATTTTTTAGAAGAAAATCGAGATCATGAGGCATGTATGATGTTCACATTGTATGAGGATTTATCAGAGGATGATTGGGCTGAGGCCTATACGATGCTCATTTTGTCGGAGGATTTATCATAAGATGGTTGGGATGAGGAAGCTTATATGTCAATTATGCAAGAAGATAGATCAGTTTTCGATGAAATATCTTCGCGGTGGTCACTACTAGAGGTTACACTACTAGATACAAGGATTTTGGGAGATCAATTAGAAGAAAATTAAGGAGAGCTTCAATAAACAGAAGATGACTCTACGGAAAAAGACGAGGTGCTCAAGGTTGTAGAGAAGACAATCAGTACCCAAGAAAGTGAAGTCCATCAAAAAACTCCATAGGAGTATCATCCTACTTAGCATGAGATCGATGAAGATTCGAGTGTGCCCCTTCAAGGATCTACCGAACTACGTAGAACAAATCTTTGGTATGTTAATATTATAGTTGTTGAAGATGAAGGGTTACAAGAACCCACTACATAGTGGAGAAATGCAACGGAGGAAAAAACTAAGGCATTGCGAAAGAATCAAATACGGGATCTTAATCTTAAGCCATGAAATATAAAGATGATTTACAAATTGAAGACACATCCAGATGGGTCTACCAAAAGGTATGAAGCTCAAATGGTCTCTAAACAAAATGGTAGGACCATGATGAATTATTTAGTCAAGTTGCGAAGATGACTGCATTAAGTCCTTTGCTAGCCTCAACAGCTAGTAAAACATGGAAGATGCAACAAATAGAAGAGAAGAATGATTTGCTTCATGGATAACTTGATCGAGAGATTTACATGAGCTAATACAGAAGATTCGAAAAAAATAATAACCAAGGGTATGTTTGCAAATTGAAGAAGTCATTATACATCTTGAAGCAAGCTCTTGATTTGACTTGGCATAAAAGAATTTGGTGTTAACGGGGAGTGTTAAAATAAATGTCACCACCAACTTCTCCACAACAACAACAATGCCATTTCTCGCAATTAAGTAGGGTCGAGAACATGGATTTTCTACCTCCAGTCAGATCTATTTTGGGTCATTCTCGAGCTTAAATCCAAATAACTAAGATCCCTTCAGATAGTCTCCTTCCAACACTACTTGGGCCTTCCTTGCCCTCTCTTAACTGGCTCAACATCCCAAATATCGCATGTTCTAACCGATGCATCAACGGTGTCCTTTGCAAATGGCCAAACCATCTTAAGCGATTTTCTATCATCCTATCCTCTCGCATCATTATGAATATGATCTTTTTGTGTATGACCACACTTCCACCTTAGCAACTTCATTTCTGCTACTTTCATTCTCTGCACATGTCTAGGGTTCACAAGCCAACATTCTGGTCCATAGAGCATATCAGGTCTCACGGTTTCTTTGTAATAATTTCCTTTGACTTTGAAAGGGTTTTTTATCATAAGGAACAATAGAGGCTCATGTCCATTTTAGCCAACCTGCATTTATTCCATGAGTAACATCCCCATCAATTTTCCTATCTTGTTGCAAAATAGATCCCAAGTATCTAAAAGAATCTTTCTTCTGAATGTTATCATCTACAATCTTCACTACGAGTCCATCATCGTTGTGTCCATAATGTGCACTCCATATTTTCAGTATTAGTCCTACTTATACAAAATCCTTTAGTTTCTAATGCATATCTCCAAACCTCCAGCTTCTCAATTAGTCAATCTCTTGTCTCATCGATCAATACAATATCATCGACGAACAACATACAACAAGGTATCAGAGATTTAAATTTCGCGAAATTTCGGCGAAATTTCGCCGAAATTTCGGTTTCGACAGGGAGGGTCTTTCGAAACACATATATATGTCGATTTCCCGGATTTCGATCGAAATGGGTCGAAATATCGGTGATATTTCGATATTTCGACTTATATCGGTCGAAATTTATGTTTTCAATTCAAATTTTCTCGGATTTCGACCGATATGGGCGAAATTTCGCCGATACCTATGTAAATCAATGATATTAGCGATGTGTTCTTAATTTTAGTCATTTTACTAACCATTTACCAATACTCTATATCAAAACACATCATAATTTATATATTTTGTTTCGGGTCAGGGGCGCTGCCCCCGCACCCCCGCAGCGAGACCTCCGTTCTGGTAGGGTATGGTGCAACAGGGGGGATGCATACAATGTTTCTTCAACGTAGGGAGCTTCACCTCCCTTGTTTGGGCAATGGAGATGAAACAACTCTATAGATTCTAGAGATTCGCTATAGCTTCTTTGCTTCATTCCTTTTGTCATTTATCTTTGTAAAATATATCATCTTTACTGTAAGTCTGTAATTAATTATGTAATTCACTAGAACTGTATGATATCTATCAGTCTGCTCAACGATATGCCCCGATATGTGCGATATAAGGCATATGGATGAGAGATATGTGTGATATAAGTGTGCATTTCTTAGCTATTATTGTTTTAAGAACTTGGATTTAATGATATCCATTTCCAATATGTATCAATCAATAATCACCCTTAACAGTAAAACGATCGATATACTGATATGATCGATATGTACGATATAAGGCATATGGATGAGAGATATGCGTGATATAAGTACACATTTGTTAGCTATTGTTGTTTTAAGAACTTGGAGTGAACGATATCCATTTCCAATATGTATCAATCAATAAGCAGCCTTAACAGTGAAATGATCGATATGACCGATATGTGCGATATAAGGGGCATATGGATGAGAGATATGTGTGATATAAGTACGCATTTGTTAGCTATTGTTGTTTTAAGAACTTGGATTTAATGATATCCATTGCCAATATGTATCAATCAATAATCAGCCTTAACAGCGAAATGATCGATATGACCAATATGTGCGATATAAGGGGCATATATGAGCAATATGTATGATAAAACTGTATATTTGTGAGCTATTTATTGTTGTAAATAACTTGAAAGATCTTAATTTGCAAAAAAATGGTCGAAAAATGACTTTTTGAGTCATTTTTTACATTTCCACTGAGACGGTCAAAATTTCCCGAAATTTCACCGAAATTTTGGTATTAAAGGTGACCGAAACGAAATCAAAATCGAAATCTCGAACCTTGCAAGGTATATCATCCTGAATGTAACTAGTCAACTCATCCATAATCAAAGCAAGAAGGAATAGACTCAAAGTTGAACCTTGATGTAGACCGATGCTGAAGTTAAAATAGTCAGTCTTCCCAGACTGGGTCCATACACAAGATGAAGCCCCATTATATATATCCTTTATAAGGTTAATATATAGGAAATGTACTTGTCTCTTCTCCAAAACTATCCACAATATCTCCCTTGGGACTGAATCATAAGCCTTCTCCCACCAACTTCTCCCCCTCTAGAAAATTCATTATTAATTATAACTCTAGAAATAGCTTGAGGAGATGGGCTCCAATTAACTAGAGTTTTCTTAAGGTGAGTTAATCCTATTCTCTAGAATATTCTTGGATTCACTCAACTCTAATATTCTCGACAATTCCATACTCTTCAAGGCTATTGGATTACTAGTATAAATAGGCCTTGGGAGTCATTTTGCGGAAGCATCAACGAGAGGCATCAAAGCAAGGAAGGAAGCAAAACAAGTGAGAGATAAAGTAAGGAGAGCCACTAAGCAAGTGAGAAAGAGAAAAGTTTGAGTGTTTTGTTGTTGTGTCAAGTGAGTGTTAATCTTCTTAGAGAGTTAAGTGGTTGTTGTATGTAGTGTATTTGCATTGAATTTTCAAGTAGCAATATCCAATACATCACCTTTATTTGAGTCAAGTATTATACGTCTCACATTGCCTTAGTAGTGGACTGATGTAAAACATCGATGATGTTCTCCATTCTAATAGTGATGGAGAGACAAATACATGTTCATGTATTGACTTGCTTCCATGAAGTTTTTGCTCCAGTCTTATCGGTTGGCTCAGGATGCGTTAAAGTATATTTTTTGCTATTGTTCTCCATAATACTCATGAACTGCATTGACCATTATATGTAGTTGGTCCCATTCATCTTAACGGTGAGAGTGGAGCCTTTGAATGGCCCAAAGGATCAACGAAGTCATATCAACCATGTTTTCTATCATGATAAACGAAGGAGGCCAAGAAGGACATGACTGATGGCAACGATATGATTTTATCTACACAATCATGTATATAACATGTTGTATGTGCAGACTCAGAGCACATTTTCTCATCATCCGAGTCAGTTCTCTAGGGCAATCGAAATGGATGTAAATGGTTAAAAACATTTAGAACTGTCCTAAAATCAACACAGTAGATGAGTCACGGAGACCTAAGGATGCGCGTTGGCCCGATAGCACAGGAAATGACATATGCTTTCTGGTATGCTTCAAGAGGTAGTGCAGAAGTGCTAGGACACTACTTGGACTGATGGGAACCTTGCAAGTTCTCGGAGCACCTCTACAAGGTCTTGGGCAATGCCGAGGTGGTGTTGGATCTCGTGGGCAGCGTGAATTCCCAAGGTGAGCCTCAATTCCCAAGGCAAGGGACCATTGGTGAAGGTCACACGATTCTCGAAGTAGGGCGCACATGCTTCAAAGAGGGCGAGCAAGATGGCCGTCAGGTGTAGATCTAGGGAACCAAAGATACCACAGCTTTGGTTCTGGTCCGCCGCTCTGATACCATGCCAAAAGAAATGAAAGGGTTGTTTATTCTGAGGCCACATAGCTCCTTTATAAAGAGGAGAAACCCTGAAGGAAAACAACAGATGAAAATATTACATAGAAAGAAAATAACAAATATGTAAATACTATTTCTTATAACAATAAAGGGTAGTCCTAACTATTTTAGTTGCTTTAATGGATTACGTTTGCCTTTGGAAATCCATGGTTTCTAAGGAAGCTGCTCTGACCAAGGAAGTGCATGTGCCCACAAGGAGAGGGTTCTAGGCACAACGGAAACTTATTTACCGCTCATATGCCCCAATTGAAACTCATTTACTCACCCGAGGAATCTCAATTCATTAAAAGCCTTATTTGTTCCAGGAGAATCTCATTAGTCCCAAGAAAAACTTATATGGCGGGAGGAAAGCGCGTTTGCCTAGGGAAACTAAGTTAATTAAGTAAAGACGTATTTACTCAAAGAAAGCCCGTTTACATTAGGGAAACTAAATTAATTAATCAAAGCCTTATTTACCCAAGTGAAAGCTTGTTTGCCTCAGGTGAAACTAAGTTGGATGAAAGAAAGCCTTATTCGACCCAAAGAAGCCTCAGTTCCACGACTAAAATTGACTTTAACATGGTTAAACAAGGATGATTTATCCTCGCTAGAGTAACATATGACGAAGGCGAAGGGGTATTTGTTTTCTCACTAACATGAGCGAACCCCAAAGAAAAAAATATTTGTAACGTAAAATCTCCCTTCTTTGGTTCCCTAGATATAATATGATTGCCCCTTAAAATGTTTGCTATTTCATTTTGCAACCTTCAATTAAGCTGTGTATCTTGAAACTCCATCTTTGAGAACGCCTGATGCAATGCCAATTGACCGTGGATAAAGAGGCCCAATCATTTGTTATTACTTCATATCTTTTACATCTCAAATGTGAGCTTGTTCTCTCAAGTCCAATCCAAGCATGACAATGTATATGGAACACACACCCTACTATCACAAGTTCTCAAATATCGATTGGTGTAACTTTAACATTTCATCGCATATTTTGCTCGCACGTTACTAAATTACATTAAAAAAGGCATTTAATAACTCAGTGACTAATATATAGAGCATATGAAAATCAATAGTAGAACCCTTTGTAATGTTATTTGGAAGTGTTCACCTTGTTACCAATAGCACGTCCAAAACCACATGCAACTGCACCGGCATCAATATCACCAATGTGTTTTTTGATACTTTTTCTAGCCCTGAGAAAAACTAGTCAAATTTCAATACGAAGATGGCATATTCATGATAAACATCTGATGTAAAACACTTTATAAAGGAAATAACTTCCAAAGGCAAACTTAATAGATAAATGTTACCATGCAGAAATCAGTAGTGCAGCCAACTGCCTTGAACCGACTCTTTCGAAAATGGTTCCTTCTCCGAGGGTCTTCCCAATATTATCCATCCACCAATGTCCATTTGCGCTACCCTCAAGTCCCACCTGAATTTTAGAAAAAAATTATTTCCATTTAAATATCGCATACATTGAAATAAAACAGACATCTCAGAGATAAAAATTGTTCGATAAAAATAATTCATAATATATATTCTGTTAAGGTGTATAATCACCTAATACAGACAATAGATATGAATAGATAGTTCAACCAACTATTTTTCATCTATTAAGCCTTGAATAGGACATCTAGCACAACCGAGCAAAACAAATTAGTTTAATAAGGACACCAATAAGATAATGGATCCAGTTCCCAATGGGATGGTTAATAAGGAAATTTACGATGAAGAAAATTTAAAAGAATTAATAGAGTTGGTGTATTTTCTTTTAGGTGTGAAAATTCTCAATTGTCAGAAAGCAAAGGAGCAAAATATCTCAGTTAAGAATAACAAACATCTCCACTAGAAAACAATTCCTTGTGAAAAACTAAAATTCTTATTACCTCACCTACTGATATTTCCAGGTTAAAGAAGATCGTGTGCCATTAATGATTAAACATAGGTTAGAATAAATAGTGTCCTAACAAAATTGGATGGATTCCTTCCCCGGGACAATACTTAATGGATCTCAGTGTCGAAGATCTTAAATTCTTAATAGGCACTAAGGATCCCACTGCCATCAGGACAATACTTAATGGAGTTCGTGTGCACACGTGCAAACCAACACCACATTCATCAAAGAACATAAAATGGAAAATGTCATTTGATTTATACTTAATTCAGAGATAATGTTGAAGAAGCTCACTGTTTCTTTTGCGGCAGCCATGGCAAGAAAACCAGCTCCCATGTCTACTTCTTGCAACCCAACAACAACTACATCAGCCTCTGAGGATGCACAGCCAACCCAAGATACAAGGGAATCATGAGCAGCTCTCCCCTGACCAACATTCCAAGAGCCAACCATAATTTTTACATGTTCCCTTTTGGAGAAGAGGGACTCCTTGAGCGTTAACTCAGATCGAAGAATGTCATCTGTTGGCCCAGGAGATGTGAGGCTCCATCCACGTATACCTCCATGATTGGCTAATGTAAAGATATAATCACCTCCCACGGCCAGTTTAATAACTGGACTACTGTGGGCAACCCATCCTCCCAATAGATTTCCCTCAAGATCCAGGATTTGGATGTGCCCACTCATATAACCAACCCAGATTCTTGTCCCAAAAGCACATAGGCACTGCACGGATGAAGAGTGATGTTGTACTTCTTGTAACCTACTGGCATTACCATCCCACTGAACCAGCATGCCATTGTTGAGCCCTGTCCAAATCATTCCATCCATGGATATAATCATGGCTTCAGTTTTTTTGTTGTCCTCTCCAAATGCACTTTTTGAGGCAACTCTTCGAACAGCATCAGCTGCTCCCATCAAAGCATTGCGTGATCTTTGAAAAAAACTCACAGATTCCTTGGACTTCTCTTTCTTGGATGTTGATGTGGGCTTCACCTTTGTCTCCTCGTCACAAGAATCATGTCCAGATGAAATGTCACCTTTATTCTCCACTTGGCCATCTATATTAAATACTCTTAAAAGTTCCTTCGTACGAGAATTCCTGATGATGAGAAGACATGTAAATTCAAGAAACTAGGTTAAATTGTAAATTTTGCATAACATTATTTCATAAGCAGAAGTTATAAAACTACTCATACAGGAGCAAATTTAATCTTAATCTTTGGCAAAAGACCAAAGAAGAATCAATATGTACCATAGTGCAAAGGATAGAGAGGTTCCACTCCAGACCTTCGATCTGCAGTTATCAGATACCAGAAATTTTATGTCAGCCAAAGGCAAAGGACAAGCACCATTGATGGTGACCTGGCTTCTGAGATCAGTTGCTGCTCTCTCCACCAACAAGGCAGCCAAGTGTTTTTCCTCCATTTTCAAGGAAAGGGACTTCTCAATTGTTTCCCAAGGCCAGATCTTAATAATACCTCCTTCTGAACCAGACCATAAATCACCTGCATTAGACAATAACAGCAAAAGGAAATGTCATAAGCTTCTACAGTCTGAGTTAAACAAAGATCTGAGTGGGAAGTATAACCTTGACCCCATTGGAGATATTTCACTACATTATAGATATAGCAACAAACTCACTTCAAGTGAATGAAATTAGAACTGTAAATAGGACAAAAAATGAAATCAACAACATACGACATATACATATGTACCAATAAAATGTTTCAAGATGCCCACCGCTTGTAAAAAGATAGCATCAGATTTTAGAAAACTTTTAGAACTGTGTTGCAATAAGGACTAAATAATTTCCCTTCCCTGTGCCTTTTTCCCCTAAATAACGCAGATGTGTAACAGAAATTTGGGTGATCATCGAATTTGCTAAAACTTACTTGAGCCCGTCCCCCATTAAATTACACCATTCCTTCTAATCCACAGAGCACACAAAACCACTGTAACGCCTTGGGCTTAGTCATCCGGACCATCATCGAGGAAAAATAGCCCTGACAACTAGTTGGGTCCGGCTCGAATGAACATGTTGACAACTACCCAGAATGCTTAAGTCCAAGTTGTCAACTAGTAATCCCCCACTCTTGTGACCCACTCTCACACTTTGTGAGTTCCGATGTGGGACTATAATGGGGTTGAGATGTTACAAACTACCTTGTTTATATTCACAACATCCTCTTTGCAATATGGCCCATCATTTATTCCCAATGGTGGTGGCAGTCGCATGCTCTAGTAGTCTTTTCCTCCTATCTCTTGTAGGAGTGGCTCCACCTCTACGGTAGGCATTTTCCACTATCCAAGATGAATGTACCATAGAAAAGGATCTTCAGAGATGGAGGCCGTTCCTCTCATGACCCCCACCAAAAATCTTCCTCGTTTGGATGTCCTGAAAATAACAACACACCTCATCAAAAATAACACGACAGTTAAGCTGACGACATAGCTTCTATACTGATAGAAGGCTGAGAAGAAAAGCAGGGGCACAATGAACATCTATTAGATGCAGCTTGGAAGAAAAGTTAACAGTACCAACAACAGTCACTGGGGAATGATCCCCATTAGCAACCCGAACAGTCTTCACAGAGGAAGACGGCTGGGAGGAGGTTAGCAAACTTCCTTCTCCCGTCAGATGGGTAGAGGCTCCAGAGTCAATAATCCATGCATGCTTAGAGGCAGAGACAGAGTTTACTACTGTACCTGAGGTAGTAGCTCGGCTAGCAGTAGGAGCAGAAGCATTACTATCAGAAGGACTAGATTCTTGCAACAGTTACCGTAGGCGAGCATATTCAGAAGCAGTGGATGGGGTTTGTGCCTTGCTGGTATGCTGAGTAGATGTTTCTGCAATTGCATCATACGATACTTCATCATAGGCACTGTCGGCATTAGGTCGCATCCCAAACGTTGCCCAGCAGCGATCAGAAGGGTGATTCCATCGTCCACAGTGTACGCATGCTGGATACCGAGCAGAAGAATCAAGACCATGTCCATGATTGCATCCGCGTCCAGAGTCACGACTGCGTCCAGATTCACGACCACTTCCATGCCCTGAGTCACGTCCCTGTCCTCCTTGATAGTTATGACGCCCTCTGTATCCTGAGGAGGTATAGTGGACCATCGTCTCTGTAGAGGTGTGGGTGGTAGAGTGTTGAATTAGAGCCTCTAGCTCCTGTAAGCGTCCGAAGATTGTCTCAAGAGTAGGTAGAGTATCAGCCATCAGGAACTGATATTTCACAGGCTTATATTTTGGATTTAGTCCCTAGAGAAATCTGTAAACCTGTCATTCAGCATGTTCTCCTACTTGTTTATCACAACATGTAGGCTGAAAAATAAGGAGTTCCTCAAAAAGGTTTGTAAGAAGCATGTAGTATTCAATAAGACTTGATTCTCCGTGAGTAGCAAATCAAATCCTTGTGTACATGTCTGACAGACGAGACTTAGTCGTCTTCTGAGAATATGTACACTCAAGGTTTTCCCACATTGCCTTAGCGGTGTCTTTGTAAAGAAGATTCACAACAATGTTTGGATCGACACCGTTCGTCATCCAAGTGATAACCTGGTAATTATCAACAAACCAAGTTTCATAGTCCTTATATGTTTCCGCAGGTGGAACTTTTATAAGAACGTAGCTCTTGCGCTGGCCACCCTTCTGCTAAAGCTCTCTTAATGATGTTCCCTGAACTTTCTATGCTGAAACCCTTTGAGTGTGAGGCATGTTAGTTCGGGAAAGATCATCGAGCCTCCTTTCCTACACGGACTGAGCCTCGCCACCGTACTCCTTTTGCACTTGTTCACTGTGATATCTGGGGACCCTGTCCGGTCCGAAATCTAAGTGGTCATAAATATTTTGTTGTCTTTGTGGATGACTACAGTTGATCATCTAGGGTTTTCCTGTTAAAGGAACGTTCAGAAATCAACAATATTGTCAAGAATTTCTTAAACTATGTCCAAAACATCTTCTCCACTACTGTTAAAATATTTCGTTTTGATAATGCATTGGAATTTACACAAAATGATTTAACATCCTTCATTGCTTCCCAGGGTGCTATCCATCAAACCTCTTGCCCATATACCTCCCAACAGAATGGGGTAGCCGAAAGGAAACTTCGACATCTCCTCGACATTGCTCGATCTCTTCTTACCCAAATGAAGGTCCCCAAAACCTATTGGGGAGATGTTATTCTCACTATTGCCCATCTTATCAACAGAGTTCCCTCTGTCTCCCTAAATGGCTCCACACCTTTTGCCTTATTGTATCCTAATGACTAATCATTTCCTCTACCTATGCAGATTTTTGGATGCACTGCCTTTGTTCACAACTTTCATACTGCAGACAAATTATCATCACATGCAATTAAATGTGTTTTTCTAGGTTATTCCCAAACAAAGAAAGGGTATAGATGATATGATCCTTGTAGTAAGCACTATTATATATTAGCTGATGTCACCTTTTTCGAACAAACTCGCTTCTTCAATAAAGATGTGTCTGACATACCATTAGAACTTCCTCCTCTACCAATTGTGTATAAAAGAAAACATGTGTCCCCTCTTGTTCATGTTCCTCTACATGTTACTTTGTTGCAGGAAAATATGCCATCTTCAAGTGCCCCCACCAACACTACCCTGGATGATCCTTAGGAGCTTCCCATTGCCCTACACAGAACAAAGAGGCAATGCACTATTCATCCTATGTCTAATTTTACGTCCACAGATAGCCTATCATGTTCTGATAAAAGATATGCATATGCTTTTATGACAATCTCTGTTTCAAGAGACTATCACAGTGCATTACAGGACCATGGGTGGTGACAAGATATGAATGAAGAAATGGATGCTCTCAATTTCAGAGGAACATGGGATCTAGTTCAGTGTCCCCAAGGTGTCAGGCATGTTGCATGCAGATGGGTCTTTACTACGAAACATTCTCTAGATGGTTCTATTGACAGACTGAAAGCAAGACTTGTGGCAAAAGGCTTTACACAGACATATGGAGTTGATTACTTCAAGACTTTTTCACCTGTTGCCAGGATGGGGTCTATTCACACTATCCTCTCTGTAGCCGTGAACAAAGGCTGGCCTATTTTTCAACTGGATGTCAAGAATGCATTTCTATATGGTGATCTTGAGGAAGAGGTTTACATGATGCAACCACCAGGTTACGAAGTCGAGGGGGAGTATGTTTGCCGACTTTGCAAAGTAATTTATGGTGTAAAGCAAAGTTTGAGGGCATGGTTTGACAGACTTAGTTCAGATATTTGCACTCTGGGCTTTCAGAGAACTACATCTGACCATTTTGTCTTTGTCAGAAAACGATCAACAGGTACTGTCATACTAGTTGTATATGTGGATGACATGGTTATTACATGTGACGATGATAAAAGAGTGTTAGAAGTGGAGACTTCTCTGCAAAAGGTTTTTGTCACCAAGGATATGGGGCAACTTCATTATTTTCTGGGTATAGAAGTCTTACGCACCAAGAAGGAGCTTCATATGTCACAAAGAAAGTACTGCTTAGATATACTGACTGAGGCCGGACTACTTGGGTGCAAGCCCTCTGGCATACCTGCAGAACCAAAGAAACATTCTACACCAGATGATCCTGCCTTTGAAGATACTACAAAATACAGAAGCCTGGTTGGCAAACTTCTGTACCTTACTGTTACTAGGCCAGACATATCATATGCTGTGAACAGAGCTACCTAACACATGGAGAAAACATGCTACAGCCACTGGCAAGATGTTCTTTAGATCCTTCGCTACCTGAAGGAATCCCCTGGACGTGGTCTATTATATGGGGAAAATGGATAGACTAAGGTTGCTGCTTATGCTGATGCTGATTATGCAAGCTCACCTGAGGATCGTCGTTCTACGACGGGTTATGCGATGATGGTAGGAGGTAACCTTGTTAGTTGGAGGAGCAAGAAACAGACGGTGGTTTCCTGATCCAGTGCAGAGGCTGAATATAGGGCAATGGCCCAAGCCACATGCGAAATTACCTGGTTACTGTCTCTTTTGCAAGAACTTAATATTGCTATCACTACTCATGTTCCTCTATATTGTGATAACAAATCTGCCACTTATATTGCTACAAATCCTGTGTTCCATGAGAAAACCAAACACATTGAGATCGACTGTCATTTTGTTCGTGATGTTGTACGAGAAGGCAAGATTTCTACACCACATATCTCAACAAACCTTCAGCTTGCATATATATTCACAAAGGCCTTATCAAAGAAGCGCCTTTCCTGGATATCTTCCAAGTTGGGCATGATCGATGGATATGCTCCAACTTGAGAGGGAGTGTTAGAGATTGCAGAAGATTTCTTTCTTTATATTATATTGTAACCCCATGAGGGATTTTATGTTAACAGAATATTCTATGTGGCTATTTGTTAAGAGAATATTCTATAGAGCATATTCTATATAATATTCTCTTTTGAGCCCTCTAGGGTTTCGTCCTATATAAGGACCCCTAAACCTCTTGAATAAACAACGAATCATCTTTTCTTATCATCCGTTCACACTCTTGTAGGAGTGGCTCCACCACTATAGTAGGCATTTTCCACTATCAGAGGGAACCTGATATCATTTGTAACATCTTGAACTTAGGTCCACAAACCATACCAAGGAAAACTGGCCAGAAAAAATGTTGGGTCAGGCTCGAATGAACCCGTTAACAACTACCCAAAATGCTTAAGCTCAAGTTGTCAAGTAGCAATCCCCCGCTCTTATGACATACTCTAACACTTCTTTAATTTCCAATGTGGGACTCCATTGAGGTTGGGGTGTTACATAGCATTACCGCATATAAGGAGCCCTACGGTTCAATTCATCATCAAGGAATTACAGTTCTACAATCTAATTTGGTATCAGAGCAAGTCCCCCCCCCCCTCCTTCTCCCCCCCCCTCCACCCTTCTTTGTTGACGTCATAAACGCCCCATCATTTCCTGAAGAACCTCGAAGCCCTCGATGCCCAAAGCCCCAAGCTCCCAATGTTATCCACCCCAAACCCTTGCTCCCATCGTATCTGCTCGATGTCCCTGAATGTCTATATGTATGCCCGTGGGAGGGACAACAAGGCGGCTCAGGGTACGATAAGCCTCCTCAATGGTAGGGAGAATAGTCGCAATGATCATTTGATCACGAGCTACAGCATAGCCAGAGTCGGGTCCTGCTAAAAAATTTCTCGTCCAACTTGGGATCGAGCTGAAAGAAAGTAGGCGAGAACTGCCTTCCTCACAATCTTGAGATGTCACCTTAGATTATGACATCTCCGACTAGGATGTCAAGACTGCTACAGTCAAATATGAGAAAACACATTGCAACTTAAGTCATACCAAACCTCAGGGGGGTTGCAGAATCAAGATAAGGTCGATTGGTGGCAACGTGATAATTTTTTGGTGGGTTGACATACCTACATTGTGGGCTATTACGTGAGTGTCGTCGTAGGAGGACACGCGAGCACACGTGCAGATACGTACAGGTAGGGGTGTGCATGGTGCACGGGTCAGGTGGATACCCGACCCACATTCATTTGGGTCGATCCTATATCCAGTAATATCCAGCAAATCAATTTGGATCGGGTTCCTAACCCGTGATGTATGGGGCTCCAATCCTATTCACTATGGTAACCCGTGGATCGACCCGGTTCCCCAACCCATCCAATCGCCCCTCCTTCTCGCCCCTAAAGCTAAAGCTCACGTCCCGATGCCTTTTATCATCCCTCCAACCCGATAGCCCCTTCTTCTCGCCCCTTTCCTCTTTGAGCGGTTCAGGCATTCTGCCTCCGAGCGTCGAGCGGCATTACCTCCCTCAGCCGTTATATGCGACAAATGCTTCCTTGGAGCAACACCCTCTCCTCTCCCTCAACCGTCGTCATATGCGACAGATGCCTCCTTGGCGCAACACCCTTTTCCATAGCCATCGACACGAGTCACACGCCGCCGCCTCCTTCAAGTTTGACTAACCAATCGGCTCTCCCTCCTTCGATTGGGAATCAATGCTTACGATCTCCATCTCGATCTCACTTTCAAGTCCCTAAATCGCATTCTTTTTTCAACAAACATCTAATCTTTGCAAATCTATACGCTCCATTCTGGTGATCTCGGTTCGGATCTGTCAAGGCTCTCCAAATATGTTCTAAATCGATGTTATCTTCCTTTTTTCAGTTCAATATTTTTTCCATGTCTCTGCTCGTGAATGTGATGACCGATGAGCATAGTTTCGTAGATTTCATATGAGATTGATGCCTTTTCTTCTAATTCAATTCTAAATTTGTGAATTAGAATTCCGATGGCAAAAAAACGCTGAGATTTTACTGTGTATTCGTGACTTTTTTTTGATAAAATTCTCTATTTAATTAACTTGATTATAAATTTTAACGCACATGTCGCTAAATGTGTATGTTATATTGAAATATGAAATATAACATTGTCATTAAACGTGTGCCTTGTCATTAATATGTCAATAATTTACTGGAAGTGAGGATTGTGCTCTGGAATAACTGCTATAAGATGCTGATTTAGTTTTTGAGTTTTGTCCAAATCGATATGTTCACAATATTTTACGGATACCCGCGGGTATCCGTGGTCCATTTAAGAATTCCGGGTATCCATTAGAAGTGGATATCCGTTGGAACGAATTGGGTCGATCCGTAACCCGGTAACGATGGGATGGGGCGGGTCACGATCAAATGGATCGGGTACCCGCACCATGCACACCCCTACGTACAGGTTAGGGCTATAGAGGGATGGTACATGGGCGATGGTGCTTGGGAAGGTGGAAGCAAGGGCAACATGTAGGCTAGGGCGCGGGGGAGTGAGATGGGCATTGGGGAGATGGGAGAGTAGGGTCAACGTATAAGCAACGGGGAACTAGGGCGATTTCGGACAGTGGGGCAAGGGCTTCGCCCGAGAGATTCTACATCTCCGAACCCGAGTGATCCTCCAGAAACTGCATTTGTTGCTCACATAGGAATCTTTATTACTTCTGTAAATAATTTTACGAAACTAGAATGTTTGATTAATACAGGTACATCCACCCACCTATGTGGGGAACAAACCTTACTACTTCATATGTACAAAGTACCACCTTGATGAACAATACAATTTGCAGATGCTCGTTTTCCCCTATCAAGGGACAAGGGATGTACATCTCACCCCTAACATTTGGTTCAATAATGTTATTTTTGTGCATGAGTTTTCCATCAATCTCCTCTATGTTAGCCGGATTTGCAAGGAGCTGAACTGCAGAGCTATATTTGACGTTATTTCATGTGTTTTTCAGATCATACTGACTGGGAGGATGATTCGTGCATGACATGAGGAAGGGGTGTCTATAATCTAATAAAGTCATCTAAGACTGTTGCATATTCTAGAACTCCTTTTTGTGTATATTTTGGTGTTCTCTGCCATTAACGATTGGGTCACCCTTAAATTCACAAGCTTCATCGTGTTCTTCCCCAACTTCCTACCACTGTCAGCCTAAAGTGTGAGACCTGCCAACTAGGTAAACACCACAAGAGTTCCTTCCCGTCTTCCGGTACCATCCATTCCAGAAGTCTTTTTGAGTTGATTCACCTTGATGTTTAAGGGCCTAATCGATATCTTGATCGTCTAGGAAATGGATATTGTGGAGTATTAGTTATGTGCACCTATTGTGGTCCAGGATCCATTTACCTCATCCCAGTGTTTAGTCCCACATTGTCCAGTGGTGGGACTTGGAGGCCCTGTGGAGGCTATATAAGGAGCCCCAGGCCTCCTGTAACAAATGAGAAAGTGCAATGCATAACACGCCCCTTTGAGGGCTTCTCCCGTGGTTTCATCCCGCTCCTCACGGAGTAGGGTTCCACGTAAATCATGGTGTTTCCATGTTCTATTTTTCTGTCATTATGCTATGTTTATCATTATCGCTTCTGCTTCTGATTTTCTAACATGGTATCAGAGCAGGTCGATTCTCAAGGATTTTTAGTTCTTTATTCTGTTCTTGATTCGACTCTCGAGGATTTCAAGATCTTTATTTTTTCTCTCTCGAGGTTCAAGTTTGATGTTGAAGATTATTGTTCATGAAAAGATTTATTCAAGGTTTCTAGGGTTTTCTAAAACCCTAGATCTGGAGTTCGTGAAGATCAAGCGCCTCATCGTTCAAGCCTCCTGGATTCTTCCCTCACGAGAAACCCTAATCCTTCGTGCTCCAATCTCCAGCAGGCAATCAACCCAGGTATACAGGACCTGCGTGCTTCCAGGCAACGCACATCCAGGCCGTAGGATCCACCAAACCTCCCAGCGACCCATCTCTCGTGCTAGCACAAGCCTCCTGGCATCGCCACCTTCGTCTTCAGGCGCAACTGACGCATCCAGGGCAAAGGAGCCCTTCTGCTACCAGGTGAAATCCCTCTTCATCGCGCCATCACCAACTGCGCCCTAATTGGGCTGCTCCAGCACCAGGAGACTCCCATCACCAACTGCGCCCTAACATGGTGTCTTGGCGGTGGCGACACTCCCAATCGGCGGCAATCGGGAGCCCCCCCGCCCTCCTCCCTCACACGCACTCCAGATGAAGAAACCCCACCAAGTGGCGGCGGCGCCATCCTCGCTGTAGATCTCCAGGCGAGGGCCCCACAGGCTCCCAGCAACTCTCCAGAGGCGGCGCGATTCATGGCGAACCCCAGTCGTGCTCCTGGCACAACAAGCGGCACCTTCCTGCGTGCGCGCAACATCCAGATCTCCGAATAGGGCCCTCCAGTCGGGGATGCCCTCGTGCAGGCACGATCCTCTGGCGTCGCCTCCTCTCTGGCCCGCCATTGCCATCGGCATCGGTTCCAGCAGCGCCTTCTTCATAGGCGGCACGGCGGCGAGTGCTCCCATCGGCGGCACCTTCGGGAGACGAAGAAGAAGCCTCAAGTCGGGGGTGTTATCGTTTGAGTCAAGGTTCCCAATAGGGGAACCCTAAGGGCCCGTTCGGTTCGGGAATAAGCAGGAATAAGCATTGGGAATAAGGAGAATAAGGGTCTATTCTTTGTTCGGCTGGAGAATAGGAATAAGGAGAATAAGGTGAAATAAAGGTAGGTAAGGTGGGATAAAGATAGGAATAAGAGTGAAATAAGATGGAATGAGGAGGAATAATCGTACCACGGGAAACCGTGTCGGATGGAGAATAGGCCCCTTATTCCAGGGCCTATTCTCCAAACGAACAGGCCCTAAGCGGGCCTGATGGTTTGATTTTATAAAAAAATGTTATTGAAACCCAGCGGCCAGGGGCTCAATGTTAAAAAAAAGGAAAAGAGGGGGATGGTTTTTTTGGGCCCTGTTTGGCCGTGTAAATAAAGGAAAGATAGAAAAAAAATCGTACAAAAAAAAGAGATACGATTATAAAAAAATGACTTCAAAAAAATTTAACAAAAAAAATGATGATTTGAGAAGCCGAGAAAAAAAAGATTGAATTCGGCATTTGTGTTATTTTTTCCTCCCCATATTTATGCATCTTTGTTGTCTTCTCCCAACATTGTCGATGTATCCATTTTCCGACAAGTATGGGAGAAAGGGGGAGTATATGTAGAGTTCTTTGGCATCATATATCACTCTGACGATTCAGATTCAAGCTCCGATTCAGAGACAGTTCAGATTCCAGTCCAGATGCCCGTCCAGATGATCAGACTCTACATTCCAGTTTCAGATACGCACTTGCATGCGGTCATTTTCAGATGAGCACATGATTGCCATCTTCAGTTTTGAGGTCCCCATCATTATTCTTGTTGTTTTGGCCAGAGTCTTCATGTGAGCCATAGGGACTCCAGAGTAGAGGATCATTCCCTATGCAATGTTGGCAAGGGTTTCCATGTGGTATCATAGGTACACCAGAGTAGTGCACCATTCTCTGTGCCAGATGGGAGAGACCCAGTTCTCTGACGAGGAAACTTCAGGCACAGTTTCAGACTCGATGGTCAGATTTCGAGTCTTCAGTTGACTTACACTCCAGTCTGCTCGTCCTCCTCACCTGCACGGCATGAGAAGCGACGCCTTCGACTGCAGCAATGTGTGTGTTGGGTTGATATTGTCCGTAGTGTCCTGTAGCGTTGAGTTGAGTCTCTTTCTGTTTGTCCAAGCTGAGCATTGCATGCTCCAGCTTGAGGGGGAGTGTTGGAGTATTAGTTATGTGCGCCTATTGTGGTTTAGGAGGGTAAATGGATCCCTCCAGGATCCATTTACCCCATCCCAGTGTTTAGTCCCACATTGTCCAGTGGTGGGACTTGGAGGCCCTGTGGAGGCTATATAAGGAGCCCCAGGCCTCCTGTAACAGATGAAAAAGTGCAATGCATAACACGCCCCTTTGAGGGCTTCTCCTGTGGTTTCATCATGCTCCTCACGGAGTAGGGTTCCACGTAAATCATGGTGTTTCCATGTTCTATTTTTCTGTAATTATGCTATGTTTATCATTATCGCTTTCGCTTCCGATTTTCTAACGGATACTATTTGCTTTTGTATAGATGATTTTTCTCGTGTATCGTGGACCTTCTTATTAATATAAGTTTGATGTTTTCTGTATTATTGTTCACTTTATTAATGAATAAAGAATCAGTTTATGGCACCTTTATCAAAGTCTACAATCAGATAATGTCGATAGATTCTTTCTTATGACATGTGGTCATTTCTAGCAACCCATGGGATTTTACATCCGACTACTTGTGCCCATACATCACAACAGTATGGTGTGGTTAAGCGCAAACATAGGCATATCCTTTACATTGCAAGAACCCTTCTCATAGATTATCATGTTCCTTCCACCTACTGGGGTAATGTTGTACTAATTGTCACTTATCTCATTAAATGTATTCCTTCTACCTCTTCTGATGAGCAGGTACCCAATGAGGTTCTTTTTCCAGGGAAAGCCTTGTTTCCAGTCTCCCCAAAGGTTTTTAGGTGTGTTTCCTTTGTTCATATTCTTGGTCGGGGAAAGGATATACTTGTTGCCATAGCAGTTAAATGCATTTTCCTGGGGTACGTTAGGAATCAAAAAGGACATAGATACTATGATCCTAAATACAAAAGGCACTATACAAGTACGGATGTTACATTGTTTGAGTCCCTTCCCTTTTACTCTAGGTCTGGCACACATGTTGGTCCTCCAGCCTCATTTACAGCTCCCATTTTGTTCCTCCTCCACAGGTTGATCTTTACAGGATGACTACTCCTCAGAGTGGTTGCCCTTCTAAGTTGGCACCATCTCCTCAAGTATGTCCTTCGACTGAGTCTTTACTGACTAACTGTAGTGCTACTTCCATAAATACAAATGCAGGTATCAACAACAACCCAATGGATGGTACAGTTGACCTTTCAGTAGCTCTACGAAAGGGGTCCATATAGTATCTATCTCGTTATATGTGTACCACGCATCCTATCCACGACCATATCCTTCCTTGGACTCGGCTCCTCCTACATACAGTGCATTCAGGAAATCTCATATACTGTTATCTCGTGTACTCATACTGAGACACTTTGTGATTCTAGATGGCGATTATCAATGGAAGAAGAAATGGGTACACTAATCTCAAGACATACCTGGAGGCTAGTTAACCCACCAAGAGACAATCAAAATATAGGATACAGATGGGTGTTCACAATCAAATATAATCCAGACACGTCAAGCTCTAGATACAAAGCATGACTTGTGGTAAAAGGGTTCACATAAACCTATGGAGTTGACTTTTTTGATAAATTCTCTCCATTCACATGACTATCCATTGTATGTATTCTCATGTCTCTTGTTGTCTAACTTGATTATCCCTTGCATCAGCTTGATGTGAAGAATGCCTTACTTTATGGTGACCTTCAGGAGATTGTCTATATGCAGCAAC
This sequence comes from Ottelia alismoides, assembly GCA_037367405.1. Lineage (NCBI taxonomy): Eukaryota > Viridiplantae > Streptophyta > Magnoliopsida > Alismatales > Hydrocharitaceae > Ottelia > Ottelia alismoides. The sequence continues at coordinate 215,616 of JAZKJV010001771.1, forward strand.
CTCCCGGCTTCGAGGCTCAAGGGGAGTGTCATAGGTTTGCCTACTATGCAAGGCCATATATGATCTCAAGCAGAGCCCTATGTCTAGTTTCAGAAATTATCAAAAGCACTAGAGAATATAGGCCTCATTAGATATTCGACAATGGAAGAGGAACCGTGATAATGATTGTCTGTGGATGACATCATCCTCATTGGAGATGACTCTGACGGTATTGTAGAAATGAAGAAGCAGCTAGCAGAACAATTTGTTATCAAAGAATCGAGGCCACTGAGATACTTCCTAGGGATTGAAATACTAGATCCAAGCATGCTAAGTTATGTCTTAACGGAAGTATGCCACTGATCTGCTTCAGGAGACATGGATGCTAGGTTCCAAGCCAGCACAGATACCCATGGATCTTAAGGGACACATCTACGAGTCAGGGGACATTGAAGACTTTGGTCGTTACAGGCGCCAAGTGAGCAAGCTATTGTATCTTATCATTCGACTAGATATCTTTCTTGTAGTTTAGAAACTTAGCTAGTTTATGGATTCCCAGCTCCTGCTTTTCAGATAAATTTACTTTCTATTAGTCAGATCACTAAGGATCTGCATTGTCGTGCCATCTTTGACCCTCCATCTCTTGTGTTTCAGGACATACTCGCGGGCAGGATGATTAGAAGTGGCCGTAAGCAGCGGGGACTCTACAGACTCATCCAACCTCCTCATGCTAGTGTTTCTATTATACCTACTGGACCTGTCTCTCCCTATCTGTGGCACCTTAGGTTTGGACATCTTCCTCTGCAGAAGTTATGTCATATTCTCCCTCAGATTTCTACGATATCCTCCTTTTAGTGTGAAGCATGCCAACTTGGGAAGCATTACCGTTCATCTTTTCCGTCCCGTCAGAGTCGGAGTAGTTCTCAGCTATTTGAGCTCCTTCATTTAGACATTTGGGGTCCTAGTCGTGTTCTTGATCTTCAAGGACATCGTTTTTATCTTGTAGCGGTCGATGATTTTTCTAGACTTTCCTGGGTCTTCTTATTGAAGAATAAGTCCGAGGCTGGATCCACTATCAAGTATTTTTATTAATGAAATAAAGAATATTTTTTCTGCCAATGTCAAGTATATTCGTTATGACAATGTCTTGGAATTTTGCACCTTACATCTTTCTGAGTTTTTTAGATCCCATGGCATTGTTCACCAGACCTCATGTGTCGACACTTCCCAGCAGGTGTTGTCGAGCGCAAACACCGTCAATTACTTGATGTGACCAGAACATTGTTGATACAGAGCCGTGCTCCTCATTCTTACTGGGGTGATGCTGTCCTTACTGCTTACTATCTGGTAAACTGTATGCCCTCATCCGTGTTAGGAGAGAAGATTCCTTACTCGATTGTGTTTTCCGAGAAGGATCTCTTCTCTCTTACACCTCGTGTATTTGGATCTGTTTCCTTTGTTCATGATTTCTCTCCAGCGCGTGACAAGCTCTCTCCTAGAGCTGTCAAGTGTGTATTTGTCGGCTACTCTCGTACCCAAAAGGGGTATCGCTGCTTTGATCCACTAAGCCAAAAATATTTTGTTAGTGCTGACGTTACTTTCTTTGAGTCGGTCATGTATTTTTCTCCTACAGGTGACAGACTTACTCCATCTGACTCTGATGATGAGATATACATGCCACCACCTCCTGCAGTTGGTTCTTCACCTCCACCTACTCCTCCTCCTCCATCACCACCACCTTTGTTGGTTCAGTTCTTACCTCGTGTTGTATCTCGCAGATCTCGCTCTGTTCGCCATGCTCACAGGCCTTGCCCATCACCCAGCACGCCTCAGGTATGTAATGAGCATATTATTTTTACTGATGGTACTACTGAATTAACTGTACAACAGGAGGAGCAGGCACCCTCTCAAGAGGGAAATATACAGGCCCAGGACGTAGCTGATGATTTTGACGTACCGATTGCTCTGCGAAAGCATAAACGGGCGTGTGCTACTTACCCTCTTGCAGCCCAAATTTCTTTGAACATGTTGTCAGAGGATTTCAGGAGATTTACGCTAGCCTTATCAGCCGTGGAGATACCACAGACGTATCAGGAGGCTATCAAAGATAGTCAGTGGAGGTTAGCCATGGAGGAGGAGATGGTTGCGCTACAATCACGTGGTACGTGGAGTCTTGTTTCTGCTCCTATTGATACATCAGTCGTGGGATGCAAATGGGTGTTTATTGTGAAACACCGTGCGGATGGCAGTGTAGATCGTTATAAGACGAGACTTGTGGCACGAGGGTTTACCCAGACATATAGGGTGGACTATCATGATACTTTCTCTCCAGTTGCCATACATTCCGATGCAGCATGATACCACCTTTGGAGCATTTGTTTTTGTTATTTTATTTAGCAGTTGTTATTTATTTACTTTCTATGTAAAAAGGCTCATTATAAAAGGCCTTTATCCTTTCTTTTTTTTGTTGTTTTCTTCTTTCCCTAATTTTAGGGAGTTGTTGCTTATTTTGAGGGGGAATAGCCTCTATAAAAGGCCCCCTTTGTATTAAGGTAATTAAGTTGAATTTTAGTTAAATTTTTCCATCCTAATTCTCTCTCTCTCCCTCCCTCTCTCTCGATTCTCTCTCTCGAAACCCTCCCCTCTTCCCCCGTGGTTCTTCTTCTCCCGTGCCCTAAACCCCGCCGCCTTCTCTCTAACCCCGCCCTCTCACCCATCGTTCTCTCCTCCCCCCCTCCCGCACTCCCCTCGCCGCCAACCTTTCCTCTCGCCGCACCCCGCCTCGCTGCTGCTCGCCACTCGCCATCCTCCCCTCGCCACCAGTTCGCCCCGGCGCTCTCCTCTCACCGCCCTCCGCCAGCAGACACCCCGCCACCTCCTCGCAATCGCGCCATCGCCCTTCCCCGCGTTTCCTCACCCCCAGTGCCGCCAGTAGCCCAGAGCCTCTCGCCAGCCCCACCGCCCTGTGCTTCCCAGCGCCCGGCCCCTCGCCGCCTCCCTCCCAGCACCCCGCGCCCTCCCGTACCCCAGCCTCTCGTCGCCACCACCGCCTTTTCCTCCCTTCCCGCGCCACTCCAGGCCCGCCTGCACCCTCTGAGCCGCCCCATTTCCCCCTCCCATTCCGATACCACCGCCCTTCCCCTCCCCCTTGTGACCGTAGCCTTCCCCCCTCGCCCTCGTTACCGCCGGTACCGCCCAGTCTACGGCCAGCAACCTCCCCGTCGTCCTGCGCCTCGTCCAGAGCCACTCGCACCGCAGCACGCTTCCCAAGCCTCGAGACAACGCCGACCAGATCTGAAGCGCGCCTACCAACCCCTCGCGGGTTGTGGTATGAGAGTTTCTACCGCATATTACTCCACTTTATTAAGTTAGATTTGTGGCTATTGCTGTTTAGTTTGGTGATTTATTGAGGTTCTAGTACTGCAACATCGTTGTCTATTTCCTCTAGTCATTAACTAATCGATTTGCCCTAACGTTGTGGAATAACCGGTGCTAAAGTTCGAGTCTCTTACGTCTGTTGTTGCTGATTTTTGCATATCGAACATCGTTTTATTCGTTTCATCATTTTTAATCCCTTGAATCAATTGTTAGGAATACCATTTAGTCCATTGCTCATTTAGGTTGCATCACATTCTACTCTACGCATTCTCCTTGTTGTTGTTGTGACACGAGATTGGCCTCTTTATCAGCTTGATGTGAAGAATGCTTTTCTCTATGGTGACCTACGGGAGGAGGTCTACATGCAGCAGCCACCTGGGTTTGCTGCTGAGGGGGAGTGTCAGAAGGTTTGCAGGTTACTTAAGGCTATCTATGGCCTCAAGCAAAGTCCAAGAGCATGGTTCCAAAAGCTCTCGGACTTGATAGAGCAGCAGAGGTTTGTGAGATCAACTGCTGATCACTCCTTGTTCATATAGAAGGTCCAGAGAGGTATTACAGTCATTCTTGTTTATGTTGATGACATTATTGTTACAGGGGATGACGAGCAGGGTATCCAGGATGCCAAGGACTTCCTAGGTCAACAATTTGTGACCAAGGACCTTGGATATTTACGTTACTTCCTCGGAATAGAGTTTACCATGAATCAACAGGGTCTTGTAATGACCCATGGAAAGTATGTTATATATCTTCTTTCAAAGACTGGCATGGTGAATTGTAGACATGCCACTACTCCGCTTGACCCAAGCATGAAGTTCTATGATAATGATACTGAGGAGGTCGGCAAGAGAAGATAGAGAGAGCTTGTTGGCAAGCTACTATATGTAACTATTACCATGCCCAGCATAGCATTTGCCGTGAGCAAAGTGAGTCAGTTTATGGAGCAGCCCAGACAGGCACATATGGATGCAGTCCATATGATTCTGAGATACTTGAAGACTTCACCTGGTGCTGGACTTCTTTTCAGCAGAGGCACATCCCTCTCAGTGACAGCATACACAGATGTAGACTATGCTGGGTGTCTAAAGGATAGAAAGTCTACGTCTGGATTTGCTGTGTTCATAGGAATTCTATGGTTTCATGGAAGAGTAAAAAGCAAACTGTGGTTGCTAGATCAAGTGTTGAATCGGAATACAGGGTCATGGCACATGCTAGTATAGAGATGATGTGGGTCAGATCCGTTCTTACTGACCTGACCATAGAAGTACCTCTTCCCATGCACCTCCAATGTGGTAATCAAGCTGCTCTCTTCATTGCAAATAACCCAGTCTTTCATGTGAGGACGAAGCACATAGAGGTGGATTGCCACTACACTCGTGACATGATACAGAAAGGTATTATCACTACTATGCATGTCAACTCTGGAGACTGGACAATAGATATACTTACAAAGGCTCTAGCGAGAGGACCTTATCAGAGATGTTGTTCCAAGCTGAGTCTTATTGATATCTATGCTCCAGCTTGAGGGGGACTATTGAGATAGTTACTATTTTTAGTATGTTCTTTTATGTAATTTTCTATTTTCTATTTCATCTTTTTGTAATTTGCCCAATGGTTCTTCTCCTATATAAGGGAACCCTTGGGCCTCTCATAATGCATCCCAATATGTTTTCTTAACATGTCTCCTTTGTGTTAGAGCAGGGGATTTCACAACAATGATCCTCTCGCAATGGTAGAAGGCATCAGTCACATGTAGAAAAGGCAAATAACATTCGAGAGGAGATGGTATAAATGGGATTACAGCAGTTAGCATGTATTGTCTGATGTAGTGTTGTCTTTGCAGTAATCGCTTGAATCGTTCGATATTGATTGAGTAATTCACACGATTTTACATGGTACGAACCCACAAAAGTGCAAAATCGTATGAACCGCTCGATCATGATCGAGTGGCTCAACCCGATGCTGCAAAATCTGCTGCAATGCCGGCAGACGATTTGTCTCCTTACAGCAGTACCGGTATAACATTCAGTCCTAAGAGGGAAAAAAACATTGTCAATTGTGCATATCCCTTACCATTAGCCGTGAAAACCATGGAAAGAACAGGTGCGCGGTGGGCTTGCCATGATAGACCTTCCTTGAATTGGGTAGCAGCGACGACGCTTGCAGTGGCATTGGCTGCTCCACTATTAACACCAGCACTGCTAGCAGCATTACCGGTGTCCGCACTTGATGACTCCACCGAAACCTGCTGCGGCAGCTGGTTCGTCTTCCACGAACGTATCTTCCCGTCCTTGTGCCCACTCCAAACCAACCGATTCCCCGCATCTACGACCAGACACAGTGTTGGTGACGTCCAGCATGACTCGTAGAACGGGGAACTCTCCTCGTCTCCACGTGGCATGCTCCCGGCGATCTCCTCCCTCCCGGAAAATGCATTAGCCAGGTTCCAGAATCTCACTCCGGACTCCTGCCCGGCCCAGAGCTGCCCAGGTGCACACGCAATCGTCCTCAGAAAGGACCCAGCCTGTGTTTCCCGCAGAGGATGGGGACGGAGCTCCAATGCCGGCGGGCGGTCGGGGTGCACGGCTGCCCGCGATGGCACCTTGAAGATCCCAGTCCCACCGCCGCTGGCCATAAACTCGGGGAGGGGCTCAGGGGCGACACGGGCGGGCCCGTCGACCGGATCGGGCTCATCTGCTGGTGCAGCAGTGCGGTCGAGGGAGAGGGTTGAGCGCGGGGGAAGGGGGAGGTGGTGGTTGGGGTGGCGGAGTGTGTCTTCGGGGAGGGAGGAGGAGTGCTGGTAAAAGCGGTGGGGGTTGGAGTCGTCAGCGGAGGGATTAGCCATGCCATGACGGTACTCATCCTCATCGAGGCTGTGCTTGCGCATGGGGTTCTTGCGGCGTGAGGGGGCGTCGTGCGCTAGGGGCTGGCTGTAGGAGAGAGCCTTCTTGCGGAGGGGAGGGGTGGTGGGGAACACGGTGAGGTTGCTGTCGGTGTTGGTGTCCGTATTGGTGTTGATGGTTTCGGATTTGACCGGAGACGTAGAGACTCGGAGGGAGGTGATCGTGGCGAGGGCAGAGCGTTCATCGTCGAGCTTTTCGTCCTCCGCCATGGCGAGGTGCTGGATGGTGAAGAGGGTACGAGGATGTGGGAATGGAGGGGTGGAGTGGGAGATCGGGAATGAGAGAGAGAGAGAGAGAGAGAGAGAGAGAGAGAGAGGAGTGGGGCGAGGTCGGGGCAGACCTACATGCAAGGTAGCCCATGCACGTGCCCCCCTCTTTTTTTCATATTTATACGAGTTCCATGCACAAGACAGTAAATGTACCCCATAGTTTCTAATTTGCGACAAAATCAACCTTAGGTTCATTTTATATTGTTGAGCCTCTCGGGGCAGACCTACATGCAAGGTAGCCCATGCACGTGCCCCCCCTCTTTTTTTCGTATTTATACGAGTTCCATGCACAAGACAGTAAATGTACCCCATAGTTTCTAATTTGTGACAAAATCAACGTTAGGTTCATTTTACATTGTTGAGCCTCCCCTCAATTTCCTCTCGTCGAATGTGCTTCTCCAATGTGCAATATAAAAAATATCCTAACTCTTAAGAATATATTGGTTTTTGAGAAGAATTCACTTGTAAAAATGGTACTTTCTGACCTATAATAGAATCGGATTTCTAACTTTTGATAATTATATAGCATATTCTTTATTTCATTTTAATGTGGATTTAAATTTAGTTATTTCATTATATTGTATTTTGTAAATAAAATATAAAAAATAAAATATAAACAAACTAATTTAAATAATTAAAATACCTTATTTCGTTCATAAACAATACATATAGTTTAACTTCACTAATTAATTCATGATTAGAGTTAAAATATTATAATAAATAAAATATGTATTTATACTTTGAAAATATAGTTTTAAATTAATAAAAAAATAAAATAATTATATGTAAAAATAAGGAACTATAAGTTCTAGTATTTAAATTATAGGTGTAATTTTTAAATATATATTAATATTTAATTAATAATTAAATTTAAATTGATCAAATAACTTAAACAAAAATGTTTATACTTTATTTTATATTCTTTTCATATTTATTATTTACTAATTTTAAGTTATTTATGATGAAATGCATACTTTCAAGTACATTGTGGTCGTCACAACCCAAAGAGGCGTCAAGCGAAAACTATTTGTATTTTATACACAACTCAAGCCAGCAAACAAGAAAAGAATGTAAGCACAAGAACTATGAGTGGTATTTATTTGCTTGTATAACGTACATGATCGAACTCAGGGAGGATACAAAAATCCCGAGGGTTTTTAAGTCAATGAAAGAATCAATGAAATAAAGAGGAATTTCTATGAACACTATGCTTGGTTTTTGTATTTTTGATATTTTATAGTTTATAGAATTTTACTTTTATATTTTAATTTAGTTTTAAATTTTATAATTTTTATGAATTTTTAGCTTTTTCAAATGTTTCTAATTTATAAAATAAAATAGAATAAAAATGAATAAAAGAAATCAATAAGAAAGAAATGGATAACCTTTGGATTTTTACAAAGTGATAAAGATATACAAAAATTCAAATAAAGTTATTTTTGATTTTATGATAATTTTTAATATTTTTGCGATTTTTCTAGAATTTTACAAAATTTTAAGGCTTTTAAATAAATCAAAAACAAAAATAAAGCGAACATGCAGTGAATATTTTTGAATTTTTAAAATAGTAAATAAGATCAAAAATAGATGAAAATATATACAAAAAGAAAGAGAAAATTTAATATTTTCCAGAAAGGCATTTTATCATTTTTTGGAATTTTATATGAATCTCTATATGATTTTCTATGTTTTTTTATGTTTTTAAGTGTTTTATGATTTTTATGATTTTTATAAGGGATAATAAAGCAAAAATTTTACAAAAACTGAAAGAAATTAAATTAAATATCAATTTTTCAGAACTTTTTACAGAAAGCTTTTTATTTATTTTTAAATGCATACATGGGATTTTTAGGACTTTTTTATAAAATAATATTAATTAATTCATAATTAATTAAATAGGTAGGAAATTGAATCATTTAATATTTTAGGCATCAATCAGCACCTCATGTGCCGATTTGGATTGTTTCTCTCCAATAATAATTGCATGATATTAAATATTGCATATGTTGTACATATGTCTTACTTTAATCCATGCATGTTATTTTGAGATTTACACGTATTTAATGATGCATTTGTTGTGCACATATTTAATATTGCATGTAACTATAATCCATACATGTTATTTACATGTATTTAATGTTGCATGTGTTGTGGGTGCATGTAACTGTAATATGTGTTAAATATCAACTCAAGAGAATGTAACTTCTTTAAAAATAATTATTGATGTATTCTTAATTAATTAAATATGCATGAAAAATGAATAATTAATAATTTAGGTAAACATCACCTCATTTGGGATGGTGCTTTTGCATATCTAAAAAATGAAACTATATTCAATTTAGTATCAAATTCTTAAAAAAGTAAACTATATCCACCATTATGCCTATATATGTAAAAAACAAAATTCATTTCCCTATTACTTATCTGTAGATGCCGAATAAATACATTTATTTATGCAATGATACTAATTAATTTTTCATTATAAGTATAAATATCAATGCACGAAATGTACTTTTCTTTAATACTAAGATGGTTATTTGTAGTAATAAGTTTTTGGAAAGGATATGTATGCAAAATTGTTGGATAGAAATGCAAACGCACCATCCCAAATGAGGTGTTGTTTACCTAAATTATTAATTATTCGTTTGCAATACCTATTTAATTAAGTAAGATTAAATTAATAATTATTTTAAAAAAGTCGCGTTCCCTTGGGTTGAGATTTAACACACGGATTAGAGTTACATGCAATATTAAATATGTGTACAACAAATGCAGCATTAAATGCGTGTAAATCTCAGAATAACATGCATGGATTAAAGTTAGACATATGTACAACACATGCAACATTTAATATCATGCAATCAATATTGGAGAGAAACGATCCAAATCGGCACTCGGGTGCCGATTTAGACTTGGCTCAGGTGTTGATTGATGTCTAAAATCTTAAATAATTTGACTTCCTGCCAATTTAATTAATTACAAAATAATTAATAATTATTTCATAAAAAGTTCTAATTTTTACATAGTTTTTGAATTTTTAAAATAATAAAAATGATGAAAATGTAAAATAAAAATTATGGATGCTAGATTAAAGTAACAAAAACCAATATGATTTTTGTATAATTTTTAATGAAGTTTTTCTAATTTTTATTTGATTTTTAACATGCAAAATAAATGCAGGTACACAGGGTATATACGAATATTTATATTGTGGAATGAATGATAACACCTATAAAAAGTATGGGGCCAATTATGCAAAATGTTTAAAATATATGTACGCACGCACATGAGCCCCACTGGACTGGACCTGTATGTAATTAAAATAATTCCAGGGACCAATCAATAACAAAGAAATTGTGAGTCTTTATTGTGATTTTTCACAAAAATCACACGCGATGCACGCTTTGAAGCTCAATAATGACTTGAATGAAAATAAATAAAAACTAGAGATAATAATGCAAAAGTTCAATAAAAGACAAACAAACACATGTACTTACATGACTTTTTTGCAAAACGAAATAATAGTAGGGGGTTCAGATGAAATTATACCTTTAAATACGCGACGCCATGGACGGTAGGATGTCGATGAAGCTCAGATCTGATGGTCGAGGTTGACGCACGTGTGGATGGATAGGATTTGATATGGGGACTTCAATCCATGGCTGACTTTCAGGGCTCAATCGATGGTCAAGATCTAGTATGGGTGCCTTGTTCTTGATCGAAGGGCTGCGAAATGATCTGGAAGAACTAGGAGGCGCCTGAGCTTCACCAAACTTGATCGGCATGGATCTCTCTCGTCTTGGCTCTTCTCCACTTCAAATCAGTCTCAGATGAATGCTATTAGATTCTGCACATGATGCGCACCTAGGATTGGCGTGAAGTCACCAGATCATTGATCTGGAGGGTGTTGAACTTCACTACTCAAAGAACCAATTCCTAGCCTTAGATCTTACGCTATACATTAGATCTGGAGCTCCTTCGACCAGTAGAAAAACGCTTGCTCGGAGGAGAAGCTCTGACCTTTTTTATTGCATGAAATCAAGCCAAAAATGGGCTGAACGGGAGTGTTTCAGATCCTGTGTGTGTGAGGGAGTCGTATCTGATATTTGGATGTGATCCGGAGATCAATCCGAGTGATAAGGTATGGAGGAAGATGGAGAAGCGAACGACAGATCGATGGGGATGATTGGTAGATGGAATCAACTTAAAGATCAAACGAACAGAGGATCGGAGCCCAATGCTATGATCTATGGAACTACTGGAAATCAACGGATTATGAATGGGAATTGATGAAAAAAAATATGGAAATGAATTACAAAAGAAAATATGAAGAAGAAAACCTAAGAAATATGCTTTGACAGACTGTAATAGCTCCGGAAGCTCGACGCCACAGAGATTCGCCCGAAGTTCAACTATCCAACGTAGGACCACGATCCACCACCGCTTCCTCACTCTCCCAACTGAGGTAGCGCCCACCCGTCACCTGTCACCTGAGTGTCTCCTGGACCAATCTTGGGCGAAAAAATTAGAGTAAAATCATATGAAATCGTGTGGCAGGGGTTTAAGATGTATATATAGGCATATGACTTTGGCATCTTTTGAAATTTGAAATATGCATGATTAAAGGCATGATTGATGGATCTAAGGTGTCGGCGATGGAGACGAATGGATGAGCTAGAATTATGGAGAAGGAAGCGGGGTCGGTTAGTGATTAAGGAGCGTGGAGAAATTAGGAGAAGGAAGGAGGAAACGCGAGATGTGCGGGAATCAAGGGTGGACCAGGCATTTGACCCGGGTCAATGAACCCGGGCAGACCAATCATAAGACGTGGAGGAAAAGATAGAATATGGAAAATGACAAAAATCCAATAAAATGTTAAATAAATAAATTAGAAATAAAAATGAATTTAAATAATTAAATAATGTAAATAAAAATGTTAAGGATAAAATAAAGTTAATTTAGGTGATTTTTAATTAATAAATATGGTATTTGCATGGGTTAAAATAAATAAAATGTATCATTCATAGGTATGCATACCTATATATACAAGATTTTGATTTTTAATTTATTAATTATACAAATATAAACATAAGTTAATATGTTATTAATTTAAAATATTTTACAAGGGTTTTAATGGTATTTTTGTTAATTTTTAGAAATTAATTTATTAGGTTAAATAAGTAGGTATATGTACAATATATACATAGTGAAACCTATACAATATATACATGATTTTAGTTTTGTTGATTTTTTATTCTGTAATTTTTATTTATATTTTACATAAATCAAATACAATATTTACAAATATTTAAAAATACAATATTTACAAATATATTTAAGAAAATAAATAAATAATGTATAGCGTATGCATAGGTATAATATACAATAGTACCCCAATTAGTCATATTTCACATTTTAACTCAAATTTTTGTGAAATTACCTCCATTTTAAAGATTATTTAATTTGGAGTACAATGAAAATGAGTTTGATGAATTTGGAGTTTTGGTGGAGAAGATATTGATATTGCAAGTTGAGCTTTGTGTCTTTTTGAGAGTGTTGTAATTTTCACAATATGCATATATTTTTATTGCAATTATTTTTGTTATTTACAAAAGATTTTTATGCACAATTTTCAAGAAGAAAATAATTGAGTTTGAATTGATTGTGTATGAATAAATTAATGAAAAATGTGTATTATATATAGTACTGTACAAGTGATGAACATATACAATGATAAATGATTTTCTCGAATTTTTTGTATTTTAGGCCTTTTCTCCCCCTACCTTATTCCTTGTCGATCAGGTCAAGTATGGACATTTTAGCCTGTATCTATTACATATATACAACCTTTGTTTTCTTTGTTTTCCCTTTATTTATTTATTTATTTAAGGTTAAAATAGTGATAAATATACAATATTTACACAAGAATTAGGATTAGTAAAAGAATAGATTTATTGGCATTTACAGGTGTTTTATAAGAGATTTTAAGCTAAAATAAATGAATAGAGATGATGAAATACATATTCATCAATTTCTTTTCTATTACATATTTTATAAGCGTATTCATCCGTTGGAACTTTTTGGTGGTGCCACATGATGCCACCAAACATCATCTTCTCCACCACAGTAGTTAATACTTGGGTTCAATCATATATGATGAATATGTGGTTCATTTGCACTATATTAAAATTGTATCCTTCGTTTATAAGAAAAACACAATAAAATCTCATAAAGTGATATTATGGTGAAAAGAACACTCACACTAAAAATGGAGTAGTTTATTATTAACTTATAAAGGATTCCAAGAAATAAAATAAAATGAAATCTCAAAAATAAAGAGTTGAAGCATATACATTCACTTTATATGTTGTATAAACTTCTTGGATTTTTAATAAATTCATGAAAAGTACAATCGACATGAAATAAACTCCAATGTATAAACATTAGAATATGAATATTCTTAAAAATACTAACATGCATGCATGCATACGTACATATGCATACCCGTACATGCATGCATGCCCATATATGCATGCATGCCCACATATGCATGCATACACATAGATATGTCTATGTGTATGTGTTGCACACACGTGCATTTGCATGTGGGTGTGGATGTATGCAAACGATGTGTCATCAACATGACTCACCATATAATGTGCTCTCATGTATCTTTTCTTCATTGAAAATTCGTTCCAGATTGTGGAGGTAGTAGCTACTGACAAAATGTGTTTCTCAACACGGACATTGTTCTTCTTCCTAGTCGTTGTGTATGTGCAAACGTTGTGTCATCAACATGATTCACCACATAATGTGCTCCCATGTCTCTTCTCTTCCTTGGAAATTCATCCTGGATTGCGCAGATAATGAATACTAACCAAATGTGTTTCTCAACATGGGCATTGTCCTTCCTACTAGTCATTGTAGGCGTGCGTCTAACCTTAAGGTACACATGAAAAGTAAGTGTTATATCCACATATTTATCAAAGGGGATGGTCAACTTATTGTATTCATTATATATCTTGTCCATCTTGAGGTCATTTTTTGGTTTCCTTTTAGCTTTCTTATTTCCACCCTTGAGAGCGTCGTGAAAAGGGATTATTAAAGACAACTCAGATCCTGAAATTGAAATATAATACTTTTCATTCAAATGAGAAACTAAGTTATGTATAGGACACAAACTTTGACTGGACATTGCCTCGGCTTGGAAATAAACTCATGTAAACTAAAATGAGGGGACTCTGATGTTGGAGCATGATGAATATCCATTTCATCACCTTTATTCTTTTATTTTGGCCTTAAATCTCTAGTTAAATGCATGTATGTATCATTAGTTCGTAAAAAATAACACTCAATAAATCACATGAAATAATGTATAAATATTGTATTTAATTCCAAATGAAAATAATATAGGGAATAAAAGAAAAAGAATGAAGTATCAAAGACACTAAGTGGCCCTAGACCCTGAAACCCAGTCATCATGATGACTTGATCGACAAGGAATAAATCCGGGGGAGATGGGTCAGAGAAACTGCACAGAAAACCACATAAAAACCCTACTTTTATATCTCAATCATTGCATTTTCGGACCTATTCTATTTTATTATTTTTATACCTTAAATCAATAAATCCTCAACACGAATATTGTACATAAAAATACAAAGAAAAAAAAATTGATTTCACTGAAAAATAATGCGCATTGTGCCCATGACACCCAAAATAAAAGACACAAAGAAAACTTTGCATACATGTATCTTCTCCATACAGATCCAAAATTCATCAAACCTCACCTTGATTATTCGTAAAATAAAATTACCTGTTTAATGAAGGTGGTTTCATTCAATTTGGAGTTAAGATGCAAAAGGTAGGTTTTGAGCCCTTATTGTGCAATATTCATGTATATAATATTCAATATATTCATTCTTTATATTTTTCACTTTATTTTATCTTTATAGAATTGTAAGTATTACTTACAATACATATACATAATAAAAATAAAGTAAAACTATTAAAATACATTTAAATAAATAAGATATTTTTATACATAGATGAATTGTACTTATATATAATATACATACATAATTAATTAAGCATGTAAATACACTCAAAAAATGTAATAAAAATGCCTAAATATGTATTTTAGTACAATATAAATATAAAAAATACATGTATACAATAATAACACATAATACAAACTAAAATAAAATATATGAAATACATGTATATTTACTTGTATATACATGTAAATATTAACATGTTATAAATGGTCTTGTAAAAATAAATAAAAATGCTCTAAAATACTACATAAAATTATAAACATTTATCTTGTTTGACCAAAAATTAATAAAATCAATTATTATTTATTATAGATTTTATAGGGAATTTTGGCCTTGAAATTTTCTGGTTGGTCCACGTGGACCAACTAGAGGTCGAGGAAAGTTGACTTGGGTCAACTGTACTCTCTTCATTAGCACCCTTGTTAGACCTCAGAACACTCCCTTCTTCTTTGATTTTTTGGAGAAATTCCATGGCTCGAGGAGCCTCAATCCCTTCATCAATTAGATGCCCCTCACCTTCCGTTATCATGCCCACTCCTTAGATTACCTACACGATCACATCATCTCCACCCATCCCATGACCCAACTCCACCTACCGCCTCCGTCTATAAAATATCCTTCTCTACTATTTTTGTAAGTTAACCCCTCTTCCAAGTTTCTTAGACTCTCTTATCGCTCACAACTTTGTCTTGGTGACAGAAAGTGGACCTGTTGGTCTACAATGAGGAGGAAGCGTGGAGGAGCTCGATCTAGCCCATCGTCGGAGCATCCCTCCGTTGGTTCTGCCTCTTGGGTCCTCATACCAAATCGAGGCCTTTTTCCGTCATTTCCAGGTAATGTTAGATGTAATTTTCATTTCCAAGCTTTAATTTTAGTTCGTAGTGTTCAATTTAGGTTTAATTCAAAACCCCCTTTTGACATGGAGCTCTAGCTCTAGGCCAAATTCATCTGTCTCCACCAGTTACTCGACCCACTTTCCACCTCATTTCTACCCCCATCACCTGCTCTGTATTTTGCCCCCTTAATCCACCCTCGATTCTGCTTAAATCGAGGCAAATTGAGTTTCCCGCATAGGTCTTCTACGGCGACTAGACAAGTGGAGGTCTTCCTTCCACTCGAGACAGCATTTTCTTTCTACTAGTACCCCCCCAGAACCCCTTCCGTCCTCCGTCGAAAGCTCATCACCATCCATCCTCTACATGTTATTCAGCTTCTCAACCAACCCGAGAGAATTGCCTTCAAGCCCCTCATCATTTTGCTACAGGTGATAAGGTGCGAGAAGGTGCTTGGAGCCATTGCGAGCCTCCTTCTAACACTCCAGGAAGCCACAAATGGAGGACCTTCTAGATCCCCAATGATGGGATCTAGAGGTTATTGATGCAGTGAGGATCCACAAAGCTTTTGAGATCACTGAAGAGAAGAAAGAGGGATGGAGTAGGCAAGATTCATCGATCGAAGCCAATGCCCAGTGGTGTTCTTGGCGTTCTTCCTGATACCCAGGTGTCGTCCGATGAGAACCCCCGCTCCAGATTTGATCAGGAGCATTTAATCAAGAAAAATGATGTACTTTCAACACCGTTAGATTTCAAGTGGGGCTACATGGCACATCGAGAGCCCTCTATATGTGCCGTGCGCCAAACATGCAAACTCTTGGTAAATTTCAAGCATACCCCACCGCTTTTTGTAATTAAAATATAGTCTTATAAATATTAAATTATGGTGTAACTTTTATGTAAATTTTGCACTTGGCCCCCAAAGGGTTTGGCATATTGTAGAATAGTCCACATCAACCCAGCTTACGTGGTCCACCACGTGAACTGGGAATATTTCCAACCATGTGAACTGGGAAAATTTCCACCGTACCCCTTCGGGTTTATGTATTTCAGTTTAGTTTGAAATTTTGTAAATATAGTTCAAAACTTCTTGGTATTTTTTAGACATCCTTGTATTATATTTTATTGCAATTATACTTCTCTCAGGTCTTGTATTTATTTATTTGCATTTTAAATTTTTTTATAAATAGTTCCCGTGCTCCAAAAAGTATGCAAAAAATAGAGGAAGATGTTCGATTTTATGCTCATTCATGACATGATTCTTATTTAGCATATTATTTGAATTTTCCATATAAAAAGGAGTCTTTTTATTCCCTATTTAGCTTTCAAAATACACAAAAACTTATAAAATCTTTTTTAAAATTCAAAAAATAGATATTATTTATTACTATATCCCTCTAGACCAAAAATCACAAAAAAAATCAAAAGAAAAACTTAAAAATTGAAAACCCTCTCTAACCCTAAAAAATTATAGAAAATTCCCAAAAATTCCAAAAACTACTTTCTATCCTATATTCTTATATATATATACACATACACAATACTACATATTAAAATTAGCTTTGAGAAAGTTTGGACCTATTTTCTATTTTTAAGACTCAAAATAAGTTGCTTATTTATTCCCTGTTTTGGACTATTTTGGACTTTAAAAATACATAAAAATTAGCAAAAATCACCTAAAAATCACAAAATTAGGAAAAAAATAAAAACACAAAAACATTTTATTTTACAATTTTGAGTATTTTTTAGTTATATTTATAAATATATAACCATATATAGATTATATTTACATATATATATACTTACATATTAATACTATATTATTATTATAAAAACCTAAAATATATTTTAAATCCTTTAAAAAATAAAAAGGACTGCTTATATTTGTATTTGCTAAATTTTTATATTAATGATATATACAATATATATAGCTTGCATTATATATATATATTATTACATATAATTATATCAATAGGCCTAGTTTATATTATAAAAAGAAAAGGAAATTAAAAATCAGAAAAATATAAAAATAAAATAAAAACTAAAAAATTAAAAAATATAAAACTATAGGAAATCCATAAAAATTAAATAGATCGAAAACCCATAAAAACACTAAGTACATAGCAGAGATATATCTACATACATATTATTTAGAAATAAATAATTATTACACCTATCTGTTCCCTGTGTTTGACATCCTACACATACTTAACCACTATACACTTATTTGAAGGGTTATAATAAATTTTGACTCCACACTTCACATTGCATTGCTTTATTTCCTATCTATAGGTTGATTGTTGAATATATCAGCTTTTGTGAGCAGTCACCTCGACGACTGGGGTCCCGTCTTGTGAGACTTCACGACTGCCTCTGTAAAGTTGGTATTTCAAATGGTGCCATTGTCGAGGATTGACAACTAGTGTAGCGTAGTTGGTATATCTTTATCTGCACGTTATCTATCTTTTGTTTCTCTTGTATACATAAATATTTTATTTTATCTGCTTCTGACCATTCTTTTTTGTTGAATTCTTGCGAGAGACCGCGTGGCAACGATGACTTCCTTGGAGGATGGTGCACCCGAGCCATGCGGAGATTGGCTCATTCTCCTGTTGAGCCAATTGGAGAAAGTAGGAAAGAGAGGCAGAGGGAGAAGTGAAGAGCAGATAGCAGCATAGTATTTTCTTTTTATTTTATGAGAGAGAGCTTTTATTTATTTTGCATTTTTATTTGTAATAACACATGTACTTCGACTTTTGGACATTCACACTTCACGAGGTCCATTGCCCATGTACCTAGGGGCCTCGTCGTTTTTTTCGTGTTTTCTCGCCTTTCTTTTATTTAGTTTCATGCGATTTGAGTTTTCCGCTTTATTTTTATTTTTATTTTTGTGATTGAACCCATAGACTTAGGATTACGTGGTAACTAGGTCCAAAGCCTAATTAAATTTGCATACCTATAGTTCTCTATGCTTGAACTTAGTCAACTTAAAATTATCGATTATTTGTAATTGAAATCAAGCGTCGTGAAAGGCTCTATACAGTGGTAGCAGGGTCTGTTGTGGCAGACACCGAAGAGTCTCCAAGACCAACCTTTTTGGTTTTTTTCTAGGTATTCAACATTTGGTTCTTCGCACTAATACCAATTGCTATTTAGGGCGATTTCACTAATTTTGCATATCGTACATGTAGTGTAAATATTTAAGTTCTACCTTTCATCTCGCATGGAGAGAGCTGGGAAGCACTATGAGTCCTCTTACTTTACATGCATCATTTGATACGAGGGTGAGATTTCCACCCTAATATCCACTTGCACAACTTTTCCACTGTCATCCCCTATTTTTGCTAACCCAGGATTAAAAAGAAAGTACAAAAAATTGTTCGGCTCTTATTATACTCAAAAAAGTGAAAATCCAAAAACTAAAACATGGAGACTACTAATAATGCTTTGACCTTAATTAAAATCTTTAATGGACACCAATATTTTGGGTTTATAAAACCCTCATTATTTTCAGGTACACTCCAGACAGAGTGAGACGTGACCCTTAAGAAATAGAGCCCAACTCCCGATATGTGACTGCCTTGATTACCACCCAGGATGGCGAAGTATTGGCGCTTCTATCGTGTATGAAGTATTGAGCATAGGCCACGCCCTCATGGGTGTGTCTGTCTCATCGTCTCGCATCTAAGTATCTCAATTGTGAGGAAAGTATTGGTTTCCCCTATTTGTTTCCTCTCTTATTCTTTGGTTGAGTAGCCCTCCAGGCACGAGATCAAGGATCTCAAAGAGCGCAGACCACATGTTACAAAGGAAGTAGAAAGTACAAGATCCTTTTCTACCAGTACTCACTCTCCTATAGGGTTAGTCCTCTAAGGACTTGTTAAAAGATTTGCTTGAAAAATAAAAATAAATTTGAAAAGATAAAAATATCTGATCCTTTACGGCTTCATTTGTGTTGAGTTGGTGAACCCACAATTGTTTGTTGTTTGTTTTGATCTAGATTAAGTTCAAAGATCAACACACACATTTGTGCCATTTTTCTTTTCCTCTATTCATCCTCTTTTGAACTTTGATCACTTTGAGCCTTCTACTATTTTACACTCCTTGTATTCCTCGTTCATCACCGTATGTTTCATCCATTCTCGATCCTCCACTTGAACTCCAAGATGCTGACTCATGGATGGCTTGGTCGAGTCCCCGCTGATATCCACATCGATTCCATGCAGTTGACATCTCCAATAACTCAGGGCGATTCCCGAGAATCCAATTCGGACTTTGTAAACCGCTCTCCAGACTCCCCGCCTTCTTCAATAATCTAGGATCACTCTTATCATGAGATTTGCTCATTTTGGATGGAAATATACTTCACTCCTTACACTTCTCCATCCTTAATAAAGTTATATGTTGACCTTAACACATAAACCTTCTCTACATCTTGTGCATCTATCCATACTTATCGGGGCATTATTCCATTTGCAGACCAAAAGCCCGATCTAAAGCATGAGATCTTATCAGATTCTAAATCAGACATGGCTCCTACGGGATGAGGGAAGGGACCCCAGCATCCATCATAGCCAGATCAAGGCCAGTTAGACCAGAATTCTATAAATGCTTAGTTGCTCACATTAATTCACGACATTCAACAACAACTGACAGACCTAGCATTGGCCCAGGTTGCGTTCCAGGAGATGCTCAATGATCCGAGGAGAAGAAGAGAGAAGCAGGGAGGAGGAGAATATGAAAGACAAGGACATGGACCCCCTGACAAGGAAGATGAGGGAAGAAGAGAGGCTCCTAAGCCTACTTTCAAGGAGACGTATAACCCTAACGCAATCCAGATGACTGAATGGATTCAAATCCCACTGATCCATGCACATTTTTAGGTTAAGCCTCAATTCTTAGATCTTCTTCCCACATTCTATGAGAACCCCGAATGAAGAACCATATATTCATCTGCAACAGTTTACCTGCATCTACGGTACCACGCACTACCCTAACATACCCGTAGATATAGTTAACTTGATGGTATTCAACCTTCAAGATAACACGCTCTGCTGGATCAATCATATAGGGAAGGTCATCATGACCTGGGAGGAGCTCAAGTTCGCATTCCTCCACAAATTCTACCCTCTCGGTCGACTTAATTAGATGCGAACCAGAACCATCAATTTCTCCCAAGCCATGCCCAAGTCTATCCATAAAAATTTGGGAGCATTTCAGAGATCTTCAAGAGAAGTGTCCCCAACATGATATTCCACGAACCAGCTTGTTCCAACATTTCTTTAGGGGACTTACTTTAGAGAGCTAAAGGATCATTGATGCCGCTTGTAATGGATCACATTTCAACAAAGACAAAGACATCATCTGGCAGATCTTCGAGGAAATGATCGAAGGAGAGGCCTCCTTATCGTCAAGCTTATTAGTGTCAGCCACAAATTGTGCAAAAGCCTGTTCATATGACGACAACTCATGAACCGGACAGGGATGAGAGCTCCAAACTTAGTATCATTGGGAGCTACCTTTACAAAATGGACAACACTGGAAAATTATCATCTCAAGAAATTATATGTGGTTGAACAGATTATGCAAAATTGGGATAAATTGTATCAAATTACCAAGTACTTGGAGTTGTTGGTTAACACAATTAATTCTTGCTAGTTGGTGATGCAGTCAACCGTGACTCCTACCGAGACGAAGGAACCATCATCGTCTCAAACTCCTCAACAGAGTCTAGGGAAGCCATCAGTCCAACACGTGTACTATGTGCAAGCCCCTGAGCAATCATCGCCCCAGCACAAGAGCAGTTTGTTGTCTACATGCCCGAGCCTCCCCTTATTACAGATCCCATGTTTCCCACCAATGCCCTTCATTCAGGAGGTAAATGGCATGTGGACCCATGATGTACAACTGGTCCGTCCAAGCGGACATCGGTAGGGCCAGTCTTCAGCTACCCTTCCATTCCCTCAATATCAAAGAGGGAGATTTGTCCAGAACACACATGCTCAACAGCATCAGTCTCCACCATACAAAAGCAACTAGAGACAAAATTCTTACCAGCAGTTGGTGTACCGTCAACACCAACCATATCAACATTACGTAGCTGCTCCATATCAGTAGTATCCTCAACATCAACCTCAGTATAACTCTCAGTGTTCCTACCAGCGGCCTCTGATGAATCCACGATTCATCATCTCAATATATCAATCTTAGCAAAATCCATGAGTAAAATCTCAAATAAATATCCATAAAATCAATAAATTAATAAATGACTCTTATAAATAAAATACATTAATTATTATATATTATATTGTACAAAATAAATTAATAATAAAAAGCCACAAAATAAAGGAGTTTTTCACCTGTAAATAGACAAAAACTTCATGTTTTTTTATAATTTCATTTCAAAACCTTTTCTATTAGTTCTTTCTTTGACTTGTTTATAAAAAATGTATATAAAAATACAAAAATACAAAATATATTTCACATCAAATAAATACTCTTAGATCCCAAACATAAAAAGCCGTAAAGTCCAACTTCCCGGCCAAATTCACGCTCCGTATGAATTCCATTCACCAAAATCACTTTTAAATTTAAATTAGAAAATTATCTATCCAGTGAAAGTGGTTTCACTAAAATCGGAGCTCGTTTGAAAAATTTGGATTTTGGGACCTAGGTTTACATTGTATATATTGTACTTATTTTACTTTTCTTAATTATTAAAAATCTAAAAAAAATCATTTTTTGTTTTGTTTTATTTCTAGTATTTTATTTTATTTTTAGTTTGTGAATATCTTTTATTAAAAATACAAAAAATATTAAAATTATAAAAGTAAAAAAAACATGTACATATTGTTTGTTTTATTTGTGGACTTACTTTTATAAATTCTCCACTCTTTTTCTTCTCTTTATTTTATTGTATTTTAGTAGCCTACTTTATTCTATTTTCTTTTCTTCTCTTTATTTTTTATTCTCTACACTAACTTCCCTTTTCTCCCATCAACCACCAAGTCTCCATCTAACCTCCCATTCAACTCCACCATTCATCTAACCTCCCATTCAACTCCACCATTCCACCATCTTTTCTAACCTCCATTTTCCTTATATTTTTATTCTTCCATTCATCTTCATTTTCCCCATCCGCCATTCTTAGAGAAAAGGAGAGACCTTGGAATGTTGTCTCGGTGACAGCAACCTATCATCCTCCTCAAGCGATGACCTCCTTCAGGCGAGATCCATGACGATCATTATTGCCGTGTCACGAGCTTCCCATCAAGCTCGCATAGTTTCTTTATTTTTTTATTTCGCCAACTGGATCGAGGCCACGACAGGAGTCCAGCGTAGCTGCTCTGCAAACTCGGCGAACCTCAAGTAAGTATTTCCTCTTATTTTTATTGTTAATTTATTTTATCTAATAATTTTCCCCCTTTTTTACACCACATCATCATATACCACATCACCTCCTTTCATTTTCATCTCTATTTTCCTTGCATTTTCATTACCATCTTCATTTGTCCCTAGTTAAAAAAATTCAAAAAAAATTAAAATCACAACAAAAAATTCAAAAAAATAAAAAAAATAAAAAAACTACACAACAGCATTGCCCCTTCCTCCTCCACCACCGACGGTGCCATCGCCAGCATCTCGTGTAGGGCCCCAGCCGCACGACCACCCGCGGTCCTCCTCCTGTCGGCCATCGCGTACAGCCAACGCCAAGGAGCCGTGCTTCCTGTAGATCTCCAGCCAGACTGCTCATGGATCCACCGCACCCTTGACCCCACCGCCGGCGTCGTCGCTGCACGGCCACAGCCGGCGCACCGCGGGCCCTCTAGCTCTAGTTGCCTCGCCGCCTGCAGGTCCAGCCGCCACCTGCAGTAGGCTCCAGCACGTGGCTGTCATCCAGGTTACCCTTCCTCCGCCATCGCGCGCAGCGCACACGCCCACAGTCCTCCTCCAGCCATGGCCGCCTGCTCTCCCCCTTCTCCTCCGGCTCGCAGCCGCTCCTCCAAGCGACCCCCGACCATACTGCTGACCTCCGTGAGGCCGCCCGCCTTGCCATCTTACTCCGCCTTTGCCGCCTGTAGGGTCCCCTCCATCGTGCCTTAGCCACCTACAAGAAGAAAGAAGAAGGTCATTTTGTTTAATTTTTTTATTTTGTAAAAATAACATCTTTTTCTCGTTAA
This sequence comes from Ottelia alismoides, assembly GCA_037367405.1. NCBI lineage: Eukaryota > Viridiplantae > Streptophyta > Magnoliopsida > Alismatales > Hydrocharitaceae > Ottelia > Ottelia alismoides. The sequence goes on from JAZKJV010001771.1 coordinate 239,212, forward strand.
GTTTCTGTAATTACAAAGTAGTCCCTCTACATAGTTTTTTTGAATTTTTGTTTTCTAACTTTGCACGAATAACCATGTGTTTGCATTTTAATTTGGACCACAATATTGCATCATTTATTTCAATGAAAAATGTCATGATGTTGAACAACTAATTGTCTATTATTTGGATATTTATTTGAATTTTTGTGAGCTTGGGGTAATTAACTAAAATTATTTTTTTGAAAAATTAAATATTTTACCCATTCTAGGATCTTACACTCATACTTGACTCTTGCTCCAAAAATTCCTCAAAAATCACAAATGATGTCTTGAAATAAGGTTTAATTACAGTCCAAATTTCATCTTAATTGGAGTTGTCATGTGGCTTAAATAAATTGTAGAGTAATTTCCGTAACTGATTTTTAATTATATCCACACATAGTATTTTTGCGAAATTCTAACTCTCCTAGATTGTTCATATAAATACCCTATTGGATTAATTTGCTCTCTGACTAATTATATAATGTGGATTTATTAAGAATTAATTACTCACTGTAACTCTGATTTCATAAAAATATTCGTAAAAATCATATATTGTCAGAAAATTAAAAAAAAACAGTGTACACATTTTGCATTCGCATTTATTTTTGCATAAAAATACAAAAAAACCCACACTGGAAACCTAGACCTAATTTCTCTAAATTAACCCAAAGTTGTTCCTTTGCCTCCCTATGTTCGATCCCAGACTTGCCTGCGATATAAATTTAAGGCGAGTCTTCTTCGCGGTGATCTTCGATTCAGTTCTGAACGATTCACTACCTGTATTACAATGAGTAAAAATTATATCATGTATTTAGTGGACTCGTCTGATGGCATCGTTGTCGGGGAGGCAAACAACTTAGGGATTAATTTAGAAAATTAGATTTAGATTTTCTCTCACTCGGGTAGTCTGACCCACAAGCCACCTTATAATTAAACTATTTTTCCTCTCAGTTATTTTTCTGCTCATTTTTGTATATATATTGTTATTTATATCTCTAATATAAATTTCATCTTCCTTTCGAGGGCCCAGTAGACTTGGAGTGCATTAGAGATTGATGAACATAACGCGCGTCGACTGCTGAAGAGAAAGAATATTTAATATATTTTTGAGAGCAATTTTATTTTTGTAATTTTTATAATTATTGCGTTGTAATAATTTAGGTTATCCACTCTTTATAATGTCTCTTATTTGAGAGCTCACACTTGTATTAAGATTTGACTTGTGACCCGTTCGTGGTCGTGTGGTTGCTTGACGTAGAATAGAACTTGCACTCGTGCCTCTTAGAGAATTTTTATTAGAATATTTTTATTGCTTGTGCTCGTAATATTTAGAACCACAATCACATTTAGCAAGACGCACTTTGACTGCAGAGCTATTAGTTCAAATTAAATTGTTCATCACTCGCTAATAGAACTACCTGTCTAGGAACAATTATCTCGTTTGCATCTCATCTAGTACAACATTTCAATTATGCGTTGCATCCCACATGTAGAGTGTGAGGATCACTGTAAGTCTTCTGAACTGGGCATGCATCATTGATTTCAATATTTTCATCGATTTTTCTTGACTCCCTTCCCTTTGTTTTTGAAACTTAGGTTAAAAGGAAATTGGGATTGAACGTTAGGCGTGTTGTGTTTGGTGTATTAATCAAGTGTAATCAAACTTAAAATCGGGACTACTAATCATAGTTGACCAAAAACAATAACTAAAATTAACACTTTTTTGGGAGAGCAAAACCCTCATTTTATGCATGTGCTATTGTGATCGTTGAGAGGTGAGGGCGCATCCCTAGGATAGTGCCCAAACCTACTTATAAGCCTTGCATAATTGGACGTATATATTGATTTATCACCTAATTAAAATCGAAAGATAAACGGTCAGACTCTTGCGACCATCACTATGTTGAATAGGTGAACTCGGGGTTTGCTCTTGTGTTTATCTACTTGTGTGTTATTCGGTGCACTTGCACACTTTCTTCCTCGATCCGCTTCATGCTCCCATCTCTTTTCAAATATATTAAAATATTGGTCATCATATCGAGGACACTCTTCTTCGACCATATTCCGACCATCTCCACCCTCTTATCCCTCCTCATACCCACACCCTGACCACAAAGTCAGAACTCCGACTGACTTCTCCGCTTCTTCGTACTTCTCACCTTCCCCACATTCTTACAACCCTGACCCACATCCCTGGATTGACTCATCATATTCTCTTCTGCTTGCTGCAATCAAGGAATAAATCGAAGAGCAAGCCACTGTTGAAATGAATGATTGGAAGAATCAGTTGCCCCCACAAACCTCATTCTCACCTCAAATTGGGACCGGACAACAATTGACCTATGCACATCCTGACTTGACCTTAGGGTACAACATGGTCGACTAAACAAATCGAATGAAGAGGATTGCACCATACGATCTTCATGACTTGATTAACCTGAGTGATCAAGCCCACATTGGCCAGCCTTCATATCACCCATTCGGAGAGCCGACACATACAGAGGATTGGATTCATGCGATCGATCTACAAACCCCCTGTTTACTGACTCCACCTTATGAGGCTCAAACCAACATCTACCATACAGATGGGTCATACTCAACCCAACATTACATGCCTAAGTCAAGGTGTGTTGAATATAAGATCCTGAGTTCTTAGCAGTATCCTCCAACTGAGCAGACCTCTCTCATGATGTGTCATGAGAACTTATTAGAGGATGACATTTTTAGACTGATTAAGAGTCCAGGTTTGAAAGTGGATCATGAATTTTGCGGATCAAATTTTGAAAACCTGGAAGACACCGAATTGACCACATCATGTACAACTGGAGTCCCTTCTACCTCCCTCTTCTACTAACGACTTCCCCTCCAAACTAGAGTCTGTACATTCTCCTACTCATCCTTCACCTATCAAAAAGACCAAAAAATTGAAAAACCCAAAAATATCATAAAAAATGAAAATGGAAAAGACCTACAAAAATTGGACCCTGCAGTTAGGGAAGCGATTGATAGAGAGTTGATTTTTGAGCTTCCCTTAATAATGGCCATTGAACACTTCCCCGACGTTAAAAGATTAGTGAGAAGTAAATTGATGCCTAAAAGGTCGGGTAATAAGAGAACAAGGATTGAGAGACACATAGTGTCTATGGCCACCTCTTTGGTGATATGAAGAAAATCCAAGATCCACATAGTGAAGCAGTTACCTAGGTTCGATTGTGAAATCAAAGACACTACCTTCACCCATGCAAGAATCGATGATGACTCATCAATTAATATCCTCCCGACCTCTGTGTTTGCTAAGCTCAAACTCGGATCAACCAAGAAGTCTAGAGAGATCGTTCAGTCGGCTGATCGGTCCATTAAACAGTCAAGAGGAACCATTTCAGTCATCATTACTTTCCAAGGTGCTCTACTCCAGATAGACTTCACAATCATTGATATTGAGCACCGACGCAGTCTCTAATCATTCTCGGGAAGTCGTTCTTAGCCTTGACTAAGGCAACTATAGATTGCGAGACTCGGGAGATCAATTTCACTACATTGGGAGCACTCCGACCTCACCTAATCTTCGAGGACACATGATATTTTAAGGTAAAGTCGCAGACAGTCGTGACCTCCGAGAGACAATTGAGTCCCGTCTCTCTACTGCACCTAAGATACTGACTGTCTGGACGACCATTGGTTCAGAGACTCCCTACACCTCCACATCACCCACTGCTTGCATCACCACCACCGTGACAGATTTTAGAGAGGAATCACAACCAGAAGCTACCTTGAGTTGGACACGCTCATTTTTTATTTCCTTGACCATTTAGATGATCTGACACATGAGCCGATGAATGTCAAGCCAACTGAGAACATTGTGCCATACCGGAGATGTGTGCTGACCCTACAGGATTATTACAATGCATATGGTGACTCATCTGATGACGAATCTCTGGTCAGCATCTCACATACACTACATCCAGGACCTATAAAAAAAGAGACAACTGGGACCAAATTGACAAATATCGATAAATCGATTGCTTCATCCTCTAGTCGATCATCTGGTAAGATGAAGAAGAGTATTGATTCCTCGAGGTGTTCCTCCGAACTCCTCAAGACGTATCACTCTCCTCTTCCTCTTGATGCTTCAAGTTCTAGAAATCCAGCTAAGAAAGTACCCTTCGACATACTAGAGAAGGAACTTTCTGAGGAGTCCTCATCAGGTCCGGATGAGGTTATCTACTTGAGTGAGCTCAGTTCGGCTGTTCTAAAGCCATATTTGAGCAAGAAGCCATGTTTCGACCCTCGTTGGACGTTCCCTACCCCTCACTATTATTCCTCTGAGGACGATTCTGACAGCAACACACGTGTATACTACCCACCCCCTCGCTCCCGCAAGAAGGTCCATCACAAACCTTCTTGATCCTTGTATATTCTCACTCCTCCTTGTATAGATTTTCCTTCCTTTATTTCTCTCCATCCCCTGCGTTATACATCACTCTCCCCAGTTCCATATTGTTTTTATTTTGTGGATATACTTAGGATGACTAGATCCTAAGTATAGGGGGTGAGTGACCTGAGTTGCTCCATCTCTTCATTCTTAGTCTCAGTGTGGCCAATACGTCGAACCATCTGAGGCTGCTCATGTGAATCCAACCCTTGACTACTTGGCTCAACTGGTGAAGAGCTTAACAGAATTGAGTCAGAAGCTGGACGATCTCATAGCCTCCAAAACTCCTATCCGGTATAGGTTGAGGCAAACCCCAATAACTTTCAGAAGAAAGAGCATGTAGTTTGTGATGTCCCGTTTGATATCACAGAGTCAGATGTTCTTGACATGCTTTTATCTAATGTTGTCACTCTCAGGAGTGATAGGACTTCGCAAACTTCTTCCATAACAAAGGTCAAATCATCACGTTCCGCATCAATTGATCCAACAATTGGGCTGGGTGAGGAAGAGGAAGACGAGAAAGAAGCACCCAAACCAAAAATACAAAAAAAACAAATAAAATAAAAAAGAACAAAAGGTGAGTATCAATAGAAGCAACACCAAGCCAACAATGAAAGACCCTACAAATAGCCGATCTAATGCCAGCTGATGGAGTCGAGCATGCAGTTTTTGATGCCCACCTCTTATGGACGGTTGCACTCCTTTTATTCATCAATTAGTAAGAAGATGTGTACATTAACTTTGATGCGAATAAGAACAATGCTTTTCATTTTGATTATGTACAAATTCTTTTTCCTGATGCCATGCAAATATAAAAAAAATCAGAAAATTGAAAATGACTTTGTCTAACCCTGATATTGTGGAAATAATTCAGGATCTCGTTCTTGAAATGCCTTTAATTAAAGCCACTAAGTATATGCCTAACATTAATAAAGGGCTAAAGAAGGCATGTACAATAAAGCTACAACCACATCAAGTTCGTGGAAGAAATGCGAAGCACATCTTAACCGTGACTACCATCAATGCAATCACCAACCTCCTAGGCAAAAAGAAAGACATGGGAGCCCCTCTCGTTAGATATAGATGTTCGACCAATATTTCGATAAAACACTCCTTGATAGTGTATCATCCATCAATCTAATGCCTACTTCACTGCTCAAAGAATTTGGGATGATATCATTCAAATCTACTATAATGATCCAACAATTCATTGATACATCTGTCAAGCGAACAAAGGGCATTTTGGAGGATGTCATCACCATTATCCAATGGATGCAATTCCCTGTGGACTTCATTGTTCTAGACATGGACACCTCAACTCCTTTACTTCACACCCCGATCATACCAGGATATCCATTCCTTCAAACAACCGAAGCAGTGGTGTACTACAATATCGGACATATCACCTTTCGTTCTAGCAATGACAAGGTACCCATCAAAACAATCCAAGTGCCAAAATCGACATATTCACCTAAGAACAAACCGTTACCAGCAAAGATGAAGTATGCCTTCCTTGCAGGTGAACAAAACATGCTCCCGATCATCATAAATTCACAACTGACCAAGCACCAAGAATCTCGTCTGTTAGAGGTTCTAGAAAGAAACTGCAAGGCAATAGGTTAGATAATTTCAGATCTCCATGTGATCAATCCTTCATTATGTTCCCATCACATCTATATTGAAGAAGACAACAAACCCTCATGAGAATTTCATCTCATATTAGACCCTAACCTCTGAAAGGTTGTCATGAATGAAATTAATAAATGGTGTGATTCTAGATTCATATATTCCTTCTCCAATTCAAAATGGATGAGTCCCCTGCATGTAGTGCCAAAGAAATTGGGGATTGTTATTGTGAAGAATCGTAAAGGAGATCCCAACCAGAGTACAAACTTCTTGGTACGTATGTGTGGATTAGAGGCGCTTGAATCTAGCAACCAAGAAAGATCATTTCCTACTTCTCTTCATCGACCAAATCATTGAAAGACTATCCATGAAGGAGTATTTCTTCTTCTTGTACAGTTATTCTGGTTATAATCAGGTTGCCATTACCCTTGAAGATCAAGAGAAAATCACCTTCACTTGTCCGTTCGGGACAAATGCTTTTCGTAGAATGCCTTTCCGATTGTGTAACGCTCCTGCGACATTCCAGAGGTGCATGTTGACAATATTCACAGATATATATCGTAGTTTTCTCGAGGTTTTCTTGGATGACTTCTCGATCTAAAGAGACTGTTTCGATCAGTGCTTTGCATATTTAGACTGAGTCTTGAAGAGATGCTGCAAAGTAAATCTTGTGCTCTCATGGGAGAAGAGACACTTCATGGTGACTGAGGGAATTATGCTAGGCCATGTTATATCTAAACTTGACATGGAGGTTGACCATGCGAAGGTGGACGGCATTTCCAAGCTCGAGCCACCTACAAACTTGAAGCAAGTCCGATCATTCCTTGGACACGTGGGAGTTCATAAAAGACTTCAACAAAATTGCCCAGCCATTGATTGAACTTTTGGGCAAGGAGAAAAATTTTATTGTAGATGCCAGAGTTCTCCAAGCCTTTAATTTGTTGAAAGAATTGACCACTCAGGACCCTATTCTATAACTGTTGGATTGGTCTCTACCATTTGAGATCATGACCGATGCTTCCAGTTATGTCATTGGCACATTTTTGGGATAGAGGAGAGATGGATTATCATTTCCCATTCACTATCTAGAAGGACATTAGATGAATCTTAGAAGAATTATACCGTCACTGAGAAAGAACTGCTAGCAATTTTCTTCGCCATGGAGAAGTTCAGATCACATTTGCTGGGATTCAAAGTCATTTTATATACAGATCATTCTACCATCAAGTACTTGTAAATCAAGAAGGATGCCAAATCAGGACTCGTCAGATGGAATTTTCTACTCTAGGAGTTCGATCTTGAAATCAGAGACAAGTCTAGAATAAAAAATGTGGTGGCACATCATCTTTCAAGACTTTTGAAGACATACATTCCTGAGCAGAACATGGTACCCATTACAGAAATTTTCCAAGATGAGGCAATTCTATTAGTCACCTTGCTTCCTTGGTTCGCCAATATTGTGAATTATTGTATTTTCAAGAGAACTCCGCAAGATTGGCTAAAGTTGAAAGTTGACAAGTTTTTGTCATATATTCATTTCTACCAATGGGAGGATCCATATTTATTTCGTGAGTGGTACATTAAATATGGAGAAGGTTTATTCCTCAGGAGGTATCTTAATGTCCTCGATCATTACCACAATTAAGAATCAGGAAGACATCATTCATGGAAAAGAATGGTAGCAAAAGTACTTCAATATGGCCTCTGGTGGCTGACTCTTTTCAAAGATACATAAGACTACATGAAATATTGTACTTACTGTCAGAAGATGGGCGAAACTATTGGATTGAGAGACACAATGTCCTTGAAATATATTCAGATATCAAACGTTTTGATGCGTGGGGAATTGACTTCATGGGCCCATTTCCTAACAATCAGGGTTTCGAATATATTCTGCTCATTGGTGATTATGTCATTCGTTGGGTGGAAGCTATCCCAACCTGAGCCATCGACAATCACACTGTCTGTCGATTCCTGAAAGAAAACATCATTGCAAGGTTCGTGATTCCCAAGATTCTGATATCCGATAGTGGTAGCCATTTTAAAAATAGAGAAGTCAAGAAGTTGACCCATGAATACTGTATAGAGCATTCAATCGCTTCTCCGTACCACCCGCAGTCCATTGACCTAGCTGAATTCTCAAACAGGGAGATTAAGACTATCCTTTAGAAGTTTGTATGATATGACAGGAAGAACTGGTCGCAATTACTCAACTCAGTTCTTTGGACTTATCGCACAACATACACGTCACCTTTAGGAATGTCTCCCTACCACCTAGTCTATGGCAAACCATGCCATTTGCCCATGGAATTAATTCACAACTTTATGGGAATCAATGTTTGTAACTTGGATTCCAAGAAGGTCAGAAACAATAGAAAGGTTGATCTAACTGATTACTTGAATTTAAAGATTATGCATACGCCAATAGCCTGATGTACAAGGAGAATGTAAAGAAGTGGAATGAAAAGCATATATGCAGGAAGACTTTCGAGCATGGTCAGAAGGTTTGGTTGTTCGATGTAAAGTTGAAACTTTTCCCAGGGAAGAAAAACAAATAGACCAGGCTGTTACTAGTGAAGCACGTGCGTGACAATGCTAATATCATGATATCTGGTTTGTCGCCTGGCACACAACCTTTTGTAATAAATGGACAATTGCTGAAGCCATACTTAGAGCATGATACATTCATGTCCGTTGTAGATTCAATATATATGGTATATCAAGACGAGCTCGACTTAACATCAGTAGAGTCAAATGAAGGCTCGCAAAATCATTTTTGATTAATTAATCTTGTCTTATTTTCTTCTTTTCAGAATTCATTCTTTCAATTATTTCACTCATTACTTTCATCATTGCTATACTTAGGATATGCTTCATCCTAAGTATAGGGGTCTGAGTGTATGAAGGTGTTAATTCTTTGATCCCTCACATGTCTCCTCAACTCTTGGTATTCTTTCTATACTTAGGGATGTTTTACCCTATGTATATGGATAGAGACATGCTGAGCCGATGATTTGTTCACTCCCACCCTCAACCCTCCATGCTTTATATATAGTCTACTATACTTAGGACTCATTGATTCAAATTATAGTGGGGCGGTCAACTTCTCATTCTTTATGCAGTCGTTGTAGTATAGACTTTCCTATTCTTAGTAGGAGTTGTGTCTTCCTTTTTCTCTCTTATCTATGAGGATATAACTCAAGTTTAGTATACGGGGTCGTATATACAATGTATATACATTAGCCATAACTCGTTCGTATTTTCAATAATATGGCTAATTAATAAAATTTAAACACACTTCAAATTCTTTGTAAATACGGTTAATAAATCGATTAGAAATATTTTGCAAAATAATATGAAAAATGGTTGAAAAATATCTTGGGAAATCTTTTGAACTATTTGGAAAATATTTTGTAAAATGTTTTTTAAAACTTTTTAAACAACTTTTTATTTGTAAAAATTTCTTTTATTTGTTTGAATAAATAATTTCGAAAATCTGTTTGTTAACAGTTTGGAAAATGGTTATAAAAATACTTTTAAAAATCTATACATACTGTTTGAAAAATGTGTGCAAAATGATTTTCAAATTCTATAAATGTTTGTAGAAATGAATTGTCAAATTATTTTAAAAAATTAAGTTTTCAAAAAGTTTGTTAAAATATTTTCAAATTATTTTGAGAACCGTATTCATAATTGAAACAAATAAAAATTCTTTACAAACCCTATAGATAAAAATCCATAAATAACAACAAACTCAATTTCTGTAAATGCCTAGTGTAAATTCTTCACTTAATTCTTGTAAATACATATGCACTCCTGTGTAAATATCTGCACATAATTGTTTTACTAACCCTTTTGTTTTCCAAAAATCCCTAAAAATCTCAAAATTTTCAAAACCATAAAATTTTGCAAAATGTTTTCAAAAATTAAAGTTGCAAAATGTTTTCTTAAAAATCCAAAAAAATCAAAATCAAGAAATTGCTTCTCAAAAATATTTTCTTGCATTATACATAACATTTGCATTTTTCAGAATAATCAAGACAATTAAACAAGTCGAAATTAAAGTTTGAATATCGGCTCTTGGTCTAGAGCTATATTTCAGAGGAATTCATTAAGGACTGGAATTGGGATACTTCAGGTCGCCTTGATTTAATTCTCTGGGTTCTGTAAGACTATGTTCATGAATCGATTCAATATGTCTAACTAGAACCCTGCATATCATCCGTACAACTCTTGAGACAGTGGCTTGACTAGAAACCTCACACTTAATACGTAGCTCAACCCATATGGATTGTTGAAAGATCATGGAGTATAAGTTGGGATGATGCTAGACCGCTTTATCAAGGGTGGCTCAGGAACCATTCTTGAGGATTGCCAAAACTAGGACTCCAACCCACTTATTCTGGTAGCCATGAAATCTTAAGACTGGACACTGTATTAAGACAATGCTTGGATGAGGAATGATCTGTTGGCGCAACTTTTTCCAAGACTCCAAACATGGGCGGACCAAAAGACTATATATCTGTCAGGGGCACAAATGAGAATGCAAAGCAATGCAAAGAAAAGAAAAATCCAAAGAAGAAGCCTACACCAAAAATTCCACAAAAATATTGATCTTCCAGAAAAAGACTACTTGTTGGTGAAGACTCCATTACACTGACCGAGCTTTACAAGGGAATGAAGACTACACTGGTCCGTTCCCACTAGCACCTTACCTCAGAAAGAATATCTTTCTCCACGAGGATGAGTTACCATGAGAGAAGACTCCTGATAGTTCAGTGATTTTTCTGGGAAGAGCTGAAAATTTCACACACATGGCTCTATCATTTCAAGTTTGCGAGAGTATGCGACTGAAAGGATGGTTTTGACCAGACTGTAAATAGAACTGGATAATAGAATTATGGAACTTAAGGGATGTTGTTTCACACTTCCTAACCTTGATGCGGTTCCGAAAAAATCAAGAATTCAAAGGTCTTAACTAAGATCCAAACTGTGATTTTAATAAGACAAGTTCAAAAGTAAAAAATTATTCCAAGTTCTTTCTTTTTCTTTTCGTTATTTTATTTTTGTACACTTATTGACATAAGTATTTGCAAGGGACAAGAAAAAGGCAAGTATATGGGGTGATGAATCTCCATTTCGTCACCTTTATTCTTTCGTTTGGGCCTTAAATACCTAGCTAAATGCATGTATATATCATTAATTTATGAAAAATAACAATAAATAAATCACAAGAAATAATGTATACATATTTGTATAAAATACCGTATTTAATTTCAAAATAAAATAATAAAGAAAAGAAAAGAAAAAGAATGAAGTATCAAAAACACTAAGTGACCCTAGACCTCGAGATAAAGTCAACATGATGACTTGATCGAGAAGGAATAAAGTAGGGTAGATAGGATAGACACACTGTACAAAAAACCACACAAAAGCCCTAATTTTATATCTCAATAATTGCATTTTGGGACCTATTCTATTTTGTTATTTTTAAACCTCAAATCAATAAACCCTCAATATGAATATTGGTCATAAAAATACAAAGAAAAATACAAAATTGATTTCACTGAAAAATAATGCACAGTGTGCTCTGGACACACACAATAAAAAGTCACAAATAAAACTTTGTAGGCATATATCTTCTCCATACATATCCAAAATTCATCAAACTCACCTTTTATGTTCATAAATAAAATTAGCTATTTAATGAAGAGGGTTTAATTTAATTTGGAGTTAAGATGCAAAAGCTAGGTGTCCTTATTGTGCAATATACTTGTATATAATATTCAATATATCCATTCTTTACATTTTTCACTTTCTTTTCTTTTTATAAATCTGTAAATATTAGTTACATTACATGTACATAATAAAATTACAATAAAACTATTAAATATACATTAAAATAAATAGGACACTTTGATACATAGATGAATTGTACTTATATATATTTATATAATATACATAAATAATTAACTATTTATGTGAATAAACTCAAAAAATGTAATAAAAATACCAAAATGTGTATTTAAATAAATTAAAAATATGAAAAATGTATGTATACTATAATAAAAAGAATAAGATATTTGGATTCTTTTGGAAATAAAAGAATAAAGGAAAGAATGAATTGTCAAAGACAATAAGTGACCCTAGACCCCGAGACCCAGTCATCATGATGGCTTGGTCGAGAAAGAATAAAGTAGAGTGAGATAGGACAGGGAAACTTTACAAAAAAAACCACACAAAAATCCTATTTTATACCTCAATAATTGCATTTTGGGACCTATTCTATTTTACTATTTTTATACCTCAAACTAATAAAGCATCAACATGAATATTGGTCATAAAAATACAAAGAAAAATACAAAATTGATTTCACCGAAAATAATGCGCAGTGTGCCCTCGACACACCCAATAAAAAGCCACAAAGAAAACTTGTAGACCTATATCTTCCCCACACAGATCCAAAATTCACCAAACTCACCTTTGTTATTCATAAAATAAAATTACCTATTTAATGAAGGTGGTTTCATTTAATTTGGAGTTATGATGCAAAAGTTAGGTTTTGGGTCCTTATTGTGCAATATACTTGTATATAATATTCAATATATTCATTCTTTAAACTTTTAACTTTATTTCCTTTCTATAAATTTGTAAATATTAGTTAAAACACATGTACATAATAAAATTAAAATAAAACTATTGAATGTACATTAAAATAAATAGGATACTTTAATACATGGATGAATTGTGCTTAGATATGTATCTATATAATATACATACATAATTAATTAAGTATCTAAATAAACTTAGAAAAATGTAATAAAAATACCAAAAAGTATATTTAAATAAATTATAAATATGCAAAATACATGTATACAATAATAAAAAGAATAAGATCGTTCGATTCTTTTGGAATTAAATATACACTTAATTCCAAAATAAAAGAATAATGGAAAGAAAAGAAAAGGAATGAAGTGTCAAAGACACTAAGTGCCCGTAGACCCCGAGACCTAGTCATCATGATGACTTGGTCAAGAAGGAATAAAGTAGGGTGAGATAGGACAAAGAATCTGTACAAAAAAAACACACAAAAACCCTAATTTTATATCTCAATAATTGCATTTTAGGACCTATTCTATTTTATTATTTTTATACCTCAAATTAGTAAACTCTCAACACGAATATTGGTCATAAAAATACAAAGAAAAATACAAAATTGATTTCACTAAAAAATAATGCATAGTGTGCCCTAGACACACACAATAAAAAGCCACAAAGAAAACTTTGTAGACCTGTATCTTCTCCATACAGATCCAAAATTTACCAAACTGACTTTATTGTTCATAAAATAAAATTAGCTATTTAATGAAGGTGGTTTCATTTAATTTGGAGTAAAGATGCAAAAGTTAGGTTTTGGGTCCTTATTGTGCAATATACTTGTATATAATATTCAATATATTCATTCTTTATATTTTCACTTTATTTTCTTTTTATAAATTTGTAAATATTAGTTACAATACATGTACATAATAAAATTAAAATAAAACTATTAAATATACATTAAAATAAATAGGATACTTTAATACATAGATGAATTATAATTATATATCTATAACATCCATAATTAATAAAGTATGTAAATAAACTCAGAAAATGTAATAAAAAACCTAATTATGTATTTAAATAAATTATAAATATGCAAATTTACATGTATACAATAATAAAATATAAATACAAATTTAAAATAAAATATATGGAATACATGTATATTTACATATATATACATGTAAATACTAACATGTTATAAATGACCATGTAAAAAAAATAAAATACCCAAAAAATACTTCATAAATCTATAAATGTTTTCCATATTTTAACCCAAAATTAATAATATAAATGATTATTTATATCAATTTTATAGGGAATTTTGGCCTTGGAATTTTCTGGTTGGTCCATGTGGACCAACCAGAGGTCGAAGAAAGTTGACTTGGGTCAACTATACTCTCTTCACCAACCACCCTTGTCAGACCTCGGAACACTCCCTTCTTCTCTGATTTTTCGGAGAAATTCCATGGCTTGAGGAGCCTCGATCCCTTCATCAATCAAACACCCCTCACTTTCTGCCATCATGCCCACTCCTTAGATCACCTACACGATCACACCATCTCTGCCCATCCCGTGACCAACTCCACCTACCACCTCCACCTATAAAATATTCTTCTCTGCCATTTTTGCAAGATGATCACTCTTCCGAGTTTTTTAGCCCCTTAAATTGCTTATACGGCTTCGCCTTGGTGACATCAAGTGGACATGTTGGTCTACAGTGAGGAGGAAGCACGGAGGAGCTTGATCCAGTCCATCGCTAGAGCAACCCTGCGCTGGTTCTTCCTCTTTGTTCCTCGTACCAAATCGAGGCATCTTTCCATCGTTTCTAGGTAATGTTAGTTGTAATTTTCATTTCCAAGATTTACTTTTAGTTTGTAGCATTTAATTTATGTTTAATTCAAAACACCCTTTTGACCTGTAGCTCGAGATTTAGGCCAAATTCATCAGTCTATGGTAGTTACTCAACCCGCTTTCCACCTCATTTCAACCTCTATCATCTGCTCTGTATTTTGCCCCTCAATCCACCCTCGATTCCTCAAATCGAGGTGAATCGAGTTTCCCCTTCCGTCCTCCATCGGAAGCTCATCGCTATCCATCCTCCGCATGTTATTCAGCTTCTTAACAGAGTTAAAAGCATTGCTTTCATGCAATTTATCATTTTCTGCGTGTGATAAGGCACGAGAAGGTGCTTGGAGCTGTTGGGAGCATCCTTCTATTGCTCTAGACAACCAGGAACGGAGGACCTTCCAGATCCCCAATGATGGGATCTGGAGGCTATTGGTGACTACCAGCAGATGCGGCAAGGCTCCATGCAGCTTCTGAGCTTGTCGGAGAGACTAAAGAGGGACGAAGTATTGGCCATGTGAGCTTGAGGAGAACTATTCCTACAATAAATGTTATTGTAATATTTGATTTATCAATAAAAGTTATTGATTCTTTTCACTCCCTTTCTAAGATTAAATGAATGAGTGCACTATAAGGTCCCTCTGTACAATTAGGATTATGTACCATGGCCATCTTAATAATCATGCAGCTATTGATTCAATAATTGAATCATAGAGGTTGGTGCTTGGATGAATATATAAGGAGTTAGATTGAGGACTCATCAAGCACCGTCAAATGATTGTTAAGAGATGGTCTCCAACTTGAGTAGGAGATGGCAATCCTTTCTCATTAGGCTGATATCTGACCGACCTCTTGATGCAGGTCCTCAGCATGGGAGTAGAGATTCGGAAGTATCATATTAGTTAGGTCAAAGAGTTGACTTAATGAGATCGGGATAACCAAAGTCCTATATCGTATGCTGTTGTGATATAAGCACACATCCTTTGACCGAAGACAGATGTGTTACTATATGTCTAAGTATGTGCATTTGGCATACCAATTGGTTGATGACCTAACCAAGGTCTATACACCGGCGAGCTAATGTGCATATGAGGGCATATGAGTAATACGATCTCTTAAAGGGATCATACAGGTTCACTTGTGAATCGGAAGACATGAACTCACTCATATGGTATTGGGACCGATCAAATGCCATGCATGGTCATCATTCTTTGGAGGCATGACAAAAATTTGAAGGTATGATATATGATTTTGGAAAGAATATGATCGATACCAAATCCCAATAACCACGAATTAGAAACTTGATGATGATACCCTAAAGATGACAGTGTGAAATTGATCTATATCTTCAGGTTTATCATGGGTCTTCCAGTAAGCGGGATGTACAGGTATTAGGAATACCTGAGGCTGATGGATCATAAATGATTGTATAACCATGACGCTTCCATTCCGAGGGAGAGCAACGACTTGACAATATCCTCCTACCATTCACGTGCCCAATCAAGTAGGGCCATGTTCCTTCTTCTCCTAAGGGTCATATGATTCATGTTATAATACGAAAGGATCTCATTATCATATCTAGAGTATTATGAATAGTGTACATGATCTCTTGGACGTCCGGGTTATTATGGTTGGCCTAAACCTTGGTGGGAATGGGATTCCTTTCCCTCTTCCCTTCTCACATCGACCAATCCCTTCCTCTCTTCCATTCTCATCGAGGATGACCTTCGCCTCAGTGAGTTTGATTTGATTTCAACCTCTTCTCACCTAAACCCATTTTCCGATGAACGTGATTCAGAAGATTCATACATGATGCATCCAAAGAAGCATCCTGAGTATAAGGATCGTGATGCCCCCTTATATCAGATACTACCTAGGCTGGCCGTAGAAAAACAACAGAATGCTCTTGTTAGAGCCCAGATAGGTCAGCTTAATGTGGGAATATATGCACCGACGAACAAAGACTATAACCCTGGACTATATCAAAATCTAAATGGGTTGAGTCCACCAACACCGGATGTGAAATTTGAGCTACAATGGGAATTCCCACAAGGAAGCTTATGCATTCCTTAGGGACTTTGAGTTAGTCAATGATAACCTTGGGTATCCTAGGGTTAGCCAAGACTACATCTAGTTCAAAGCCCTTCCATTTGCCTTGGGAGATAAGGCAGATTATTGGTTGAAGGATGGCATGGGTAGTATAACTACTTATGTTTAGTTCAAGGACATGTTCTTGAAGAAGTTCTACCCTTTGAGTAGAACAAATCAGATGCGTACATGTATCACGAGCTTTTCTCGATTACCTCATTATCATTTCGTGACACATGGGAGGGGTTCAAATAATTATTTCAAAAGTGTCCTTGCCATGGTTTAGAGAACACCATATTGGTTCAGTCATTATTCAGAGCACTGCCTGTGGAGGCAACTATACTACAAAGGGAGCAAATGCCATTTAGAAGGTATTCCAGCAGATGGTTGACACAAGTCGTTCACAGACCACTAACATGGCTTATACAGACACCTCTCTCTCATTCCTATCCAAGGAGAGTGGTAAGCATGTTGTAGTTGATCTCGTTGTGGACTTGATTCCTAGCATGGGAATCATTGCAGATACTTTGGCACTTGTTGAATGGACTGACAAGAGAGTTTCAAAATTGGAGAGCGTGTCTAAGCTCCCTAAGAAGATGGAGGAACTTAATGAGAGGGTATCTAATATAAAGATGCATGTCGTGTCTGCATCTTCTTCTCCAGTCTACTTTGTACACCATGTACATGAGCAGCCAATGTCAGGGCCTCAATCACCATCAGTAGAGGACCACTCATTTGCCTAACCTTGCCAGAATGATATTTTTAACAAGATAGTCTTAGAGGAGCCTGCTCATGGGTGGGAGGTGAATGGTGTGTGGTATTGATGACAAAATTTTGGCAAGGGTCTAAAAAGATCCTCGTAAAGAAAAGATACAGTGTCATTAAGGCGACCGCTCACGAAAGTCAAGTGATCAACAATTAGCCCACAAATAGATATATCAATGCAAATAAAAGTGGAGTAAACATTTATCATAACTCTATAAAAGATGTGTATAGGGCAAGTAGTGTGGAGGTCGAACACATGGAGCAAGGGGAACAAACAACAATAAATGGCAAAAAAGTCAAGAATTGTTTTGGTGTTTTTGCGAAGATATTTTGTTTTTAGTGGTTTTTATTTATTTATTTATTTATTTATTGGAATTTTCATTTTTATATTTTATGTGTTTTTTACTTTTATAATTTTTATATTTATTTGTATATTTTCTGATTTTTAATTTTCCTTTTCTTTTTAATTAGATATAGGATAATTATATTTAATGTATATAGAATGTAGGTAGTATAGATAATAAAAATATAAAATTAAGACAAAATTATGTAAATAACCTAAGTTACAGTCCTTTTTATTTTCCAAGGGTATTAAAAATATTTTTAAGATTTACAACAATAATAATATAAGTAAATATAACTATTTAAATATGACTTTTTAGAGTTATAAAATAGCTATAAATACTTCAAAAATAAGAAAGTAACAAGTTTTGGCTTTTTATGTTTTCTAAGTTTTGGTTTTTTCCTCAAAATATTTGATAATATTTTGTATTTTTGATTGAATATAAATGTCAAATTAATGAGTAACAAAATACAACTGAATTATTTTGGATTTCTAAAATAGCTAAAAATCTTAAAAATTTCCAAAATCAATTTTGATATAGTAAAGAAAATACCGAAATAAAAAACAAAATTTTTAGATTTTGTATGTTTTTTTATATTTTTTAGGATTAGAAAGGATTTACAATTTTTAGGGAGTTTTCTTTCTTTTTTAGTGATTTTTGGTTAGTAAGTGTAAAAAATACAATAATAAATAACCCCTATTTTTTTTAGAATTTTTCAAAATATTTTTCAAATTTTATGGATTGCTTAATGCAAATAGGGATTATTGCATTTTTAGATATAGGGAATTAATATTTAATGTCCTACAAAAAATATACGTGATGAAATATAACAGAAGGCACTTATGTTAAAAATCTTACAATTTTTAGATGTAAAGTGATATTTTTAATGCAAAGATAACACAACATAAAAATGCAATACTGGAAGGGACTAATATGCAAATAAAAATAAATAAAACTTCAATCTAGAGCCTCTACATAAATTACCCACAAATATTTATTTCATTGCATGCTAGCTGGGGTATAAATGAAATTTACAAGACACAACAGGGCATATATGCAAAATTCTAAAATAGTTTTAATCTGAAATGTGAAGTTTCTGGACTGAACAATAACACACAAACTCAGGAAGTCCTTGCAAAACACCCACCACCTCACATGTATGGGCACATGAGGTGACATGGTAGAAGATCTAAGTACAAAGATCTAAGTACAAATAAAACAACCACATGGGGCTATTTGTAAAATAACCATAAGTTTTTACACTATAGACAAAAGTTTGTGGATTAGAAATAAGTTATAAAAATACAAAGGCTCTAGGGCAAAATTAACCCTACGGGCGCTAGCTGATGGCTTGTATGCTTTCACTTAAACACGCGACGCATTGTGGATGATGGATACCCCTTTGCCTCTTGATGGCCGAGATTAGATCTTAGCTGCTGATCTGACGGCTAATGGGTGAAGGATCCAATGGCAGCTGCTTGATCTGGAGCTCCTTGTCGATCCTACGGTGGAGAGCAACGGAGGAAAAACAAGGAAGAATGTTGGTTCAGGTGAACTTCGATCCTCTCCCTTACACAGCTTTGACAGTCTTTGGCTTCCCAGCAAGGATCAAAATACTCCTGGTAATCGTGGCTTGCTCGTGGCACCTTCATATAAGGTCGAGGGTCACCAGAGTGAGCCCCGGAGGTCGAAGAAGAGTTGTAGATCCAAGAACCTTGTCTGAATAAAATTTGACCCGTGACAAGTCTTAGGGTCTCCAGAACCTGCAAGGAAGCTTAGCACACACACACAGGGGTTATGGGGGTCATGTTAGTCAGAAATGAGCAGATTTGAGGTCGGGCGGAGGCTTTCTGACGTACAATGGAGTAAGAGAGTTATTTTCCTATTCCAACAAGGATCAAGCAGGATGGAGGCGCGTGGGGCATTCAGACTTGAGGGGGGAGAGAATAGACATGACAGAAGGGTCGAGGAATCAGTGTTTGATGGCGAAATAGTTGCTGTGCAGAAGCTCCGACGAACAACGAATCTGGGATTTAAAAAACAAAATGCGAAAACAAGAAAAATAAAATCCTAAACCAAGCTATCTGTGATGCCAAGAACTTAAAGAACTACAGAAACTAAAATTTTACCTGAGAAGGAGGGAACCAAGGTGGAGCTCTGCCAGCTACTCCAGCGATGCTCGGATCTTCACCGACCTACACTTCCTCCACGCTAAGCAATAGGGCGAAGAAGCTGCTGTCACCAACAACCTCAAGGACCATGAAACTCAAGGATTTCGAAGCAGGAGCGGGATCAAAAATCAAATAGTGGTCAGCAACTTAGTTTTATACACTAGGACTTTGACCAAGGCTAACTCAGTAATCCATCGATCGAGGTATCAATGCTTCGGGGATGGGCATGGATTAATGAGCAAAATTGTCGAAGGAATCCTTCCAAAAACGTGCAAGACAGAGTGGGCAAAATTCAATGAAGAAGTCCAGGTTGTGAGGGTACAAGACCTAGGGTTCCAAAGGTCTCAATTGACCGGCGGGTCAACCAGGGCTACAACCCCATTGGTCCGTGTAGGCTACAACAAGACAAAATTGAAAAGAAATTCAAAAAGAATCAAAAATAAAATAATATATGATTTTTTTAATTTTTGGTTAAAATATAAAAAATATTTATTATTTTATTTTCTATTTTAATCTAATTTTTATTTATTTTCAAAAGTTTGTTTATTGTGTGCTATTTTTCATGTACACTTCTAGGTATATTTAGCTATGTTTTGGATATTTTATTTTAATTTTATAGTTTTGATTATTATATATATAATATTATATATTTCCCACTTATTTAAACATACACACACACATATATATATTGTATTTTTCTGAAATGAAATGTATACTTAATTAATTATATGTATTAATTATAAGGTATAAGTAAGTACATTTCATCTACGTGTTATAATTCTCATAAATTTATGTTATTTCAATGGTTTTATTTTGGTTTATTTATGTACATACGCTATAAATAGTATTTACAAAATTATAAGAATATAAAAATATGAAAAATATAAGAATATATAAATTGAATATTTTATTCAGGTATAATGTACAATAGGGGTACAAATCCTAACTTTTACACTTTTACTCCAAACTAAATGAAAAACCACCTTCTTTAAATAGCTAGTTAAAAGTTACATACAACTAAAGGTTATTTTGTGACTTTTGAGTTCAAATGGAGAAGATATGAGTATGTGAAGTTGAGATTTTGGATTTTTATTCCGAGTGTAAAAAGCACATTGTGCATTATTTTTATGTGAAATAAATTATGTACTCTTCTATGTATTTTTATAAACAACTTTTATGTACAAAGTTTATTAGTTTGAGGTGTAAAAATAAATAAATAAAATGGGTCCCAAAAAAATAATAATTGGGTAAAACAATTTAAGGTTTTTATTGTTGTTTGTGGTCCTTATCTCCCCTACATTATTCATGGTAGACCAAGTCAATTCTTGACTTAGCCTCAACATTTAGGGGCATTCAATACCTTTGGTATTTCATTTCTTTTTCTTTTCTTCCTTTATTCTTTTATTTTGGCATTAATTATAGTATTTTATACAGTATTTATAGAATAAATAATGTATGTTATTTTGTACAAATTAATGTTATATACATGCATTTAACTAGGGAATAAAGGATAAAATGAAAGAATAAAGGTGATGAAATGGAGATTCATCACCCCCTGTACTTGTCTTTGCTAGTCCTAGCAAACACTTACGCCTATAAGTTTAGAAAATTAAATAAAGAAAAGAAAAAGAAAGTACTTGGATTGATTTTAAGTTTCAAGCTTGTCTTCATTAAAGCAAAGTTTGGAGCTCTGTCGACCCTCGGGAGATGATGCTTGATCGGAACCTTATTGGGAAGCGTATTTTTAATACAACACCCTCTGAGAACCGTAAAACTCTGCATAAGTCTCCTCAAAAGCCATGTCAGAACAAGTCGATGTCATACACAATCCATTATGACTATGAATCTATCTTGTACAGTGTTAGTGATATGTAGATCCTCTCGGCTGAAGCAGTAAAAGTCAGTCTTCTCCAACATGGTGACCCTAATTCCCAAATCCAACAACTCTTTCCTCTAGAAGCAGGATATTCCCTTCTTAGTTTAAGTGCAATCGACTCAAGAAGAGGAGGTGGAGAAGAGAATGGATGGTAGAGAGTGTAGCTACCTATCCTAGGGTGCTTGACCAGTGTAGCCAAGCCACCCGGTTGCAGGCTCACATGTATTTGGCTTTGAACTTCAAGCTTGGTTATGACTATGTACACATACATACTCCGACGGGATTGATTTTTCTTATAATTTTGCTCGTCTATTCTTTTTAGAGATTTTAGTATGCATTTTTTAAATACTATATACAATAACATTTACATAAGGACCTTTTCCTCTTAAGTCAGTAGACTATCCCTCTTTTGAAGCATTATTGCAACCCACAACATTCTGTCTTTAGACCTCATCGCTACTAGATCGGGTTGCGGTATAATGGCCAAAAATGTGTGACTCCTGATGTTTCCATAGGTTATGTCTCATGCCAGCGAATCTTGTCTTTTACCGCTTCAATTGAGATGAGCACAGTGCAAGTTGCAGGTGTGCGAGTTAGGTCGTTGTCGACAAAAAACATGTGTGTGTTCCAAAATATTCTACTTAGGCAGTCAAGACGACACTGAACCAAGTTTCGTGGTCTCAAAGAATTAAGTTTAATAAACCTGAAGTGTCTCAATTCCAATTCCAATAAGGTTCTGGTGATTAAGTAGATTAAGGTCCAACCAAGCTCCAATCTTTGGATTTTACTTAAACCCGTTCAATTATCAACAACAGTCTAAAAAAAATGCAAATGCTATGTACAATGCAAGGAAAATATTTTTGTGATGCATTTTTTTTGGTTTTGAACTTTTTATGGATATTGGAAAACAGTTTTACAAATTTTTATGCAAGTTTTTGAAAAGATTTGCAAATGTTTTTGAAATTCATTTTGCAATTGTCAGTGATTTTTGAATAAAGGTTAGTGAAAGGATTATATATAAACATGAGAGTGCATTTATATTTACAAGGATGTTAGTGCAGGTGAATTCCATATAAGGGATTTTACAAGTTGTGTGTTAGTGAGTATTTATAAGACTTATATACATGTTTTATACATTGTTGCAAAATTTTTATTTGTGTTTTGATTTACAGAAATACTTCAAAACATTTTTGAAAACATTTTCGTAAACATGTTGTGAACTTATTTTTGTAAATAATTTTGACGAATATTTTTTCAAATATTTTTAATCTTCGAAAATCATTTGTAAATATTTTCCAAAAAATATATATAGATTTTTTAAAAGATTTTTGTAAATATTTTTCAAATCATTTGCAAGCAGATTTTTAAAAGAATTTTTTTTCACGAATAAAAGATATTTTTGCAAACAAAAAGGTTTTTACAAAGGTTTGAAAATATTTTTCAAAAGTTTTCCAAATAGTTTTCAAACGATTTTTCAAAGAAATTTTCAACCATTTTTCAAATCATTTTGCAAAACTTCTTTAACCAATTTATTACAAGTGTTTACAAATAATTATTTGTATGTCTTATAAATTAGCCATATTATTGAATTTACAAAAGTACGAGTTATGATTAAAGTATATACATCGTATATACAACCCCCTATACATATCTTGAGCTATGTCCTCATAGATCGGAGTGAAAAAACGAAGACATAACTCGTACTAAGTGTAGAACAGTCTATACGATAACGACTAAAGAATCAACGAATGAGAAGTTGACCGCCCCACTATACTTAGGATGAAATAATTCTAAGTATAACAAACTTTACACAATGCGGGTCGGGTCAAGGGTGGGCATGTACTAAATCATTAGCTCGACCTGTCCCCCCTATACTTAGGGTAAAATATCCCTAAGTATAGACATAATATCAAGAGTTGGGAGCTCGGGGTAACCCCTGCCATACTTAAGACAAAGTACGTCCTAAGTATAACAATGTTGAAAGGGGTGAACAACCTTTCGGAAGAATCAGAGAAATGGAAAAGAATAAAAGATCAAAACAAAATCTTTTTGTGATTTTTTTATCTTTATGTGTTTGATCTTTCAGTCTATGGGAATTCATATTGAAACATGACTTCAGAATTGACAACGGACGTGAAGGTATCATGCTCTAAATATGGATTCAGTAATTGTCCGTTGACTACAAACAGTTGTGTGTCAGGTGACAATTCAGATATCAATAAGCTTTTGTTGTCACGCATAGTTTTCACTATGAATGACTCAGTCCATTTGCTCTTCAGTTTGCCTGGGAAAATCTTGAACTTTACATCAAATAACAACACCTTCTGTCTAGGTTCGGAAGTCTTCCTGCAGATATACTTGTCATGCCATTTCTTGACTTTCTCGTTGTATGTAAGGCTGTTATCGTATGCATAGTCTCGGACCTCTAGCAAATGGTTCAGATCAACTTCATAGTTCTTTCCAGCATGCTCAGAATCAATGTTGCACATGTTTAATGCCCATAAAGATTTGTGAATGACTCCACTAGCAAGTGGCAAGGCTTGCAATACACTAGGCGGTAGAGAGACATGCCAAGAGAAGATTTGTATGTCATGCGATATGCCAAAAGAACTGAGTCGAGTAGTTGGTTGGACATGCGAGCCCACAACGAGCTATTATGCAATAAATGTTAACGCAAATATCATTCTTTGATTTGAAATGAAGAATAACTAATTTTCATAATAGTTCCCTTAGTACAATTAGGGTTATATACCATGGCTATCTTAATGATTATACATCTGTTGATTCAATTGTTAAATTATAGAGGTTGGTGCTTGGATGAATATCTAAAGAGGTAGATTAAGGACTCATCAAGCATCGTCAAATGATTATAATAGGTTGATATCTAGTCGACCTCTTGATGCATGTTCTTTACATAGGAATAGAGATCCAGAGGCGTTAGCTAAGTTAGGTCAAAGAGCTGACTTAACGAGATCAAGATAACCAAAGACTTATGTTGTATGCTGTCACGATATATGCACACATCCTCTGACCGGAGATAGATATGTTCCTATATGTTTGAGTATGTACATTTGGTAGACCAATAGGTTGATGGCTTAATCAAGGCCTATACACCGACACGCTAGTTGATACAAGGGCATATGAGTAATACGATCTCTTAAAGGGATCATACCAGTTCATTTACTAAATCGGAAGACATGAGCTCATTCATGAGAAATTGGGATCAAATTCCTTGCACGGTCATCTCGCTTTGGAAGCTTGACTGAATTTGTAGGTTTGATATATGTTTTTGGAAAGTACATGATTAATACCTAGGTAAGATATATGTTTTTGGAAAGTATATGATCGATACCAACTCCCAATGATCAAATGAGAAACTTAATGATAAAACCCTAAAGGAGACAGTCTAAATGAGATAAAAACTTCGGGTTTTATTTGAAGGATATGGTTAGAATCCTCAAGCGCATCACGAAAGCGCGAGCATTGTATCGAATACGACGAGGAGCGACTAGTCGCACTAGTTGCTCGATGCAGCGGAATTTAAAAAATTTTCATGCGACGAAACCACATGATCCAAGATCACTTCTCGGATCATTTCATCTAAACCACAAACAAGTAATAGGATTATCTCTTGAAGCGTGGTTGCGATCGAATCTCTAAATGAAGAGACCTCCTGTCTCAAGTCCGATCCGACGGAGGAGACGCTTGCGAGCGTGGGGATGAATCGTGTGCTTCTCATAATCCATGTTGATGATCCAAGCGGCGGATCTTCTGATCTCGAAACACGAGATCCGACGTCTTCTTCACGAGCGAGGCGCACCGAAGGAGACGGAGATCCACGAGCAGACGATCGGGCAGCATAACGACGACGCTGCGACGATGGAGAAACTTCTCTAGGATATCCATGGTGGACGTCCATGAGAGAGGAAGAGAGAGTAGGCGTGTAGAGAGAAAGAGAGAGAGATGTGCTTCCAAAAGCATGTACCAAGAGAGCATGGTATGCCTCTCTATTTATAAGGTTTTAGAATCCATGGATCTCAATCCATGGGACATATAAAATCAATGGATGAGATTGATTTATGTCAATCCAATGGTCAAGATTGTTGTTGGTAAAAGCCAACAACTTATGATTTAATTTAGATCAAATATATTTGATAAATCAAATACAAATCAATCCTAAATTAAACCAATAAAATAATGGTGACAATCATCATGGAGATTGCATCTCCTATTGGAACAAGGTGGACGGCCACTTGTTTGCAATTGGAGGCAATCTCATGAGATCTCATGAGATTGCATATCTCCATGAAAATCTCCATTATTTATTCCAACAAATTTTGTTGAGATTTATTCTTCAAAAAAAATAATTCATAATTAATTTTGAGAATATTGCAATCTTGCCATTGGAAATTTGTGAATCACATTAACAACCCAAAACAAAATATAATTTACATTTTTAATTAATTACACAATGTGTATCCAATACACATTAATAATTAATCAATAAATATAAATTATAATTAGCTCTCTCTAATACATTATGAATCATATTTATAATATAATATGAATAGTTGGATATTACTATCCACATTATTCTTAACCACAATAATTAAATCACATTTAATTATATTGGATAACTTATTCTCATGTGCCCAAATAATATGAATCACATTCACATTATTCACATCTTTGATAATCAAATCACATTTAATTATCTAAGATAACTCTCCTTGTAATATGAATCAAATTCATATTAGTCATGATAGTTAAATCACATTTAACTATCCATTTTCTCAATGCTCGAATACATATATCAACAATAGAATTTTCCATGAACTCTTTCAAGGATAATGCGCTTTCTCCACGAATACTTGGAGATAAGGACATGGCGATTGTATTGTTCCAAGTAAAGTGACTTGGATATTGAGATTACATCTCAAATCCAGATCTCGGGCCTCCCATAGATGCTTGATTAAATCAAGACTGCAAATCTAATCTTCTCATTGCATCTGAATCACATTCAGATCAATGTCCAATATTTTGATCAAGATCAGATTACTTCTACTGAGAAGAGTCACTAACATTCAGACACGTTTCATCACTCCCTAGGAATGGAAGCGTCATGGTTATACAATCGTTTATGATCACATCACCCTCAGGTATTCCCAATACATGTACATCCTACATACTAGAAGACTCAGAATAAACCCAAAGTATTAGATCAACTTTATACTGTCTACTTCAGGGTTTTATCAATAAGTTTCTCATTTTGATCATTGGGAGTTGGTATCTCATATACTTTCCAAAAGCATATATCGTACCTAGGTCTTGATCATATACTTTCCTAAAGTATATATCAAACCTACAAATTCAGTCAAGCTTCCAAAGCGAGACGACCGTGCTCACGGAATTTGATTCTTCCCAATATCTCATGAGTGAGCTCATCTCTTCCGGTTCAGTAGTGAACCTATATGATCCCTTTGAGAGATCGTATTACTCATATGCCCTTATATGCACACCAGCGCGCCGGTGTATAGACCTTGATTAGGTCATCAACCTATTGGTCTGCCAAATGTACTTACTCAGACATATAGTAACACATATGTCTCCGGTCAGAGGATGTGTGCCTATATCATGACAGCAAACAATATAGGACTTTCGTTATCTCGATCTTGTTAAATCAACTCTTTGACCTAACTAATCTGACACCTTCGAATCTCTATTCCTATGCAGAGGACCTGCATCAAGAGGTCGGTCAGGTATCAGCCTAACTGAGAAAGGATTGCCATCTCCTACTCAGGCTGGAGATCATCTCTTAATAATCATTTGACGATGCTTGATGAATCCTCAATCTAACTCATTAGATATTCATCTAAGCACCAGCCTCTATGATTCAATAATTGAATCAACAACTGTATGATCATTAAGATGGCCATGGTACATAACCCTAATTGTACTAAGGGACCTATTATGCAAATTATGTATTCTTTATTTCAGATCAGGGAATGATATTCACAATAACATTTATTGCATAATGGCTTGCCGTGGGCTCGCATGTCCAACAATCTTCCACTAGCCCAAAGAGCCATTAATGGGCTAATCATTTAAACCCACATTCATGTGACAATCATAGGCTATTTACAAAATAGCTAGGTAAGCTGATCAGTCACTCTGTTCCCAAGAGACTACGTCAAGTCCTTTTACGACACTTGCATATCCCCTAGTAACAGTGTTTGCATCCAATGCGAATGTTACATCTTATGCAACCAATACTCAATTTTGTTATAGTGTCCTTGACACTGTAGCTCGATAATTATTATAACCAGTATGCCCATAATCCTTATCAGAATACCTTTATTCTTAGAGATCTCTATCTCCTAAGGTATCTATAGTTAAGACCCTTATAGATCACTATCTACAAGGTCTTAAACTTTTGAAGATAAGACTTTGAGATCACTATCTCTAAGTTTCATCATCTTTGAAGATATTGTTATTACTGCAACCAAGTATTTTATTTCCAGAGTAGGATTAGTAACAGTTTACTACTCCCACTGCATGACAGACATATGGCTTTTGTACACATCTAGCATACACTTCAGCTTCTCGTAACTGATGCACAAGTGCAAGCAGTTCTAGCATTCACTTCCTCAACTCTTTGAGGTGCTATCCCTTTAGATGGGTCACCACCATATCTTAAGGGAAGGAAACCTTTCTTGGAATTTTCCAGAAAATGGAATAAGTCCAAGGTGTACTACTAATGTGACAGTCCCAATACCCTCTTCTCTTTGCCTCTGTACGACTTCAGAACTAAGATCTAAGAGGTATCCTTGAGATCATATCTCGAGGTATGGGATAACCAGATTATAAAACACTTATTATTATAATCCTTAGATCATTCCAAATGATTAGGATAATATCTACATTTAGCACGATGAACACAATGGAACTCCCACTAAGCTTCACATGGTTCATCAAGATTTTATCTGAAATCATAACATTTATTATTTCATCAAATCTTATGTTCCAACTACAAGAGGCTTATTTGAGTCCAAAGATGGAGTTATTTAGCTTGCACATCTTGCTTTCCTCAACCATGAAGCCCTGGGGCTACTTCATATGAATATCCTCGAAGAGGTATTCATAGAGGAATGCAATCTTGACTCACATCATGAAGATGTCATAGTCAAGTTGTGTAGCTATAGTTAGCAATATTCTGATGGGTTAAAGCAAGGTCACTGGAGAGCAAGTCTCATCGCAAGAGATGCCTTCTCTTCGGTGTGTAGCTCATGGCTACGAACCGTACTTTGAAGGTCTCTACCTTCTCTTCAGGTTCCCTCTCTCTCTTGAAGATCCATTTACACCATAATGGGTCTAACCCTTATAGGTGGATCCTCGAGGGTCTATATACAACATTTGTATATAAAGTCTACTTTAGACTTTTATTGCTAACATCCATCTTTCCATGTCATGATCTTTAAAAGCTTCATCATATGAAGTTAGATCATTGTCAGATTCAATTGACACATGGAATCCATCTTCAAACTTATTTAAAGAGGTATTAATGTTTTTCTTTAATTGTCTATTTAGTTTCCGATCTCAGGAGCCTCATTATCTTCTCAAGATTAAATGAGTTCCTTTACTTCATTTTCATCTTGATTCTTAAGAGAGTCATCCTCTAAGAATCACATTCTCAGAGATGAGATCCTTTAAGAATCTCAAGGTCATAAAGTAGGTATCCAATACCATCCTTTATTTTCCTAATGAAGTAGCACTCTCTAGTGCTAGATTCCAGCTTACATGCATGGAACCTTATTAAGTATATAATGTAGTCTCTACCACATATACATATACCTGGAAACTAAGAGATAATTATGCTAAGATTAATCATTGATCAAATCATGTCATACATGATCAATTGTATCTCCCTACAACTCTATTGAGTTAAGGTTCATTAGGAGGGGTGAGATAGAAATGATATTCATATCTCTATAAGGTATTATATGAATTCATCTAATAGGTACTGACTACCTAGATTAGATCAAATTCATTTAATCTTCCTTCAAACTTTGGTTTTAAACCAAAATTGTGAAATCTTTGAACATTTCAAAGGTTTCTAAGTGAAGAGAAGAAGTCTCATATAATCATCAATAGATATCACATATCCATAATGTTTACTATGATATAGATGATTCACATACATCAATATGTATGAGATCCTGAATACCTTGACATCTTACATCTTTCCCAAAGAAGGGTGTATTGGATATTTTACTTTGAATACAATATTCATAAGTATGCAAGTTTTGAAATTTTAGACAATCTAAAGTTTCATCTCTTATCGGTCTTATTGATCACATCAACAGACAAATGTCCAAAATATGATGCTAGATCATTATCAAATGATCTTCATCCTCCTATTGATCTTTAATGGTTTAATTTTTAGTATTAGAAATCTTAATGAACCATTCATTAATATTCTAATTTAGTAGAGTCCACAAGATTTTAGATTACTATCTGAAATATCTCCATCATAACTCTTTATGATAGGTCTATTACAGAATTCATGTTTATTTCCAACATTTAGAAATAAACAGTGAGTGTATACTAATATCTAGGTCATAGAGGCATTCTCTAAGACTAAGGGCTCTCCCGCTGAAATTATGAAGTCTATCTATCCAATGGATATTGTTGCAACAATTGCATCAATATCCATGTGGATGACTATTAAACATTTAAGATCAAATTTCTAATATTCTAATACATATGCAACCGATTGCAAGTGTCATTAGAAGATTGAGATACAATTATTAGACTTTATCTTATCAAATAAGTAAGTCAATTTCAATGATTATATGTAGATTATTTTGATGTACTATTTGATTCCTTCTTTAAGGATTCTAGATAGATTTGATAGTCATACTATCAACACATCAACTTATTGCAGTATTAGCATTCATCCAACTCTTTGGATGTCATACGGAAGTCACAAAAGTACAGTCAACTCTTTGACTATACTTCTTACTTGGGTCCAATCCATGCTTCCACTGCGCTCCCTTTATCTATAAGCAACTATTGCTCAAGTCAAAGGATCTCTTATGTTGAAATCAAAAAATTTTAATATAAGAGTATTTCAACATTTATACATGCTTCATTCATTTCATACAATATGAATATTCTAAAGCTTTATGAATAACTAGAGTATAGATAGTAGAATGATGACACTCATTGTATCTACATCCATCTAAACTCTTAAAAAACATTGGTTCGGGTAGGTATTCAAAAAATTTTGAATACATCATCTCTTATAGAGCCACCATTCTGCATAATGCAGAGAACCATGTCATTCATGATTTTCGAGAGCACATATGTATGCCAGAATATCTTCTTAGATTTTATAAGGATTATTTGATAATTACGATCATTGTCGACATGTCACTTCCAAAGTACATTCGATGAGATCAAGACTTATAAAGACATACAAACCCTAGGGATTTAGTCCTATTGTCTATTCAATTATCATTCCTATTGTTATGAGGAAACTTGCATATTGCAACCACATACATTATGTGTCCAATTACAAGTACAATATCTGAATCATGGGTCCAATCCATGATATTCTACTGGATATTATTGAGTATAACATTGAGTGGGATTAAAGAAGGATTATCTAAAATAAGAAATTTGCATAAATATATAATTTACTTTGATTTAGGAATTTTTATATCGAAGTTGTCTTGCCTTGTCAACACTGAAAGTTCATTCCCTTAATCACTTTCAATGTAAGAGATATACTTACTATTATATTTCAGCAAGATCTGGGATCTCCTTCCTTATCTTCGTTACATCTCAATAATATGAGAATCTGCAACTTCGATAAAAAGAAGCGGGAACACATTCCGCCTTGCAAGTCCAACTTGCATCTCCCAATTCGGTCTTTAATACCCAGGCCCACCACCCCTAAGGTGATGTTGACTCGTCATTAATTGAACCAACCGTCAACATGAATAGAACTCGCTATGCGCAATCCAATATCGCCTCAATAATATGAGGATCCGATATTCGGGTCACTACGCATACGGCCTTACTCTTTCGAGAAGCAAAGATGCCGATCTAGATACGCTTGCATATAGTATGTGTCACTTCGGACAGGCGTCTCCTACATACAATCCTTGGCGACGGAACCCTTCGCCTTGATGGGAGACCATGGATGTCACTTATGTGATCCTCCATATCATATTCAAATTCTAACTAATTATCATGATACATATTCACATAATTAATTCTTCCAAGGGAAATAACATATCTATTATAATAGAGTATTTTTAATTGGATATAAATAACTTAATCATATTAAATTAATTATCAATCCAATTTAATCAACAAACTTGATTTTACTTGAATATATGGTATTTCTCAAAATATGTATTAATTCGAATTTTAATAATTAGAAAATACATCATGATCTCTCAGGCATCATTCGTTCCCTACCTGCTGTCATGGCCAGTACCGTCGGGAGTGGGATGGTCCGCATCCGGTGCAACCCGCTACCCCAGCGGTCTCCGACTAGACACCATATCCGCCTCGGGAAAAAATAATGCCGAGTCAATGATTTTGTACTTGAGACGATCATCGGTTCTTCAACCAAAATTTTACCATATAGTAATAATCAAAATATTTTTGATTATAAGGAAATTTGCTAGACAAATTCCCAATCCTATTCAAGCAAGGAGTTTGATGATTGTGTTTCCAATTATGATCTAGATCAAATCAAATCAATCTATTGGTTGAGGCCAAGTCAATTAAGGAAATAATCATCATCAAATATTTCTCAAATATTTTCCATAATTATTTCGTGAAATTAATATATAATTTCACTAATTGACAATCACATGGTTCTTGATTAGGAAAGTAATTTCAGCAGTGACCCCTACTTACTAAAATCAGCATATCTCAATCAATTTAAAACCAAATCAAGCAAAGTAAATTTTCAAAGTTTGCTAATTTGATTTACAACAGAACCCATGTGATTTGCACTCATTTCAAGTCATTTATAAACAGTAATTAACTCCTTAATTACATTAAGATTCACAGTTCCTGTAACAGTGAATACATGTTCATTAAAACGACTATATCTCGAGCAAACGGAATCCAAATTAAGCAAACTCAGATCCTATGGTTTCCTTATTTAATGGGGAACAAAAATCGAGTTTTAATTTTCGTGTTTAAATAATTTAAACAGGGCCGAAAATAATCACAAAACAGAGATGCGAAAATGAAATGCGATAAAACTTTCGCAATCTTAACGAACCCAAGTCGCCTTCGGTTTTATGGATCGTATCCAAAACCTTTGACCTAAGGATCTGATACCACTTGAAGGATATGGTTAGAATCCTCAAGCGCATCACGGAAGCGTGAGCGTCATATCAAATAGACGAGGAGCGACTAGTCGCACTAGTTGCTCGATGCAACGGAATTTAAAAAATTTTCATGCGACGAAACCACATGATCCAAGAACACTTCTCGGATCATTTCATCTAAACCACAAACAAGTAATAGGATTACCTCTTGAAGCGTGGTTGCGATCGAGTCTCTAAACGAAGAGACCTCCTGTCTCAAGTTCGATCCGACGGAGGAGACGCTTGCGAGCGCGAGGATGAATCGCGTGCTTCTCACAATCCATGTTGATGATCCAAGCGGTGGATCTCCTGATCTCGACACACGAGATCCGAAGTCTTCTTCATGAGCGAGGAGCACCAAAGGAGACGGAGATCCACGAGCAGACGATCGGGCATCATAACGACAACGCTGCGGCGATGGAGAAACTTCTCTAGGACATCCATGGTGGACGACCATGAGAGAGGAAGAGAGAGTAGGCATGTAGAGAGAAAGAGAGAGAGAGAGATGTGCTTCCAAAAGCATGTACCAAGACAGCATGGTTTGCCTCTCTATTTATAGGGTTTTAGGATCCATGGATCTCAATCCATGGGACATATAAAATCAATGGATGAGATTGATTTATGTTAATCCAATGGTCAAGATTGTTGTTGGTAAAAGTCAACAATTTATGATTTAATTTAGATCAAATATATTTGATAAATCAAATACAAATCAATCCTAAATTAAACCAATAAAATAAAGGAGACAATCATCATGGAGATTGCATCTCCTATTGGAACAAAGTGGGCGGCCACTTATTTCCAATTGGAGGCAATCTCATGAGATCTCATCAGATTGCATATCTCCATGAAAATCTCCATTATTTATTCCAACAACTTTTGTTGAGATTTATTCTTCAAAAAAATAATTCATAATTAATTTTGAGAATATTGCAATCTTGCCATTGGAAATTTGTGAATCACATTCACAACCCAAAACAAAATATAATTTACATTTTCAATTAATTACACAATGTGTATCCAATACACATTAATAATTAATCAACAAATATAAATTATAATTAGCTCTCTCTAATACATTATAAATCATATTTATAATATATTATGAATAATTGGATATTACTATCCATATTATTCTTATCCACAATAATTAAATCACATTTAATTATATTAGATAACTTATTCTCATGTGCCCAAATAATATGAATCACATTAACATTATTCACATCTTTGATAACCAAAACACATTTAATTATCTAAGATAACTCTCCTTGTAATATGAATCAAATTCATATTAGTCATGATAATTAAATCACATTTAATTGTCCATTTTATCAATGCTCGGATACATATATCAACAATAGAATTATCTATGAATTCTTTCAAGGATAATGCGCTTTCTCCGTGAATACTTGGAGATAAGGACAGGGTGATTGTATTGTTCCACGTACAATGACTTGGATATTGAGATTACATCTCAAATCCAGATCTTGGGCCTCCCATGGATGCTTGATTAAATCAAGACCGCAAATCTAATCTTCTCATTGCATCTGAATCACATTCAGATCAATGTCTAACATTTTGATCAAGATCAGATTACTTATTTACTGAGAGGAGTCACTAAAATCCAGACCCATTTCATCACTCCCTAGGAATGGAAGCGTCATGGTTATACAATCATTTATGATCACATCACTCTCAGGTATTCCCAATACCTGTACATCCTGCATACTGGAAGACTCTGAATAAACCCGAAGTATCAGATCAACTTGATATTGTCTACTTTAGGGTTTTATCAGTAAGTTTCTCATTTTGATCATTGGGAGTTGGTATTGATCATATACTTTCTAAAAGCATATATCATACCTAGGTCTTGATCATATACTTTCCTAAAGTATATATCAAACCTACAAATTCAGTCAAGCTTCTAAAGCGAGACGACCGTGCGCACGGAATTTGATTCTTCCCAATATCTCATGAGTGAGCTCATGTCTTCCAGTTCAGTAGTGAACCTGTATGGTCCCTTTGAGAGATCTTATTACTCATATGTCGTTATATGCACACCGGCACGCCGGTGTATAGACCTTGATTAGGTCATCAACCTATTGGTCTGCCAAATGTACATACTCAGACATATAGTAACACATCTGTCTCCGGTTAGAGGATGAGTGCCTATATCATGACAGCAAATGATATAGGACTTTGGTTATCTCGATCTTTTTAAATCAACTCATTGACCTAACTAATCTGACACCTCCAAATCTCTATTCCTATGCAGAGGACCTGCATCAAGAGGTCGGTCAGATATCAGCCTAACTGAGAAAGGATTGCCATCTCATACTCAGGCTGGAGATCATCTCTTAATAATCATTTGACGGTGCTTGATGAATCCTCAATCTAACTCATTAGATATTCATCTAAGCACCAACCTCTATGATTCAATAATTGAATCAACAGCTGTATGATCATTAAGATGGCCATGGTACATAACCCTAATTATACTAAGGGACCTATTATGCAAATTATTTATTCTTCATTTCAGATCTGGAATGATATTCACAATAACAATTATAGCATAATGGCTCTCCATGGGCTAACCATGACGCTTCCATTCTGAGGGAGTGATGAAACATGTTTGGATTTTAGTGACTCCTCTCAATATAGAAGTAATAAAATCTTGGTCTAAATGTTGAACATTGATCTGAATATGATTCAGATGTGATGAGAAGATTATATTTATGGTTTTGATTTAATCAAACATCTGGATTTGATATATGATCTCAATATCCAAGTCACTATACGTGGAACGTAAAATCACCATGTCCTTATCTCCAAGTATTCACGGAGAAAGTGCATTATTCTTGAAAGAGTTCAAGAATAATTCCATTATTGATATTGTATCTGAGAATTGAGAAAAATGGATAATTAAATGTTATTTACTTATTATGAATAATGTGAATTTTATTCATATTATTTGGGCTCATGAGAATGAACATCGAAGATTATTAAATGTTCTTAAATTATCAAGGATGTGAATAATGTGGATAACACTATCCATATTATTCATGGATACTATAAATGTGATTTGTAATATGTTAGATAGAGATAATTGTAATATGTATTTACGGATTAATATTTGATGTGAACTGGATTCATATTGAACAATTGATTGTAAATGCAATTTACATTTTATTTTGGATGTGTGATTATGGTTCACAATTTATCAGTGGCATGATTTATATTATCACAAAATAATTTGGAATTATTTTTGTGAATAAATATGTAATAATAGTTATTGCATATGTGGAATATATTGAGAGATTTGAGATCTTAACATATATGGAAGAGGAGCCTCCCCTTTGCTTACATAGAGTGGACGACCAAGTTGAGTGTTCTCAACTTGTGGTCGTCTGCACCATGTATGGAAGGTGTGTTGCTTACCTTCCAATCCTTTCCATCTTTGTTGAATTGATTTAAATTGATTTATATTGATTGATTTCAATATATCTAATTTATTTTAAAGCCAACAAATTTGTTGTTGCAAATTTATGCAACAAAGTCATGGCCATCGATTGAAAGCACAAATCAATCTCAACCATTGGATTTGTGTGCACGTGGATTATGATCCTTAGACAACTGAAATAGTATAAATACAAGGGTATCCCTATCCTTTTATTGTACAATGTGAAACACAACAAGCTCTCTATCTCTCTACACGTCCTCTCTCTTCTTCTCTAATATTTGTGGCTGTCCACATATATTATTGAAGAAGATCATCGTCATTGTGTCGCCACTTCGACCACCCGTGGATCTCCGTCTCCTCTAGTGCACCTCACTCATTAAGAAGACATCGGATCCCGTAAGATGAGATCAGGAGATTCACCATTTGGATCATCAACAGGGATTGCGAGGAGCACGCGTTTCATCAACGTACTCACAAGCGTCTCCTCTGTTGGATTGAACATGAGACAGGAGCTCTCTTCATTTAGAGACTCGATCACAACCATGCTTTAAGAGGTAAACTTCACACCTGCACGTGGTTTAGATGAAATGATCCAAGAAGTGTTCTCAGATCATGTGGTTTCATTGCTTTTAATTTTTTAAATTCTATTGCCCCGAGCAACTAGTGCGACTAGTCGCTCCTGATCACATATGATGCGATACTCACGCTTCCGTGATGTGCTTAAAATTTTCTCCATAACCTTCAGTTGTGACCAATTCTTATGATATGGATGTACAAGCTTCTGATGTATGGCTTTGATCCCCTATTAAAAAATTTTACCATGCCATTTAACTGAGGGTGATACGACGGACAACATGTTGTTAGATGTCGTACTCTTTTGTCAACTTCTTGACCTCTTTGTTGATAATGTGGCTCCCGCCATAAGAAATGAGAATCTTAGGGATCTCGAACCACAAAATGATGTTATCCTTGAGAAAGCGACAGATTGTGCGAATGTTTACAGTTCAAGCGGGGATTGTCTCCACCCATTTACTGACATAATCAACGGCAAGAAGGACGTATTTAAAGCTATGGCTTTTAGGGAATGGACTCATGGAATCAATTCCCCAGGTGTCGAATACATCAGATATATTAATGTATTTCAGAGGCATTGTATCTCTCAAACTAATGTTTTCGACCATCCACTGACAGTTAGTACATTTCTTGATGTACTCTGTTGCATCCTTGAATATAGTTGACCATCAAAGGCCACATTGAAGCACTTTTGCTACTGTCCTCTTTCCAAAATGGTGTCCACCGGCTTCAAGCTTGTGAAAGTGGTCTAGAACACCCATGATTTCTTCTTGAGGTATGCATCTCCTCCAGATGCAATATAGGTCCTCTCTGAATAGATGTGGATCCTCCCAATAGTAGAAGTGAATGTTAACCAAGAATTTATCAAGTTTGATCTTCGATCACTCTGGAAGAGTCTTCTTTGAGACAAGGTAATTCACGATATCTGCGTACCAAGGGAGAGAGGATATAGATAAGATTGCCTCATCTGGAAAAATCTCTGTTATAGGAATGGAGTTCTGCTCACGAGGCTCTATTTCAACGATTATGGAAAGATAATCTGCCACCACATTCTTGACACCTGGTTTGTCACAGATTTCCAAGTCAAACTCTTGGAATCCAACGAATTAGACCAGGCATGGCGTCTTTCTTGCATTGGAGGTACTTGATGGCAGCATGGTCAGTGTAGATAATCACCCTTAATCCGAGGAGGCGTGACCTGAAATTCTCCACCGCAACCACTATGGCTAGCAGCTCTTTCTCTATCATACTGTAATTTTTTCAGTCTTCATTTAGTGTTCTACTAGCATAATGAATTACAAATGGCAACCCATCTTGTCGTTGTCCTAGAACAACACCAATTACGAAGTCTAATGCATCTTCCATGATCTCAAAGAGTAGAGACCAGTCCAGATGCTGTAGGACAGGAGCATGTGTGATCAAATCCTTTAAAAGATTGAAGGATTGTGGACCTGGCCATCGACCACAAAGTCATCCTCCTTGCCAAGAAATTCTGTCTGCGATCGAGTAATCTTGCTGAAGTATTTAATGAATCTGCGATAGAAACCGACGTGCCCCAAAAATGATCGGATATGTTTGAGATCTATGGGTAACTCAAGTTTGGAGATAACATCCACCTTGGATGGGTCAATGATGAATCTCGTATTCATCATGCTAAAAGCTCCTTATTAAAATCCCTGCTTAAACAAGCCAATAAAAATATCCTTTAAAACTCTATTTTTATTATGTACCATATTGTGTATAATTAGCCTTTAATTATTTGTTTTTAATTGCCCTTATTTTTCTGTAATTTTTCTCAAAAACCCCTAAAAATTAGGTAGATAAGTTGTCTATAATTCACTGACCTTTAAAACCACTAAAAAATACAAAAACAACTCAAAACCACAAAATCGGTGTTTTTATCCCCTTAAAGATACCCCCCAAAAATAGCTTTTGTACAGATGACCTCTTTTGGCATTTTGCCCAACATGAAAGTTGTAGATCTCGTCGAGACGAGCAACTTTCATGTTTTGACTTTTTCCAAATTCGGCCTCTAACTAATTCTTTTATATTTTTCTTTGTATTTTTGTTTGAATTAATCTGATTGGGCCACGTGGCGCCCTCTGGGCCGCCCACGTGGCCCGCTCTTCTTCACGCCACCTGGCGCGCTTCCTGGACCGTTGGATCGACTCCTCATTGCCTCCATCCCCGCCGCCCAAACCCGCCTCGTTCACAGCCATTGGATCTGATCTTCAGATCAGATCTCAACCGCACACTGGCGCCTAAACCACAGCCCTCCGATCTTCTTTCCATCTACGCCTACCCTCCTGCCACATCACCTCTTCTCCAAAGCCACCTGATCAATCCATCATCTAACGCTCCTCAACACGCCACGTCCCCCTTCAATCCCTCACCATCAGATCGCCCCCATCGTTCGATCTTAGCCATTCACATCCGCTCCGTTGTCAGCCGTTCGATTAGATCCTAAGGATCTGATCACAGCCCTTGCCGCTCTTCCATCCCAGCCGTTGGATCATGGAATCCAACGGTCAGGAGGTCGTCTCCTACCTCCGAAGCCCCCGTTCCCAGGCGTTACGAATCTCTCACGCGCACTGCCCCCTTCCATTTTTGGAAGGCTCCTTGGACCTCCCCCCCTCGATGTAACGCCACCATTACCTTCCCCGTTCTTCCGCCATCCTCGCGCGTCAACCACCATGCACAGCCATTATCCCCCTCACCATTAACGCCCCATTCAAAAACGTCCCTCCACCACTGAAACCGCCGTTCTCCTCCGCCTATTTAACCCCCTCCTCCGCCACCGCTACGCCTCATCCACCATTTGGGAGCTTCGGCCCGAGCCCCTGGCTCTCCGGTAACAGCGGAGGAGCCCTTGCAAGGGGGCGTCGACGGCCG
The DNA here is from genome assembly GCA_037367405.1 of Ottelia alismoides. Taxonomy (NCBI): domain Eukaryota; kingdom Viridiplantae; phylum Streptophyta; class Magnoliopsida; order Alismatales; family Hydrocharitaceae; genus Ottelia; species Ottelia alismoides. The sequence continues at coordinate 279,310 of JAZKJV010001771.1, forward strand.
AAGCCCCGGTGTGATCCGTGGCCCCCGGCCACATCGCGGCAGCCAATGGCGAGCCGCCGAGCACCAGGGAAAGGTCGACCCTGTTGTGCGACGACCGGAGGGCCGAACCGACCCTCAGCCTAGACTTCCTCCTCCATGGGTCCCCCTCTCCGATGAGGGTCTCCTCCTCCTTCTCTTCTTCGAATTTTGCCACTTATTTCCGACCTATTCACCTCCATCTGACCAGCCCTTAAGCTCCGCCCGACCACTCCGTTCCTCGCCAACACCCTCCGACAGCACCTTCCCTTCTCCACGACCCCAACCACTCTCCGTCACCTCCTCCTCTGCCTCGCCGGAGAAGGAGCATTGGGCCTTCACTCCCGTCGCCCCACACGGCCCCCACTCACATCACTTCACTCACCATTCACTGCACGCTTCGGCTATCTAACACTTGCAGGTGTTCCGAGCTTCAATGGCCGGAGTTGGCATCGGCTCTCCTTCGAGCTTCTCTCCTCCGACGAGGCTTCACCGACCTTCAGGCGGGCGTGTGGCCCACGGAGGAGCTCCAGCAGGTCCGCCGGAGCACAGTCTTCTCCGGTGGGCTGCGAAGGAACCAGCAGCTACAGGTGCCGTCCGATCTAGATGGATCGGACGGCTGTAATGAAGACGCGTGGCAGCCCAAGCCTCAAATCGGACCAGCAGCCTCTGGTGTCCCGAACCTTGACCCGAGCCACATGTTGCTGCCACGTGGACCCGAACCCAAGCCTCCTTCCGAGCCTGGCCCCTCGCGTGCGTAGCACGTGAGGTGCTGGGTAAATTGCAGGAACGACCTTGGAAGAATTGATATTTGCACTCTGGTCCCCAGGCACGTGCCCCCACGTGCGTGTCTGGGTAAATTACAGGGAGGACCCTCATGGTTTTGAAGAATTACAAAAAGGCCCTTGCGCGCATGGAAAAATTACTCACAGGCCCAGGCGGTTTCTTTATTTGCATTTAGGTCCCTCCAGGGACCTAAATGCAATATTTATCCCTTTTATTTTATTGCATTTTTACTACAATTATGCCCTTGCACTATTTTTAGCATAACTTGAGCATCGTAGGTCCAAATTGCATGATTTTAGTGTTGTTTTGATCCTTGTTTTGTCCTCTTCATCTTAGCATACTTATTTGTCTCATTTGCTCCTGTTTTAAATGAAGTGAATTTTTATGTCAAAAATGGGACCATGCTCTATCTGTCTTGCTGGATTTGATGACCGATTTTTAATGATGTGTTCAATTAGACTCTAACTTCATTCTACATTGCATTGCTCACATTTTAGGGTATAATTGTAGCTTTTTATTCTTCATGCATATTCCTTTGCATTATTTGCCCATGCATCACTTTAACTTGCATAAAAATATCTAATAAAAATGCATGCATCATGGCATCGCCTTGTAAATATCATAGTGCGTCATAAATTGCATATGGACCTGAAATTGAGATTAAATCACATTGAACTTCATGAATCAAGATTCAAAAGCTATAATTAAGCAGCTGTGTCCCTGTGTTCGACCTTGGTACACTTACCAAGTATAAATATTCCACAGCATTCAAAGTCTGTGGTTTTTGTTGAACCGAATTCGCCTCCTGTACTACAACATTATTTATATTTATTAAAGAGGCGAATTCCACGTTCATCAAATGGCGCCGTTGCCGGGGATACGGCTTTGTTTAATTTTTGAATTTTGATTTTTTCAATTAATTCAATAATTTTAAGGTCTTCATTTCATGCATCATTTCTTTGCATATCAATTGCTGATTTATTGTCTCCAGGTTTTCTAACGTTTATCTTTTGTGGCAGGGCCCATGGTGATCGAGGACGCTTGATCCTCATGGAGGCGTGAAGTCAAGAACTTCCGCTGAAGAGGCCGCGAAAGAACCTGTGAAGGATTTGGGAGATTTTTATCAGTTAAATTGCATTGCATTTTGTAAAAAAAAATCTTGCATCTGCATATTTATTTTCAGTCTTGCATATTGTACAAAAAAAAAATCCCCCCCCTCACACACACACACCTACACTGCACATGCACATACTCACCCTCCCCCTGTATAATTCACTCTCTCTCTCTCTCTTTCTCTCTCTCTCTCTGTGTATATCTATTCTTCACGAACCCCCTCCCCCTCTCCCTTGTATCATAGAACCCCCCCCTAACGCAGACCTTACTTAGGCTATTTTGTAGCCTAAGTATAGGGGGGACCTGCCTGCTCTTCCTTCCCTCGTCCCGTCTTCTTGTACTTAGGCCAATTTTGGCCTAAGTATAGGGGGACCCTCCTCCTCAGTTCCGCTATATCACCCTGTACTTGAACCGAGCCTTGGCTTCATGGCACTTGTGCTATGAGGACATAGCAAATTTTAAGTATAGGGGGGTATACCATATATTATTGTATATTACTTTAACCTTAGCTCGCGTTTTTAAAACTTTTTAAAATTTTATTTTTCGGGCTGGGTTTTGGTAAACTGAGTAAAAACCTGTAAAAATTCAAAATTGAGGGATTTTTTTTGTAAATATTCCTGTATTAAAAAAAATTGAAAATCTTTCTTGACGGTTGACTCTGACTACTAGGTTTAGTAGACATTTTCAGTGAGGGAACCTCGGTCTCCCTTAGCAGAGTGGGTGGTTTAGAGGACATCGCATACGGCCCCGTCCTCAAGTAACACGGGCCTCGGCCTGTACTTACACCCATACTGGCTGAAAGTGTATACTTTTATTTGAGCCTGGGCCAGTCATTGTCTCTCCGAGGAATTAAAAAAAATGAAAATTAAAACCCATAAAAATTTGCAAAAGAAAAAAAAATCACACAAAAATTCACTAATCCTTGGAGTTGGTGTATTCCTGACACATTCACACTCACGCAGGGCTTGAGGATTTTGAGGACACTGGATCCCTGGGATCTTGAGAGTCTGAGTTAACATGCCTTAGTCATTAGGGTTTTCCTGACTTAAATATCCACACTCCTCTGGTTTGAAAGATTTGAGTGCTATATTGCACTCTTTATCTCTACTTTCAAGAAAATATGATCAGCACAGTCACTTCCACAACTGCATGATTGATGAGCTGAGATGAGATATCACTTGAGGAACTAGGATCAGAGATTTAAATTTAGACCCGATCTTATGATATTCGAGGATGGGACAAAGTTAATGAAGGCTTCAGAAAACCTGAGTGTCAGCAAAAACCCTAGCCAGTATGTGAACAAGATTCATATGCTATCTCTTGATATTTACCTAAAAGTGCCAGGGTGTGATGAAACTTAAAGAAACTTGTTGATCAGTGTGCGCCAATCTCTTGGTAAAAGCAGTGGAGCTAGCCAACAAAAGAAATGAAATATCAAAGAAAAGCTCTATCTTCCAAAGTCAAATTCCAAATGAGCTTCCACCAATGGCGAGCTCTCCCAACCATTTTCAAAGTGTCCACTTGGACCAAGCGCTAAATAGGACCAAGGAGTCGGGCTGACACCACAAAAAGGGCCCTGCATCGTAAGCGATACAAGTCTGGGTGTCGAAGGTATCTTAGATACTCAGAAAAGACACACCCCGGTGTACTCCCAGAAAAACAAGTGCAGACGACTCCAACTCTCTTGACAGACACATTGATCAACAAAGTATTAATATACATGTGTTGAGTAAAAGGCACTCGAGAGGCCCCTTGTTCCAATGTGAGGGTGAGAAAATTATACACAATCCTAGTACCTCCATCATCTGGCCGTCCATCAACATTTCAAAGTCTGACAAACTAATGAGACGGTGGACTGAAGAAAGAACATACTTATTCCCTAGTATTGAGGATTAGGTCTAGAGGAGAGTCTTTGGGACTGGAACTTTGGGTGATGCATCGACTCGGCTCTCATGAAATACAGTACACTAAATGTTATATCCTTATATTATATGTACAAAAAGAGAGTCTGATAATCAGAGAAGTTGGATTCCTTCTGACTAAGGCTTGGATAAACCCAGAATTTTAGGATCACTTAGGTCAAGGGTCTTCGAAAGATCAAGCCTTGAATTTTTCACACGCACTGTCAGGAATTAATCCAACTCCTTCATTCTTTAGATGCTTGAGGACGAGCATGGTTTAAGTATAGGGGTATGATGAATCTCGTATTTATCATGCTAAAAACTCCTTATTAAAATCCCTGCTTAAACAAGCCAACAAAAATATCCTTTAAAACTCTATTTTTATTATGTACCATATTGTGTATAATTAGCCTTTAATTATTTGTTTTTAATTGCCCTTATTTTTCTGTAATTTTTCTCAAAAACCCCTAAAAATTAGGTAGATAAGTTGTCTATAATTCACTGACCTTTAAAACCACTAAAAAATACAAAAACAACTCAAAACCACAAAATCGGTGTTTTTATCCCCTTAAAGATACCCCCCAAAAATAGCTTTTGTACAGATGACCTCTTTTGGCTTTTTGCCCAACATGAAAGTTGTAGATCTCGTCGAGACGAGAAACTTTCATGTTTTGACTTTTTCCAAATTCGGCATCTAACTAATTCTTTTATATTTGTCTTTGTATTTTTGTTTGAATTAATCTGATTGGGCCACGTGGCGCCCTCTGGGCCGCCCACGTGGCCCGCTCTTCTTCACGCCACCTGGCGCGCTTCCTGGACCATTGGATCGACTCCTCATCGCCTCCATCCCCGCCACCCAAACCCGCCTCGTTCACAGCCATTGGATCTGATCTTCAGATCAGATCTCAACCGCACACTGGCGCCTAAACCACAGCCCTCTGATCTTCTTTCCATCTACGCCTACCCTCCTGCCACATCACTACTTCTCCAAAGCCACCCGATCAATCCATCATCTAACGCTCCTCAACACGCCACGTCCCCCTTTAATCCCTCACCGTTAGATCGCCCCCATCGTTCGATCTTAGCCATTCACATCCGCTCCGTTGTCAGTCGTTCGATCAGATCCTAAGGATCTGATCACAGCCCTTGCCGCTCTTCCATCCCAGCCGTTGGATCATGGAATCCAACGGTCAGGAGGTCGTCTCCTACCTCCGAAGCCCCCGTTCCCAGGAGTTACGAATCTCTCGCGCGCACTGCCCCCTTCCATTTTTGGAAGGCTCCTTGGACCTCCCCCCCCTCGATGTAACGCCACCATTACCTTCCCCGTTCTTCCGCCATCCTCGCGCGTCAACCACCATGCACAACCATTATCCCCCTCACCATTAACGCCCCATTCAAAAACGTCCCTCCACCACTGAAACCGCCGTTCTCCTCCGCCTATTTAACCCCCTCCTCCGCCACCGCTACGCCTCTTCCACCATTCGGGAGCTTCGGCCCGAGCCCCTGGCTCTCCGGTGACAGCGGAGGAGCCCTTGCAAGGGGGCGTCGACGGCCGAAGCCCCGGTGTGATCCGTGGCCCCCGGCCACATCGCGACAGCCAATGGCGAGCCGCCGAGCACCAGGGAAAGGTCGACCCTGTTGTGCGACGACCGGAGGGTCGAACCGACCCTCAGCCTAGACCTCCTCCATGGGTCCCCCTCTCCGATGAGGGTCTCCTCCTCCTTCTCTTCTTCGAATTTTGCCACTTATTTCCGACCTATTCACCTCCATCTGACCAGCCCCTAAGCTCCGCCCGACCACTCCGTTCCTCGCCAACACCCTCCGACAGCACCTTCCCTTCTCCACGACCCCAACCACTCTCCGTCACCTCCTCCTCTGCCTCACCGGAGAAGGAGCATTGGGCCTTCACTCCCGTCGCCCCACACGGCCCCCACTCACATCACTTCACTCACCATTCACTGCACGCTTCGGCTATCTAACACTTGCAGGTGTTCCGAGCTTCAATGGCCGGAGTTGGCATCGGCTCTCCTTCGAACTTCTCTCCTCCGACGAGGCTTCACCGACCTTCAGGCGGGCGTGTGGCCCACGGAGGAGCTCCAGTAGGTCCGCCGGAGCACAGTCTTCTCCGGTGGGCTGCGAAGGAACCAGCAGCTACAGGTGCCGTCCGATCCAGATGGATCGGACGGCTGTAATGAAGACGCGTGGCAGCCCAAGCCTCAAATCGGACCAGCAGCCTCGGGTGTCCCGAACCTTGACCCGAGCCACATGTTGCTGCCACGTGGACCCGAACCCAAGCCTCCTTCCGAGCCTGGCCCCTCGCGTGCGTAGCACGTGAGGTGCTGGGTAAATTGCAGGAACGACCTTGGAAGAATTGATATTTGCACTCTGGTCCCCAGGCACGTGCCCCCACGTACGTGTTTGGGTAAATTACAGGGAGGACCCTCATGGTTTTGAAGAATTACAAAAAGGCCCTTGCGCGCATGGAAAAATTACTTACAGGCCCAGGCGGTTTCTTGATTTGCATTTAGGTCCCTCCAGGGACCTAAATGCAATATTTATCCCTTTTATTTTATTGCATTTTTACTACAATTATGCCCTTGCACTATTTTTAGCATAACTTGAGCATCGTAGGTCCAAATTGCATGATTTTAGTGTCGTTTTGATCCTTGTTTTGTCCTCTTCATCTTAGCATACTTATTTGTCTCATTTGCTCCTGTTTTAAATGAAGTGAATTTTTATGTCAAAAATGGGACCATGCTCTATCTGTCTTGCTGGATTTGATGACCGATTTTTAATGATGTGTTCAATTAGACTCTAACTTCATTCTACATTGCATTGCTCACATTTTAGGGTATAATTGTAGCTTTTTATTCTTCATGCATATTCCTTTGCATTATTTTCCCATGCATCACTTTAACTTGCATAAAAATATCTAATAAAAATGCATGCATCATGGCATCGCCTTGTAAATATCATAGTGCGTCATAAATTGCATATGGACCTGAAATTGAGATTAAATCACATTGAACTTCATGAATCAAAATTCAAAAGCTATAATTAAGCAGCTGTGTCCCTGTGTTCGACCTTGGTACACTTACCAAGTATAAATATTCCACAACATTCAAAGTCTGTGGTTTTTGTTGAACCGAATTCGCCTCCTGTACTACAGCATTATTTATATTTATTAAAGAGGCGAATTCCACGTTCATCAGTCAAACTCCATGACACACTTGGAAATGATGTGACCCAGCACGATTCCCTCGGTCACCATGAAACGACTCTTCTCCCATGATAAAACGAGGTTCACCTCACAACATCTTTTCAATACTCGGTCTAAGTATCCAAGGCATTGATCAAAGATTTCCCTATAGACCGAGAAGTCATCCATTAATACTTCGAGAAAACTATCTACCATATCAGCAAAATCCACCAACATGTATCTCTGGAAAGTAGCTGGTGCATTGCACAAACCAAGGGCATATGACAGAAGGCATATGTTTCGAATGGGCAGGTGAATGCGGTTTTCTCTTAATCCTCTGGCACAATGGCAACTTGATTATACCCAGAGTAGCCGTCCAAGAATAAGAAATATCCCTTCGTGGTCAGTCTTTCAATTAAATGATCGATGAAGAGCAATGGGAAGTGATCCTTCTTGGTTGCAAGATTTAGACATCTGTAGTACCCACAAACGCGCTATGATGTCAGCACTCAGGTCAAAATCTCTAATGAATACCCATTCATCACTCTTTATTCTTATATTTTAGCTACAAAAACCTTTGCAAATACATGTAGATATCTGTAAATACAAATAATTACCAAAAAGCATGCATTGTATAAAATATAATAATTAGCATGTTTTTGTGCAAAAATAAAAGAATAAAGAAACAAAAGAAAAAGAGGGAGATATTTAGAATAAATATTGAGCGACCTAATCCAAAGGGAGGGCTCAGCAGGGGCCTGACCGCATAAAAGCCAAAGTAGAGAGAGATAAGGAAGCTCATGTGTGTAAATATACCTGTAATTAAATAAAAATAAATATTTTCCTCTAAAAATAAAAATAAAATTGGTTTGTATTTATTTGTAAATATTAAATTAAAATAAAAATAATAAAAATTAAAAAGAAAATAAAAATACTCTTTCTTGTATATATTCATCTTGTACATAGACTTACCTATCTATTTATTTATCCCTATAAATAAATAAATTAAAACCCAATAAAAATTGTACATATTCCAGACTTCATAATGTAAATAAATAACATGAAATCATAAAAATAAAAATAAAATAAAAAGAAAGAAAAATAAAAATCAATTTCAACATTGTATATATACCACATATGCATATAAATAAATTTATTTATTTACCCTATGTAAAAAATTAATAAAAATAAAATAAAAATACCAAAATATTCCCAATTCTATGTTATAAATAAATAAAATAAAAAATAGGAATAAAAATGTATAAAAATAAATAATTAAAAATCAAAAATCCAATATTGTATATACCTATGTATATAGCACTATACTGTATATACCTTATTTTTATTCCAAAAAAATAATTAAAAATCAGAAAAAATAGTTTAAAATAAAAGAAACATTTTTTATGTTTTGAGTTTTTATTAATTCAGCCATTTTCTATTTTAATTTGAATTTCCAAATCATTTCCACGTGGCCGCATTCCACTAGTCCACGGGGGATGTTGACCCCCCGGTCAACTCCCCCTGGACCACAGAGTCCCGCGGATCCAGCGCTGAACCTGATTTCTCCCTATTATCCTCGCTCGATCCGACCATTTAAACCCTAAACTCCGGAACCTATTCCTTGATTGCAGATCCGAGACCCACACCCGGAGGTTAGCCTAGGGATCCGTGCTTCATGCGACCGTGCCCGACTCGATCTAGTCGGACCCTCACTCGTATAAAACCTGAGCTCCGCCGTGCGATTCACGTATCTTTGGCTGCGCATTCTCCACCCCAGGACCTCCACCATCTCTGCCTAAGTGACAGCAGTCGGCCGGTGGTGTCGCAGCGAAGAGAGGGTGTCCAGACCATCGATCCGGCGACCTTGCGCCGCTGTGCGCCGCCACCAGCGTGGTGCTCGAGCCTCGGGCATCGACGGCCCTCAAGGCTAGGACCCAGAGCTCCGTCAGCTCGTCCCCAGTCGACATTGACCATTAGGTAGCCTTAGATCTTCATAGCTTTCACTAATTTCCATTTAGCCCCAAATCGCCCATTCACCGTCGCCCTTCGATTCCGACCACCCGCCCACATCTCGATCATTGGACGATACCATCACCTTCACCTCACTCTCCCGCACCTTCTCCGCCCATCTGTTCAACCCAGTTCGCACAGGAACTGGGACCCGAGCTTCTCCGTCGTTGCTTCGCCGGAGCTCATCCATTCCGACGCGCCGTCCACCCACTCCGCTCCTTACAGGGTCGAGGCATTTTGCCCTCGACCCAGCTTGCTCTTCATGCCATTTTGCAGGTCAGAGGAGGACCATCTGAGGTTCTCCATCTTCAGCACAGGAGCTTGAGCTCCGCCGGTGTCGCTTGGGCTCTCCGGAGCTCCGTTGCGCCATCGGAGGGGTTCTCCAGACGCGGGAGGCTCCAAAGCTTCTTCTCCGATCATCAGTAGCCTCTAGGGAGGACCACCGTGCGCGTACTGGGCCGGCGAAGTTCGCCGGCCACCTATTCTTCGTGGACCCTCCAGCACCGTCCGTTTCGCCTCCAACTCCAGATCAGCTGCGGACCATCTGATCATGGCTAAGAGGAGGCCCAACAGCCACCGTCAGATCGACACATGGCCTCCTCTCAGCCCTCCATCCAGCGAGGGTTAGCGCTCGTCGCTCTCGACCGTTGATCAGATACGTGGCGCAACCCAAGCCGTTGGATCAGAGCCGAGGATCCCTTCGTCGAGGCACCGTCATCCACCACCTTCAGATTCGCCATGCGGCGTCCATCCAGCCCCTCGGCATATAATAAGGGGTAATTGCTCTTAGGCCCCTCTTGCTTTGTCTTTTACGTTCTAGTCCTGTAATTATTTGTTCCTGTTGTTTTTATTTTGTAAATATTGCATTAAGGACCTTTTAGTTTTGGATATTTGCAAATGAGTCCCTGCCTATGGTGACCACGTGCTTCGACACGTGATTTATTGGATAAATTGCATGTTGTTCCTTGCATTTCTGGCGTGTTATTGTTTTCATTTTTATAAATTGGAATGACAAAAAGGCCCCTCTGAGTCTGAACCACATGCGCGACGCGTGGAGGCTGGGATTTTTGCAAGTTTGGTCTTAGACTTTCCAGCCGTGTTATTTTTCGACCCTTGCAATTTATTTTTCTTGCAGATAGGTCCCTATGCACTGTGCCTTGTTGTTTGATTTTAATAAAATAGCAAAATAACTCCAAATTTGATGAAAATTGGATATGTGGCTCCTGCCACTGTGTAAAAATTTCTCTGATTTTTGGAGACATTTTTGACTCTATTTAGTATTTTTAAAATTCAAAAACTCCCATTTTTCTTACTATCCAGATATAAAATTCATAAAAAAATATTAAAATATCCCTAAAAATTCTAAAAAAAATTAGATTTTGTTTATTTTGTTGTGTTTGATGTTCTGACCAAGTTTGGTCATTTTTGGATTTATAAAAAATATAAAAATTGAAAAAGCCCTAAAAACTCATAAAAATTCTAATAAATCATTAAAAACTCCAAAAATAATAAACTCAGTCTTTGAATTTTCCTTTTTAATTCTATTTTTCAGTATCGAAGAGACCACGGGATGAACCGCTAATCAATTCTGTAGTAGGGCGACTCTTCTCAAAGAAGAAGGAATGCTATCGCCCGACACCTTCCCTCAACGCAGCTTGCATTCGATGCGGATGAGATTTCCTTGACTTTCTCGGGGAGATGTTTTTTATTTGGCTGAGTCAATAGCTGCTTCTTCTTGAACTTCCGAAAAAAGGTGAAAATTACATCCAGGCTTTGATAGGGCCATTATGTATTTTATTTTGGCTCTCCAAGCTTGACTGGACAGTCCTCTTTTGTTTTCGCATTGTTTCATTTTTATAAAATTATATAAAAATCAGAAAATTACCAAAAATTCACCAAAAACATAAAAAATATAAAAAACATAAAAATATTTTTGTTTGAATTTTTGGACTAATTTTGAGTAGTTAAATAATTGTTGATAGTTGCTTGTTTTCTTGTTTGTTTATTTTCTTTATTAGTTTAAAAATTCAAAAAAATATAAAAATATTAAAAACCCACCAAAAATCACTCTCTTTTATTTGTTTTTCTTTCTGACTACTTCGTAGGCCGTGAGGCCATCATGTGCTCCCTGAGTCCGACCTTGGTCGCGATACCAGGCTAATCCAATAGCTAGGGACACTATTGATTTTCTTTGATTTTGATTTTGTTTTGGTGGTCTGATCTTATATTTTCTTGATTGACTGCATTATCTCCGAGATCCGGGTCGCAACGCCTTGATCTATTTTACTCACCCGAGTCTTGGAGGTATTTACTGTCTATCAGAATGGCGCCGTTGCCAGGGAGCACGACTTAGTAGTCGGTTTTGATTTTATTTTTATGTTGTTTTATTTTTCGCGGCTCTCCGCGGCTCTTTCTGATTCTGCGGCTTTTTGCGGCTTTTTATTTTTCTTTTAGTTTTGTTTTCTTTTATTTTATTTTATTTTCTTTTATTTTGGTTTTTGATTGTTTTTGCTTGTTTATTTTTGTTTTCATTTTTTTGCGTATATACCCTGCTTGTTTTATTTTATCTGTTCCATTTTTATCTGGTATTTGACACTTGTCTGTTTTCTTGCGAGGGCCCGAGGACCGAGGCGGCGACTCTAGAGTAGCCGGCGCAACCGCGGTTATCGGAGGCGGCTCCCTTCTGCACGGAGCCACAGGAGAGCGTAAAGAAGCAGCTGAGTGGGAGAGGCTTAGTTCAGTTTATATTAGACTTTATTTCAGTTTATTTGAACTATTGTAATAATACAGGGACAACAGGACTTAGACACTCTTGGGTCTGTTTCGTCGAGCACCGGTGTGCTCGGGGGACCCATTAGCTTGTTCGGTTTTCTTCGCGGCTTTTTACACGGCTTTTGTTTTTACTGCCTTTTCCGGTTTCTCACGATTGTCTCGAGCCCCTAGCCTTAGGAATTTCTGTTTGATTGTGGCGTAATTCATAGGATCCAAACACTATAATACATGTGCTGGTTCCTATAGTTCGGTAATTGGACCTATAATAAAAGATTAATAAAATAGTTGATTCATTTCCTTCGAGCCTACGTGCTGCAGCCCGCCCTGCCAAGCGCTGCTCCTGAACCCGTTTGTCGGGAGGAGGAGGGGTGGACCGAGACCGGACCCTTTGGATCGGAGGCTGGTGATCAGCTAGTTGTTCTTTCGAGTAGAAATTGCTGTTTAGGGACTCGGTTTTCCGCTTGCACCACTTAGGTAGTTTATTTTCTGTCTTTCAATTCTGCGCGGATCATTTTGCATGTAGACTGCTGGAGTCAGGTACGCATTTCTTACTCTGCATGCATCATTGATTTCATCGCGCATCGGCTTTTTCGTCTTCTCCCCTTGTTGTGGACTTAATAACCAGGAGAACCGAAAAATTCGTTAGGTGTTTTTTGCTTTTATTGAAAAATACTTAAAAAGAAAAAACAATAAAATTTGGGACTGCTAACACTATCGACCCTAAAAGACACTTCACCTAAAAATTTTTGTCTTGGGGAGAGCAACCCCCTCATTGTCTGGTTTGCTTGTGCGAGAGAGTAACCCCGAACACTAGGTAGAGCCCTCCGATAATCTTCTCGACTGATTACCGGCTATTTCTGTACGGGACAGTCGGTTGAGAAAATATCGGGTAACCCAATAGGTCACGTAATCGCTCTGCTATCCTGACTGATCACCAAAATAAAATTGACAAGATAATTGATCAAGCCTTTACGGTCTTCAACTCGCGTTGCGTTGGTGAATCGGGGGTTTGCTTGTGATCATAGTTGTTACCATATCTCATCCGCACTACTCGCCACATCAAGATGATGGGCAGACGATCTCTTAGGTAGCCTCTGGCTGCACCGCTTTCGGGCACGTCTACCCGCTCATCTAGGTTGGTTTGCGAGAGCCGAGACCCGCTCTCCGAACCTGAGTACAACTCCACCCTGTTCCCCCTCGACCCCCCTTCTTCTGAGACCGAGATAACAATGCCAGAGGAGAGACAGACAGATGATTTATCGGCACCTGAGTTTGGATGTTTTGATTTTGCAGAGACTATGGCCGGCAGTAGTGATGATCACACCAGAGGTCCGCAGCATGAGCATTTTGTTCTGGACCAGGGTGCGATCAACTCCACCCTGATCGCCTCCCTCGAGACAGTGCAGCAACAGTTGAGGGATCAGGGAGCATTCATGTTGTACATGAGGCGAGAGATGGAGCAGTTGAGAGCAGTCCGAGAGCAGCGCAGAGACGGGCCGAGGATACCTGACGATGCAGCAGCCGCCGCAGCTGCCGCAGCATCAGCAACAGCAGCAGGAGTGTCAGACCAGCCTAGACCGATGCGGGAGTTACACAACCCCGGATCGACCTTGATGCATCACTGGGTTATTCTACCAGCTATCGTGGGGGACTTCAAGTTCCCCCCGAACGCTTTGAAGCTCCTCCCCCGGTTCCATGGGCTCGCCACAGAGGAGCCCCATCTCCACCTCCAGGAGTTTCTGATGATCTGCAGCACCGTCCACGACCGTCAGGTGGACCAGGATACCATCAGGATGATTGCCTTCCCCTTCTCCTTAGCAGACAGAGCAGCCACCTGGCTGAAGCACTTGGGGAAGTTCGTCTACACCTGGGAGCAGCTCCGCACCGAGTACTTGCACAAGTACTATCCACTCGGGCGGATGAATGCCGCTAGAGCCCTGATCAGCAACTTCTCCATGCTCCCCAACGAGAAGTTTCACGAGGCATGGGAGAGGTTTCGAGAGCTGACCGACAGATGCCCGCACCACGACATTTCCAAGTCGAACCTTGTTCAGAGCTTTTTCAGCGGGCTGACACCAAAGCTTCAGGGCTTGGTGAACGCTTCTTGTGGCGGGTCTTACTTCGCCAAGGATTACGATCAGGTCTGGGCCATCTACGAGGAGATGGCCGAGAACTATATGGTGATGTCCCAGACCCGATTGTACACTCAGGGCAGACCCCAGCAGCCACAAATCGTGCAGTACCAGAGGATAGCATAGGTTGACGTTGGTCCATCCAGTTCGTCCGCGGCAGCATCACATGCAGAGAGTATAGCCGCAAACATGGTGATCATCAATGAGAAGCTGGATCGGATGGAGATCATAGAGAAGAAGTAGTGCCAGGGCATCATGCAGATGGAGCAGATGGCACAGACTCTGAGTGACCTGAAGACACAACTCATGTGTCTTCAGGAGGCACAGATGGCTTCCCAGCCCCGTCTTCAGGCACGAGGCAATCCCAACAGTAGCAGCAACTCGTCCCAGTGCTCCAGCTCTCACCAGCAACCTAGATAGGTCCATCTTGTACAGGCGGAGCCGTACCAGCAGCCACAACTCACCTACCAGGCACCACCATCCACTGACACACAGATGGTGGTATACCAGCCGGATCAGCCTCTGGCAGTGCTCCCGCCACCCCAGTATGATGCAGAGCCGTTGATGGATGTCAATGAGATTTGGTATGACCGCCCCCAGCCCGGTATCCGACGAGACCATCCCGTATTCTGTTGGGCGGCCAGAGGTGCCCAGCCCCAGCAACAGCCGTCAGGTCAGGGTGGCCAGTATAGCCATCAGAGGGATCACCAGCATATTTCTAACCACAGCCACAACAGTCACCGTCGTATGGTCCTCGTCCCTATCAGCAGGGACGATCTTGGAGGCGTGATCAGCCTCATCAGCCGCAGCATCAGCCGCATTCTTACCCCTCTCAGCCACAACACCAGCAACCTCACTACCAGAGAGGCTACCCGTCGGGTTCTCATGGGCCATCCTATGAGAGCCCCGCCTTGGATGACATAGCCCGCCTTCTCACAGATCAGCAGGCTACTTTTCGACGGGAGATGGATGAGTTCCGCCAGGAGATGTGGGACATAGTGAGAGGGAAGGCCGCCATCCCTTCCCAGATCGAGCCGAATCCCAACAACCTCAAGAGGAAATCTGAGCAGGTAGTTTGTACTGAGTATGCCACTCCGAGTGATACTTTTGGTGATATGTCTGCATATCTTTTTGATACTGATTTTGTCACACTTAGGAGTGGTAGGATGCCAGCAGGCGGCGACTCGTCTGAGCGACAACCTGAGGATACATCCAGAGCGCCAGGCGAGGAGCAGAGCGGCACTGAGGCCGCTAGAGATGATGACGGCGGTACTGATGCCACCACGGATGCTGATCCACTTGACGGTACTGAGGCCGCCATTTCACCAGTTGGAGGAGGTGGTACTGAGGCCACCCATGTTGCCGAGCCAGAGAGCGGTACTGAGGCCGCTAGTCTTCCAGCCGAGGGTGGTGCTGATGCCACCAGTTCTTCTGAGAGTCCTGTTGTTTTTCTTGTTACTGATGTATCTCGGAACTCGTCTGTGAATAAAGGAAAGGGTTTGTTTTCTTCTGGTCCCACTATGGTGAATGATGTATGTGTGGATCCCGCCGTCGAGCCGTCTAACCCCTTTCCTAGTCCTTCATCTGAGAAGGACCCTGTGATCCCCTTCCCTAGAGCCCTTCAGATGGGGAAGGGGAAGAAAAATGAAAATCCAAATAAAAGGCAGCAGGAAGAGTTCAGCCAGCAGATGATAGATCGGTTTCACATACAACTGACTCTTCAGGAGGCTTTGTAGCACATCCCTCTTCTTCAGTGTTCCCTTAGAGACAGGACTACAATTAGGAGGAAGAGGAGGAACCACCACTCAGAGATTCATGTGCTGACCAGAGCCACTTGTTTCGCGATCAAGAACCGTATGCCGTCCAAGAGGCCAGACTCAGGATCCCCATATGTCAGATGCCACATCAGAGAGCAGAGGTTCGACCATACTCTATTAGACAGCGGATCGTCAATAAACCTACTTCCGACAGCCCTTCTCGACCGCTTCGAGTTGGGAACTCTTAGACAGAGCAGGACATTCCTTCAGTTTGCTGATCGATCTGTCAAGAGGCCGAAGGGGTTGCTGAGGGACGTTGTCGTCACTATTCAAGGCCTGCAATTCCCTGTGGACTTCGTAGTGTTGGACATGGAGATCCCTGATTCAGTGACCGATACCCCCATCATTCTCGGTCGCCCGTTCTTGGCCACAGCCAAGGCAGTGACTGACCATGATAGCGGGAAGGTATACTTTCGCATCGAGGGCGAAAGTGTACAAATAAAGACGGTCGAGGACAGCAGAGCCAGAGACAGAGCATGCTCAGAGACCACTTCAGATACAGAGCAGCTGACAGATGCTGGGCCAGACATCCACCAGGACTGTGACTTTGTGATCACAGATGACGAGGCAGTATGGGCAGACCCAGATGCACAGGCCATCCTCTCACCTTCAGAGTCCGCTGATGTAGAGATGACAGTAGAGGAGAGCTTGGAGAGCACATTCCTGGTCCAGGATACCTTTGAGGCAGCAGATCCGGTTCTCGACCGTGAGACTGATTATTGTGATGATGGTGGTACTGAGGCCACCTTAGATGATACAGATCCCTCGGAGTCAGAGTCTGACTGGGCGGATTGTGATGATTACATGCCAGATCTGACTTCACCCGAGCCTGCAGCTAGGGAGGAGGTAGATGCTGAGCAGAGCAGAGACAGTCCATCAGGGCAGCCTTCTCCAGTTTCTGAGAGTGATAGAGAGTTTCAGTTCTCCCATGCAGATTTGGAAGCCTTCACGCAGAGTTTTCAGAGGCCAGATCCACCAACACCCAGTTGTCCAGAGCTGAAGCCACTTCCTGCATCGTTGAAGTATAGGTTCCTTGCGGGTGAGCATGAGATGTACCCAGTCATCATCTCCGCCGATTTGACTGGAAAGCAGGAATCCCGTCTGATGGGGGTTCTTGAAAATAACCGCAAGGCGATAGGATGGAGCGTAGCAGATCTCCAGGGGATAAGTCCGGCCCTGTGCTCCCACCATATCTATCTCGAGGATGAGGCGAAGCCGTCGCGTGAGTTCCAGCGGTGGCTGAACCCAAATCTTAGAGAGGTTGTCATGAAGGAGATATCGAAATGGTGGAGCGCCGATTTTATCTACCCCATCTTCGACTCCAAGTGGGTCAGCCCTTTGCATGTGGTGCCCAAGAAGACGGGCATCACAACAGTAGTCAGCGAGTCTGGAGAGGAGATTGCTACATGGGTACCCACTTCTTGGCGGGTCTGCGTTGATTACAGGAGACTCAACCAGGCCACCAAGAAGGATCATTTCCCCCTGCCCTTTATAGATCAGATCATTGAGAGACTGGCAGGGAAGAGCCACTATTGTTTTCTGGATGGGTACTCGGGCTACAACCAGGTGGCCATCGCTCCCGAGGACCAGGACAAGACTACCTTTACCTGTCCCTTCGACACATAGGCCTTCCGACGCATGCCATTTGGGCTATGCAATGCCCCTACGACTTTTCAGAGATGCATGCTGTCGATCTTCTCGAACATAGTAGGGGAGTGCTTGGAGGTCTTCATGGATGATTTCTCGATTTACGGCGACGGATTCGACTCCTGTCTTAACTGCCTAGACCGAGTACTTCAGCGATGTATAGAGGTTCACTTGGTGCTATCTTGGGAGAAGAGTCACTTCATGGTGACTCAAGGGACGGTGCTTGGCCATATCATCTCCAACAGGGGCATAGAGGTTGATCCGGCCAAGGTAGATGTCATTAGAAAACTCGCACCGCCATCCAATTTGCGGCAGTTACGGTCATTCCTGGGGCACGCCGGTTTCTACCGACGATTCATTCATGATTTCAGTAGGATTTCCCGGCCGTTGACTGACCTGCTGACGAAAGACACCGAGTTCCTTGTCGATGACAAGTGTCTTTCGTCGTTTGAGACTCTCAAGCATTGTGTTGTTGAGGCTCCTGTTCTCTAGCCACCTAATTGGTCTCTCCCATTCGAGATCATGACAGATGCCTCTGATTTTGCCGTGGGGGTCGTGATGGGACAGAGGAGGGATGGAGTTCCATTTGCTATCCACTACGCTAGCCGCACATTGGATTCTGTGCAGCGGAACTACATAGTCACAGAGAAGGAGATGCTAGCCGTAGTATTCGCCCTAGATAAGTTCAGATCGTACGTTATTGGATCTAGAGTGATCCTGTACACAGATCATACCGCCATCAGGTACCTCATGGCAAAGAAGGATGCCAAGGCCAGACTGACTAGATGGATCCTTCTACTCCAGGAGTTCGACATTGAGATCAAGGATAAGCCTGGAGTCAAGAATATGGTGGCGGATCATCTCTCCCGATTAGAGCTTCTTGAGGATTCTAAGCAGATTGACCCTATTTGTGAGACCTTCCCAGACGAGGTGATCCTTGCTATCGCCGCTCTTCCGTGGTATGCCGATATTGTGAACTTTCTTGTTGCTAAGAAAGTTCCACAAGATTGGCCCAGGCAGAGGCTTGAGACCTTCCTCACGAAGGCCAAGTCCTACCACTGGTAGGATCCCATCCTTTACCACGAAGGAGGGGATAGCATCTGGCGTAGGTGCATTCCTCAGGAGGAGCACCATAGCGTCCTCACTTACTGCCACAAGCTTGAGGCAGGAGGACATCACTCTGGGAGGAGAACGGCACAGAAAGTGCTCTAATCCGACCTATGGTGGCCTACCCTCTTCAAGGACTCTGATGAGTTCATGAAGAGGTGTACTGACTGTCAGAGGATGGGCACTTGTGGACAGCGTGATATGATGCCGATGCAGCCCATTCACTTCTGTGAGGTTTGTGACGCATGGGGCATCGATTTCATGGGTCCATTCCCTAAGAGTCAGGGATTTGAGTACATTCTGTTGGCTGTTGATTATGTTAGTCGTTGGGTTGAGGCCATCCCCGCCCGAACCGCTGATGCCAGGATAGTTTGCAGATTTTTGATGAAGCACATCATTACGTGGTTCGGGGTACCTCGAGTATTGATTTCTGATGGGGGTCTCATTTCGTCAACAACCAGGTGAAGGCCCTTGCCAGCGAGTTCAGCATAGATCATCGAGTTGCCACTCCATACCATCCAAAGACGAATGGTCTAGCCGAGGTATCGAACAGGGAGATCAAGACTATTTTGCAGAAAGTCGTCCGCCCTGACCGAAAGGATTGGTCACAGCTTTTGGACTCGGTCTTATGGGCATATAGGATTTCTTTCAAGACACCTTTGGGCACATCTCCCTTTCGCCTCGTATATGGTAAGCCGTGCCATTTACCTGTTGAGCTGAGACACATGTCACTTTGGGTAGTCACAGATATTCTTTTGGATCCAGATAGTGTAGGAGACCAGAGGAGGGCAGAGTTAGCAGCCTTGGAGGAGTTTCGTGATACCGCCTTCTCAAACAGCCTATAGTACAAGGAGAGAGTGAAGGAGTGGCATGATTCTCATATCAGCCACAAGCATTTTGAGCCTAGACAGAGAGTATGGCTGTTTGATGCTTGACGAACCGTAAAATCGGCCCTTTAATAATGTGTTTTTAGCACATGGAATCATCATCGTAGCCGGGACGATTCGGGTCGTCAAAGCGATCACCTCATTTAGATATATGCCATAATGAATCGAAATGAGGTGATCGTGAAATTATTTTTTACTTGGCAAGATACCAAGGTCGAACTCAGGGACACGCGCCTCTCTCGTATTAATCAGATTTAAGTGTATTTAATTAGGTGTTGAGTTAAAGATCTATAGGTCAAAATATGCAATTAAAATAAAACAAGACAGTGCATTAAAATGAACATGCATTTTTTATCAAATTTTTTTATCATGCAAATAGATGCCATGCAAAGCGAATGATATGCCCAATATAAAAGTTACTTGAGCCAAAAGAAAATCGTGAATCAAATCAAGTTGGAATAAAGAAGCCTCTACACATATGAAGCAAGTAGGCATGATAAAATAAAAAAATCAAGACACTTAAATAATAAAATAATACATCACAGTTCATAGTGTCAAATTTAAAATTTAAGCATGCCATAATGAAGAGGACGAGAAGAGCTTCTAAACGAAACTGAAATCAACTCGATTGGACAAACGTAGCTCAAGATATTCAACAAAGAAAGCAAGGGCATAAATGAAAGAAAACATAAAAAGATAACTACAAAAAGGTCCCTGGAAAGGACTAAAATGCAAAAGAAATAAATTTGAGGCCTTCCCTGTAAATGAACCCCACGCGCAGGGGTATATTTGCAATTATATAAACCCGCAAGGGTATAAGTGCAAATAACCCCTGATGCACGTGGCTTGCATGTGAGAACGGGACCTTTCTGCAAATCTGGAGAAGTCTGTGGGCTCCTCCGCAATTTGCCCAGAAGGCACGCGCCATGCACGCGCCTTCCAGGCTCGGACGTTGGCTCGGGATCAGCGGAGGTTCGGCGTCGCTTCGGCGTAGGCTCGGCGTAGGCTCGGAGTAGGCCGAAGCTCCTGCAGGCTCGGAACAGGCTCGGCGGATCCAAGCCTCTGGCTAGGACACTATGGCTCGGATGAGGCCCGGTTTTGACACGTGGCTGACTGGGCACCATTGGATCACAAGGATCCAACGGCATCTGGAGGTAGCGATCTGGGCGACGTGGCTGTATCCAAGCGTCAGATGATGAACATCCGACGGCAGCTGCTCCTCCGTCTTCATCGTTGGCTGGCGGCGGGAATCGAGCTCCGGCGAGGAACCCCCGACTCCGCCTCTCTCTCTCTGCCACGGTAGACCTCCCCCGAGCCCAAGTAATGGTCCTCTATGAAGCGGGGAACTCGGGGAAGGTCCTTGGGCTGCCAGCGTCGACCATCGGAGCTCGAAGTGTGCAGGCGGAGGTGACGAAGTATGCCCAGGCGAAGCTCCGACCATTGATCAGATTGACGACCTGCAGCGTTAGTAAAGCGTAGCCGAAGCATAGTAGAAGACGGCCGTGCGTGTGTGAAGTGAGATGGAAGCTCAGCGGGGCGGAGAAGATGGAGAGCTCGAAGCTCCTCCGCCGCGAGGGCGGAGGAGATGGGTCGGAGGTGCGATGGGGTCTGGAAGAAGAAGGAAGTGAGCGGAGGGCTTCGCGTGAACGGGGGATGTGGTATGGAGCTTTTAAGGGGGTTAAGGGAAGGTGACAGTGGCCGGAGATGCTTAATTAAAACAGAGAAAACATAAGAAAAAGTCAAAGGAGAAAGAGGAGGTTTACCTGGAGATTGGCGGAGCGGGGCCTGTGCTCGAGGTCATCGGAGGACCTCGGGGTCATCGCTGGACTCCCCCGGCTACGGGGAGCAGCTTGGCGGAGGCGGAGCTCCGCAGACCTGGCCTACCATGGCCAGGGGTCGTCACCGGGGCGGACCTTCGTCTTCGCGCTCCTCACCGCCCCCTCGCTGTCACCGGGGGGCGGGGCTCGCTGGGAGGTTTCCCACATAAAGGCGGACCGGGTGTATCGGTGAAGGCAGTGGCGTATTTGAAGGTTGGACTCGGCGAGGCTATGGTGGAAACGTGGGTTTTGAGGGAGAAATGGGGCGAGTGGAGAGGTGTGCGTGGGGCTTGGAGAAGTGCGCGGGGAAGAGGGAAGAGTGGGGAAGACTGTGGTACGGTTGGCGAAGGAAGATGGTGGAAGGTGAAGGCAAGAAAATGGGAAGGGTGCGAGGTCTGTGCGAGTGGTGATCGTGGGAGAGAGGACGAGGCGAGAGGTTGACGACGATGCATGGCCGTTGGATCTGGAGATCCAACGGTGGAGGGCTAAGCGCGAAGAGACGGCTGTGATTGGATCTGAGGCGGCGCAATCGAAGGGATCGGGCGCTGCAAAGTGGCGAGCTGAGGATGCGGCTCTGGCGGGCGGCTTAGATGAAAAGAAGCTTCTGATCTGATGGCTAAAAATAAAGAAAGATCTAGCGGCTCAGATTTGATCATTGGCGCGCGATCAGAAGGTCCTCAAAGCGCCACGTGGCGCGCTCTTGGTGAGGCGCAAGCGTGCGGTTTAGATGAGAAGGAGGAGATGATCAGACGGCCAGAGGATTAAGGAGGCGTGGAAAGCAGCTGGCCGTTGGATCAAGAGGGCGGATCCAACGGCTAGAAATGGAGGCGGATGATACAAAGGGGCCGGGCCACGTGGCACACCCAGATTGGGCCACGTGGCCCAATCAGGTTATTCAGAGGGTATTTTTAATTTTTGAGGGCCCTATTGGCCGAATTTGAGAAAACTCAAAACATGAAAGTTGTAGATCTTGATGAGATCTACAAGTTTCATGTTGACCAAAACTCGAAAAGAGATCAAACAAGGGCCCGAAATATTTTTGAGGGTATTTTTAAGTCTAAAAATACCACGAATTTTTGTTTTGTCATTTTTTTGTGGTTTTTAATTTATTTAGGACTCTGTTGATTATTAGACATTAACAGGGAATTATTGACAAACTTTTAAGCAAGGGGGTTAATTATGGAAAATAAAGATGATGAAACTGAGGTTCATCACCCCCCTATACTTAAACTATGCTCGTCCTCGAGCATCAAAAAGAATGACTAAGTTGGATTAACCCCCTTGTGCATGTGAATACCGGATCCAATCTGATCAAGTCGACTCGGCTTCAGAGATCCAAAATTTCAGAGTTCAACCCAGCCTTAATCAAGAGGCTTCCAATTCCTCTACTTCTCTAGACTCTCTCTGATGTACATATAAACTAAAGGATATGAGTTTAGTGTTGACTGCAATTCTGAGAGTAGAGTCAATTCGTCACCCAAAATCTTGGTCCGAGAAAATCTCCTAAGGACCCAATCCTCAGCACTAGGAATAAATCAAATCTTGCATTCAGTCTACCGTCTCTTTAGTTGTCAGACTTAGAAAATGTAGATGGCAGGCCAGAAATGGAGAGCATGGGATTGTGTCAATTCTTCTCTCCCTCTCATTGGAACAAGGATTCTCTCTAGTGCCTTTTTACGCAACACAATTTTTTTTTTGGTGTTGATCAGTGCGTCCGTCAAGAGAAGTTGGAGCCGTCTGCACTTGTTTTCCTGGGAGTACACCGGGGTGTGTCTCTTTTGAGTACCTATCGTACCTTCGACACCCAGACTTGTAGCATTTACGATGCAGAGCCCTTTTTTGGTGCAAGCCCGACTCCTGGTCCTAATAGAGGTGGTCCAAGTGGACACTTTGAAAAGTTTGGGAGCGCTCGCCTTTGGTGGAAGCTCTTTGATATTTGACTTTGGTGGAATGAGAGCTTTTCTTTGAATTTCATTGACTTGTATAATTGGTGGCTAGCTCCACTGCTTTTACCAAGAGTTGGCGCACACTGATCAACATTTTTTATTTATTTTTCACACCCAGGCACTTAGGTTAATGTCAAGAGATTAGTATAAGAATCAAGTTCTCATACTGGCTAATATTGCTGACACTCAGGTTTCCTGAAGCCTCCAAAGATTTTATCCCATCCTCGAGCATCATTAGATCAAATCCAAATTTGACTTCCTCATCCCAATCCCTCAGGTGAAAAATCAACTCATCTCATCGAGAACCGCAGTCGTGCATGTGATGTGCTGATCATATTCTTTATGTCTGAGACTAAGCATGGAATATAGCATGCAAATCTAGAAACCTAGGGGAATATGGATGATTAATTCTAAGACCCTGATGGCTAAGGCTAGTTTAACCTAAAATCTCAAAGACCTCAAAAAGCTAAGTCTTCTTGACCAAATCAGATCCCGGGTGAAAGTGAAAATGTAGAGGATTAATCCAACTTCTTCATTCAAAAAAAAAAACCAAGACACTTTTTTTTTTGAACTTCAAGAGATATAACAACTGCCTAAACTCAATTAAGTAGCTACAATTCAGCCAGTATGGATGTAAGTACAGGCCGCAACCCGTTGCTTGAGGACGGGGCCTTACGCGATGTCCTCTAAACCATCCAATCTGCTAAGGGCGAACCCTCACTGAATGCGGCTTTCTTAATTAGGCTTAGTAGTCACTAATAGCTCCTAAAGGTTTTTAGGGGTTTTCTGATTTTTATGGATTTTAATAAGAGTTAAAACACAAGTTAGACTCAACTTTCCTTGAAAAGAGATGGCGATTTTTCAAAACCCAAGTCACACAAAATGAAAATTTTCAAAACATTTTCAAAAAATCATTTTCGAAAATATTTCTATAAAATAGTGTAACATAATATCGAAAAAACGCAAAATCCTTTGAGTTCTCTTAGTCCAATGAATTTTTACCTTAGCCAAAAAGTTTTTAATTTTTCAAATTTTTCAGATTATAGCTAAAGTAAATATACGGTATATACGGTATACCCCCCTATACTTAAACTTTGCTATGTCCTCATAGCACTAAATGTTACAAGTACATAGGTCCACTTAAGTATAGAAGAATATACAGGAGCTAAGAGGGGCTCCCCCTATACTTAGGTTAGAAATAACCTAAGTATAAAGGCAAGAAAAGATGAGTAGAGAAATCACAGGGACTTGGGTCCCCCCTATACTTAGGCTGAGATTAGCCTAAGTACAAAGATGGAGATTGATGTTGGAAGAGACCCAAGGTGAACGAAGAAGAAGGATGAATATACAAGTGAGCGGCTGAATCTTCGGAGATGAAATGGAGTGTCTTTGGATTTGGGGTGTGTGCAGCAAACATGGCTCAATTCAAACAAGCAAACCCATAGTTTCACCAACTCACACATGAAACCAACCAAGGTTGGTTAATTATCTTGTCCATTTTATTGGTGATAAAACATTAAATATTTACGCGAAGAAAATGTGAATCAAGGCATATGCGCGGGTGTTGCTCTCCCAAAACCGAATTTTTACTCCATTTTTGGTTGACTTGCAATTAACAGTCCCAATTTTATTTTAGGTTTTCACTGAATTATGATTAGCACATCAATCAGAAAATCATCGTCTACCGCTCATTCCATTTTTCATTTATCCTAGGTGATCAATCTAGAAAAATGAAAGCCGAGAAAAACATGTATACGATGAAGAAAAACGCGATCTAGGCTAAGCGAGAAATCATGCAGTGATTTGACGATAAAAGCCGCGAAAAATCTGGACCGTTTTGAAAACCAAATCCAACATGTATGCAAGTCGAAAAAGCCGCACCTAATCATGCATCTATTAGCGGTGATTTATCTTCATTAATTTTAGCTAAGTGATACGAGATTAAGTGCGTCTATATTTCAAGTGTGTCCTACCTACGATCAAGCACAAGAAAATATGAAAATTGAGCTCGGAGAGCCGCGTGCCTAGTCCTAGGTCGACACTCAAGTGGGGACGATCCCCACACAACCACAATCGTTCGATTACAGACGCGAGTCTTCGATCGAAGACCGCTGTAAAAGACGAATTATTAAAATAAAATGCAACAAAAAATGCGACACATTTTTTTTCCTTTGATCCAAGCATGCTCCTGCGGCTCCTCGCAGCGAGGAACGCCCTGCTCCTCGCCTCCTTAATCCATCAAGGGCCCTGCCACAAAAGCAATCGTTAGAGATCAAATAAGAAAGAAAAAAAATTTTATATGCAAAATATATGATCATTTGACCTATAAAAAGTAACACTAAATTAAACACACAAAAATCCAAAAAATAAAAGAAATGAGCCGTGTCCCCGGCAACGGCGCCATTTGACGAACCGCAAAATCGGCCCTTTAATAATGTGTTTTTAGCACATGGAATCATCATCGTAGCTGGGACGATTCGGGTCGTCAAAGCGATCACCTCATTTAGATATATGCCATAATGAATCGAAATGAGGTGATCGTGAAATTATTTTTTACTTGGCAAGATACCAAGGTCGAACTCAGGGACACGAGCCTCTCTCGTATTAATCAGACTTAAGTGTATTTAATTAGGTGTTGAGTTAAAGATCTATAGGTCAAAATATGCAATTAAAATAAAACAAGACAGTGCATTAAAATGAACATGCATTTTTTATCAAATTTTTTTATCATGCAAATAGATGCCATGCAAAGCGAATGATATGCCCAATATAAAAGTTACTTGAGCCATAAGAAAATCGTGAATCAAATCAAGTTGGAACAAAGAAGCCTCTACACATATGAAGCAAGTAGGCATGATAAAATAAAAAAATCAAGACACTTAAATAATAAAATAATACATCACAGTTCATAGTGTCAAATTTAAAATTTAAGCATGCCATAATGAAGAGGACGAGAAGAGCTTCTAAACGAAACTGAAATCAACTCGATTGGACAAACGTAGCTCAAGATATTCAACAAAGAAAGCAAGGGCATAAATGAAAGAAAACATAAAAAGATAACTACAAAAAGGTCCCTGGAAAGGACTAAAATGCAAAAGAAATAAATTTGAGGCCTTCCCTGTAAATGAACCCCACGCGCAGGGGTATATTTGCAATTATATAAACCCGCAAGGGTATAAGTGCAAATAACCCCTGATGCACGTGGCTCGCATGTGAGAACGGGACCTTTCTGCAAATCTGGAGAAGTCTGTGGGCTCCTACGCAATTTGCCCAGAAGGCACGCGCCATGCACGCGCCTTCCAGGCTCGGACGTTGGCTCGGGATCAGCGGAGGTTCGGCGTCGCTTCGGCGTAGGCTCGGCGTAGGCTCGGAGTAGGCCGAAGCTCCTGCAGGCTCGGAACAGGCTCGGTGGATCCAAGCCTCTGGCTAGGACACTAAGGCTCGGATGAGGCCCGGTTTTGACACGTGGCTGACTGGGCACCATTGGATCACAAGGATCCAACGGCATCTGGAGGTAGCGATCTGGGCGACGTGGCTGTATCCAAGCCGTCAGATGATGAACATCCGACGGCAGTTGCTCCTCCGTCTTCATCGTTGGCTGGCGGCGGGAATCGAGCTCCGGTGAGGAACCCCCGACTCCGCCTCTCTCTCTGCCACGGTAGACCTCCCCCGAGCCCAAGTAATGGTCCTCGATGAAGCGGGGAACTCGGGGAAGGTCCTTGGGCTGCCAGCATCGACCATCGGAGCTCGGAGTGTGCAGGCGGAGGTGACGAAGTATGCCCAGGCGAAGCTCCGGCCATTGATCATATTGACGACCTGCAGCGTTAGTAAAGCGTAGCCGAAGCATAGTAGAAGACGGCCGTGCGTGTGTGAAGTGAGATGGAAGCTCAGCGGGGCGGAGAAGATGGAGAGCTCGAAGCTCCTCCGCCGCGAGGGCGGAGGAGATGGGTCGGAGGTGCGATGGGGTCTGGAAGAAGAAGGAAGTGAGCGGAGGGCTTCGCGTGAACGGGGGATGTGGTATGGAGCTTTTAAGGGGGTTAAGGGAAGGTGACAGTGGCCGGAGATGCTTAATTAAAATAGAGAAAACATAAGAAAAAGTCAAAGGAGAAAGAGGAGGTTTACCTGGATATTGGCGGAGCGGGGCCTGTGCTCGAGGTCATCGGAGGACCTCGGGGTCATCGCTGGACTCCCCCGGCTACGGGGAGCAGCTTGGCGGAGGCGGAGCTCCGCAGACCTGGCCTACCATGGCCAGGGGTCGTCACCGGGGCGGACCTTCGTCTTCGCGCTCCTCACCGCCCCCTCGCTGTCACCGGGGGGCGGGGCTCGCTGGGAGGTTTCCCACATAAAGGCGGACCGGGTGTATCGGTGAAGGCAGTGGCGTATTTGAAGGTTGGACTCGGCGAGGCTATGGTGGAAACGTGGGTTTTGAGGGAGAAATGGGGCGAGTGGAGAGGTGTGCGTGGGGCTTGGAGAAGTGCGCGGGGAAGAGGGAAGAGTGGGGAAGACTGTGGTACGGTTGGCGAAGGAAGATGGTGGAAGGTGAAGGCAAGAAAATGGGAAGGGTGCGAGGTCTGTGCGAGTGGTGATCGTGGGAGAGAGGACGAGGCGAGAGGTTGACGACGATGCATGGCCGTTGGATCTGGAGATCCAACGGTGGAGGGCTAAGCGCGAAGAGACGGCTGTGATTGGATCTGAGGCGGCGCAATCGAAGGGATCGGGCGCTGCCACGTGGCGAGCTGAGGATGCGGCTCTGGCGGGCGGCTTAGATGAAAAGAAGCTTCTGATCTGATGGCTAAAAATAAAGAAAGATCTAGCGGCTCAGATTTGATCATTGGCGCGCGATCAGAAGGTCCTCAAAGCGCCACGTGGCGCGCTCTTGGTGAGGCGCAAGCGTGCGGTTTAGATGAGAAGGAGGAGATGATCAGACGGCCAGAGGATTAAGGAGGCGTGGAAAGCAGCTGGCCGTTGGATCAAGAGGGCGGATCCAACGGCTAGAAATGGAGGCGGATGATACAAAGGGGCCGGGCCACGTGGCACACCCAGATTGGGCCACGTGGCCCAATCAGGTTATTCAGAGGGTATTTTTAATTTTTGAGGGCCCTATTGGCCGAATTTGAGAAAACTCAAAACATGAAAGTTGTAGATCTTGATGAGATCTACAAGTTTCATGTTGACCAAAACTCGAAAAGAGATAAAACAAGGGCCCGAAATATTTTTGAGGGTATTTTTAAGTCTAAAAATACCACGAATTTTTGTTTTGTCATTTTTTTGTGGTTTTTAATTTATTTAGGACTCTGTTAATTATTAGACATTAACAGGGAATTATTGACAAACTTTTAAGCAAGGGGGTTAATTATGGAAAATAAAGATGATGAAACTGAGGTTCATCACCCCCCTATACTTAAACTATGCTCGTCCTCGAGCATAAAAAAGAATGACTAAGTTGGATTAACCCCCTTGTGCATGTGAATACCGGATCCAATCTGATCAAGTCGACTCGGCTTCAGAGATCCAAAATTTCAGAGTTCAACCCAGCCTTAATCAAGAGGCTTCCAATTCCTCTACTTCTCTAGACTCTCTCTGATGTACATATAAACTAAAGGATATGAGTTTAGTGTTGACTGCAATTCTGAGAGTAGAGTCAATTCGTCACCCAAAATCTTGGTCCGAGAAAATCTCCTAAGGACCCAATCCTCAGCACTAGGGAATAAATCAAATCTTGCATTCAGTCTACCGTCTCTTTAGTTGTCAGACTTAGAAAATGTAGATGGCAGGCCAGAAATGGAGAGCATGGGATTGTGTCAATTCTTCTCTCCCTCTCATTGGAACAAGGATTCTCTCTAGTGCCTTTTTACGCAACACAATTTTTTTTTGGTGTTGATCAGTGCGTCCGTCAAGAGAAGTTGGAGCCGTCTGCACTTGTTTTCCTGGGAGTACACCGGGGTGTGTCTCTTTTGAGTACCTATCGTACCTTCGACACCCAGACTTGTAGCATTTACGATGCAGAGCCCTTTTTTGGTGCAAGCCCGACTCCTGGTCCTAATAGAGGTGGTCCAAGTGGACACTTTGAAAAGTTTGGGAGCGCTCGCCTTTGGTGGAAGCTCTTTGATATTTGACTTTGGTGGAATGAGAGCTTTTCTTTGAATTTCATTGACTTGTATAATTGGTGGCTAGCTCCACTGCTTTTACCAAGAGTTGGCGCACACTGATCAACATTTTTTATTTATTTTTCACACCCAGGCACTTAGGTTAATGTCAAGAGATTAGTATAAGAATCAAGTTCTCATACTGGCTAATATTGCTGACACTCAGGTTTCCTGAAGCCTCCAAAGATTTTATCCCATCCTCGAGCATCATTAGATCAAATCCAAATTTGACTTCCTCATCCCAATCCCTCAGGTGAAAAATCAACTCATCTCATCGAGAACCGCAGTCGTGCATGTGATGTGCTGATCATATTCTTTATGTCTGAGACTAAGCATGGAATATAGCATGCAAATCTAGAAACCTAGGGGAATATGGATGATTAAGTCTAAGACCCTGATGGCTAAGGCTAGTTTAACCTAAAATCTCAAAGACCTCAAAAAGCTAAGTCTTCTTGACCAAATCAGATCCCGGGTGAAAGTGAAAATGTAGAGGACTAATCCAACTTCTTCATTCAAAAAAAAAAACAAGACACTTTTTTTTTGAACTTCAAGAGATATAACAACTGCCTAAACTCAATTAAGTAGCTACAATTCAGCCAGTATGGATGTAAGTACAGGCCGCAACCCGTTGCTTGAGGACGGGGCCTTACGCGATGTCCTCTAAACCATCCAATCTGCTAAGGGCGAACCCTCACTGAATGCGGCTTTCTTAATTAGGCTTAGTAGTCACTAATAGCTCCTAAAGGTTTTTAGGGGTTTTCTGATTTTTATGGATTTTAATAAGAGTTAAAACACAAGTTAGACTCAACTTTCCTTGAAAAGAGATGGCGATTTTTCAAAACCCAAGTCACACAAAATGAAAATTTTCAAAACATTTTCAAAAAATCATTTTCGAAAATATTTCTATAAAATAGTGTAACATAATATCGAAAAAACGCAAAATCCTTTGAGTTCTCTTAGTCCAATGAATTTTTACCTTAGCCAAAAAGTTTTTAATTTTTCAAATTTTTCAGATTATAGCTAAAGTAAATATACGGTATATACGGTATACCCCCCTATACTTAAACTTTGCTATGTCCTCATAGCACTAAATGTTACAAGTACATAGGTCCACTTAAGTATAGAAGAATATACAGGAGCTAAGAGGGGCTCCCCCTATACTTAGGTTAGAAATAACCTAAGTATAAAGGCAAGAAATAACCTAAATATACCGGGCTCTCTACGGATGAGGTGGTGAGGAGGCAGTCTTCCTTGACTTGGGGTAGCATATGAGGGTAGTACTTCTAGGCGAAACCTCTCTTCTTCTTTTAGTGAAGGAAGTGCGTCTCAACTTGGTCTGGTTGCCATGAGGTCTAACGACAGGAGTTGTGGGTTGCAATAATGCTTCAAAAGAGGGATAGTCTACTGGCTCAAGAGGAAAAACTCCTTGTATATATGTTGCACATGTATATGTTGTATAGATGCACTTGAAAAAAAATGCAAAAAGAAAATAACTCCAAAAAAATGGTGGGTCTGATAGAAAATGATAATCCCACCGGAGTATGTATATAGTGCAATAAGCAAAGCTTGAGACTCATGGATTCACCTTATGTAGCTTGCAGCAGGGAGACTTAGCTACACTGGTTGAGCTCCCAAGGATACATGGCTACACTGGCCATGGTCCATTCTCTTCTTCGCCCTCTTCTTGAGCCGGTTGAACTTGAACTTAGAAGGGAATACCCTGCTCCTCGAGGAAAGAGTGGCCAGACTAGGGTCATAGAGTTACCTTGTTGGGGAGGGTTGTCAAGTTGCCACTTATGAGGTGGAGAGCTTATATATCACATTCACAGTACAAGGAAAGACTCATGGTCTTCAGGGTTTGTGTATGGTGACTTGTTCTGATCTGGATTGTTGAGGAGTCTTGATTATAGATTGGTGGAACTTAGAGGCTGTTGAGTTTTAAACTTAAGTCCAAATAAGGTTCCGACACATTAATAATCCAAAGATCTGATCGAGCTCCATAATTCAATTTAATGAAAGCAAGTTTAATAATCAACCTTGATCCATGTACATTCTCCTCTTTTTCTTTTTCTTTTTCTTTTCACTTCTTTTTCAAATAAGTGTTTGCTAAGGGTATTCTTATATTTTAGCTACAAAAACCTTTGCAAATACATGTAGATATTTGTAAATACAAATAATTACGAAAAAGCATGCATTGTATAAAATATAATAATTAGCATGTTTTTGTGCAAAAATAAAAGAATAAAGAAACAAAAGGAAAAAAGGGAGATATTTATAATAAATATTGAGCGACCTAATCCCAAGGGAGGGCTCAGCAGGGGCCTGACCGCATAAAAGCCAAAGTAGAGAGAGATAAGGAAGCTCATGTGTGTAAATATACCTGTAATTAAATAAAAATAAATATTTTCCTCTAAAAATAAAAATAAAATTGGTTTGTATTTATTTGTATATATTTGTAAATATTAAATTAAAATAAAAATAAGAAAAATTAAAAAGAAAATAAAAATACTCTTTCTTGTATATATTCATCTTGTACATAGACTTACCTATCTATTTCTTTATCCCTATAAATAAATAAATTAAAACCCAATAAAATTGTACATATTCCAGACTTCATAATGTAAATAAATAAAATGAAAATCATAAAAATAAAAATAAAATAAAAAGAAAGAAAAATAAAAATCAATTTTAACATCGTATATATACCACATATGCATATAAATAAATTTATTTATTTACCCTATGTAAATAATTAATAAAAATAAAATAAAAATACCAAAATATTCCCAATTCTATGTTATAAATAAATAAAATATAAAATGGGAATAAAAATGTATAAAAATAAATAATTAAAAATCAAAATTAAAAATCCAATATTGTATATACCTATGTATATAGCGCTATACTGTATATACCTTATTTTTATTCCAAAAAAATAATTAAAAATCACAAAAAATTGTTTAAAATAAAAGAAATATTTTTTATGTTTTGAGTTTTTATTAATTCGGCCATTTTCTATTTTAATTTGAATTTCCAAATCATTTCCATGTGGCCGATGTTGACCCCCCGGTCAACTCCCCCCTGGACCACAGAGTCCCGCGGATCCAGCGCCGAACCCGATTTCTCCCTATTATCCTCGCTCGATCCGACCATTAAAACCCTAAACTCCGGGTCATATTCCTTGATTGCAGATCCGAGACGCACGCCCGGAGGTTAGCCTAGGGATCTGTGCTTCATGCGACCGTGCCCAACTCGATCTAGCCGGACCCTCACTAGTATAAAACCTGAGCTCCACCGCGTGATTCACGTATCTTTGGCTGCGCATTCTCCACCCCAGGACCTCCACCATCTCCGCCTGAGTGACAGCAGTCGGCCGGTGGTGTCGCAGTGAGGAGAGGGTGTCCAGACCATCGATCCGGCGATCTTGCGCCGCCGTGCGCCACCACCAGCGTGGTGCTCGAGCCTCGGGCATCGACGGCCCTCGAGGCTAGGACCCAGAGCTCCGTCAGCTCGTCCCCAGTCGACATCGACCATCAGGTAGCCTTAGATCTTCATAGCTTTCACTAATTTCCGTTTACCCCAAATCGCCCATTCGTCGTCGCCCTTCGATTCCGACCACCCCCGCCCACATCGCGATCATCGGACGATACCATCACCTTCTCCTCACTCTCCCACACCTTCTCCGCCCATCCGTTCAACCCAGTTCGCACAGGAACTGGGATCCGAGCTTCTCCGCCGTCGCTTCGCCGGAGCTCATCTATTCCGACGCGCCGTCCACCCACTCCGCTCCTTACAGTGTCGAGGCATTTTGCCCTCGACCCAACTTGCTCTTCATGCCATTTTGCAGGTCAGAGGAGGACCATCTAAGGTCCTCCATCTTCAGCACAGGAGCTTGAGCTCCGCCTGTGTCGCATGGGCTCTCCGGAGCTCCGTTGCACCATCGGAGGGGTTCTCCAGACGCGGGAGGCTCCAAAGCTTCTTCTCCGATCATCAGTAGCCTCCGAGGAGGACCACCGTGCGCGTACTGGGCCGGTGAAGTTCGCCGGCCACCTGTTCTTTGTGGACCCTCCAGCACCGTCCGTTTCGCCTCCAGCTCCAGATCAGTTGCGGACCGTCCGATCAGGGCTAAGAGGAGGCCCAGCAGCCACCGTCATATCGACACGTGGCCTCCTCTCAGCCCTCCATCCAGCGAGGGTTAGCGCCCGTCGCTCTCGACCGTTGATCAGATACGTGGCGCTACCCCAGCCGTTGGATCAGAGCTGAGGATCCCTTCGTTGAGGCGCCGTCATCCACCACCGTCAGATTCGCCACGCGGCGTCCATCCAGCCCCTCGGCATATAATAAGGGGTAATTGCTCTTAGGCCCCTCTTGCTTTGTCTTTTACGTTTTAGTCCTGTAATTATTCGTTCCCGTTGTTTTTATTTTGTAAAATTTGCATTAAGGACCTTCTAGTTTTGGATATTTGCAAATGAGTCCCTGCCTGTGGTGACCACGTGCTTCGATACGTGATTTATTGGATAAATTGCATGTTGTTCCTTGCATTTCTGGCGTGTTATTATTTTCATTTTTATAAATTGGAATGACAAAAAGGCCCCTCTAAGTCTGAACCACGTGCGCGGCGCGTGGAGGCTGGTATTTTTGCAAGTTTGGTCCTAGACTTTCCAGCCGTGTTATTTTTCGACCCTTGCAATTTGTTTTTCTTGCAGATAGGTCCCTGTGCATTGTGCCTTGTTGTTTGATTTTAATAAAATAGCAAAATTACTCCAAATTTGATGAAAATTGGACACGTGGCTCCTGCCACTGTGTAAAATTTTCTCTGATTTTTTGAGACATTTTTGACTCTGTTTAGTATTTTTAAAAATTCAAAAACTCCCATTTTTCTTACTGTTCACATATAAAATTCATAAAAAATATTAAAATATCCCTAAAAATTCTAAAAAAATTAGATTTTGTTTATTTTAGTGTGTTTGATTTTCTGACCAAGTTTGGTCATTTTTGGATTTATAAAAAATATAAAAATTGAAAAAGCCCTAAAAACTCATAAAAATTCTAATAAATCATTAAAAACTCCAAAAATAATAAACTCAGTCTCTGAATTTTACTTTTTACTTCTATATTTCATGAAAATTACCTCCTGGCTTTGATAGGGCCATTATCTATTTTGTTGGCCCTCCAAGCTTGACTGGACAGTCCTCTTTTGTTTTCACATTGTTTCATTTATATAAAATTATATAAAAATCAGAAAATTACCAAAACTTCACCAAAAACATAAAAAAATATAAAAAACATAAACATATTTTTGTTTGAATTTTTGGACTAATTTTGAGTAGTTAAATAATTGTTGATAGTTGCTTGTTTTCTTGTTTGTTTATTTTCTTTATTAGTTTAAAAATTCAAAAAAATATAAAAATATTAAAAACCCACCAAAAATCACTCTCTTTTATTTGTTTTTCTTTTTGACTACTTCGTAGGCTGCGAGGCCATCACGTGCTCCCTGAGTCCGACCCTGGTCGCTATACCAGGCTAATCCAATAGCCAGGGCCACTATTGATTTTCTTTGATTTTGATCTTGTTTTGGTGGTTGATCTCATATTTTCTTGATTGACTGCATTATCTCCGAGATCCGGGTCGCAACGACCCTTGATCTATTTTACTCACCCGAGTCTTGGAGGTATTTCCAGTCTATCAATCTCCTCACCCTTTTCAATGGTGACTATGTTTATCTCTGATTTCTTGGGCACTACATGCAAGGGACTCACCCATTTACTGTCAGAGATGGGACAAATAAATCCTGCATCACATTATTTCATGATTTCAATCAAGACCACCTCTAGAAGATTTGGATTCAATCTCCTCTGGAATCCTCGGGAGGGCTTTCTATCTTCTTCGAGATAGATGTGATGCAAGCACAATGATATATTTATCCCATGGAGATCCGAATATTCCAGCCAATTGCCTTGCAATTTTGTTGAAGTACCTTAAGCATACGAGATGCTTGTTCTTCGGTCAAATGTGAACTGATGATGACTGGATTCACATCTGACTTCATCCGCAAGGAAGGAACACTTCATGTTGGAGGGTGGAGGTTTCAACTCTGAGGAAGAAAGAGGCGGCCTCGTGACGACTTCAAAAACTGAGGCAGGTGTTTGCTCTTTCAACTGTATGATATCCACCACTACATATTAGAATTTGGAATTCAGAATATCACACATATTTGTAACAATTTCATCCTACTTCGACGAGGATGGTTGTTCAAACATCTCAGACTAATCATCAGCAAACATCTCATTATCAATGGCATCGGAAATTTGACCACGCCTTTCAGATTCTCCTCAGGGGATTGGAACGTCTGTGTGTCGTTGCTATCCATGAACAAATCTGTATCTTGGATCTCCTCCAGAAAACCGAAGCCTTCTTTGCCATTCGGATCAAGCACTCTCACAACAGATACCACTTCAGTTGATTTTGGTTCATGGACTGTCTCAATCAGAAATTTGTTAAACTGGAGCGAAATGTATTTTCTCTTGTGCCATAGTCTACCACTGCCTCGGTCATTCGAAGGAGTGGTTGACCGAGGATTATTGGAGTATGGAACAGAGGTGTAGAGGTGTTCATATCGAGGACAATGAAATCCATAGGGAATTGTATCCCTCGAACGGTGACGATGGCATCCTCTAACATGCCCTTTTGCTGCTTGATAGATCTGTCCGCAAAGTGCATAATCATATTTGTAGGCTTAAATGATCCTACTCCAAATTCTTTAAGAAGGAAAGAAGACAATATATTGATCAAGGATCTACTGTTGAGAAATGTTTGAACTCTTGGTCAAAAATCCGGCATCGAGCGAGAGGTGCTCCATTGTCTTGTGGCTCGAACATTTTATTGTACATACCTCTTTGAGTCCTCATTTTACTGCAAGCATATACTCCATGAATTTCAACAACGACATTTCAAGAATCAAGTTTTGCAAAAGTTGGACAATTTTGGGACTAGACAAAGCATTTTTTATTTTTTTACATTTTTTGCTTTACATCATAATAAACTGTATTTGGTAAAAATGTGTCTGTATCTTTGTGTATAGGTAGATGAAAAAAAGAATCAAAATCATCTACATGTTGTGGACAAAAAGTGGTGCACTCTTGGCTCCTTCAGTTGGTGCCGTTTCAGCTATTGAGACTGCTTTCTCCATCACGGGCGTAGATTCACCTTGGATACTACTATTTTTTGGTATTTTTGAGTTTTCTTCATTTTTTTATCTTTTTGGTGCAGGTGATGCTGCTCCATCAAAAAATTCACTGGCCCCATCCTCTAGATTGGCTGAAGATTTGCCATTGGATGCTTGAATCTTTCCCTTCACAATTTTAGACGACTTGAGTTGTTATCGCACTTGAGAATTACAACATTAGATAAAACAATATCATTTCTACCTGATTCTAGTTGAACATTGCAAAGTACATGCTCCTTGTGATGGAAATTACTTGGATTTGTTTCAACCTGAGCTGGAATGACAGTGTTGCAGTCGTCATGTCATTAATCTTTTGTCTCATCTCAACCATGTTCTTTCTAAGCTGTGCCAAACAATCTAGAGCAGGGTTGACCGAAGCGGCTTCATAATATTCGGCCTGATGAGACTGTTGGTTCTGCTGATAGTGCGAGGGAGGCTGCTGTTGTTAACATGAGGAGGAGGAGGAGGAGGAAGAAGAAGAAGAAGAGAAGGATACTGCTGTTGGTATTGCTGGTAGGAGTATTGGAGTACTGGGCACCCGAATGCTGATAGTGTTGTTGGCAGTATCCTGACTGTTGTTGGTAGTTCTACCTCCAGTTGTACCCTTGCTACGAAGTCTGCTGCTGGGTTTGATTGGGTTGATATGTCTTCCCTCCTTGTTGATGCTGGAATTCCCAGCTGACATGGTTCTGACCCTGTGGTTGTCCCTGAGGATAGGTCAACTGATGATCATTACTACAGATGCCATTCACCTCATGGATGAGCGGTGGAGGTGGGGAACAAGGCTCGATGTACTGAGGATGGAACTCAGATGGCTGGTAAACAACCATTTGTGTCTGTGCATGTGGTTGCATCTACGGCTGCTCGGGTGTCTGCACTTAATATACATAATGGACGGGAGGCTGAATAGGACTCGACTGAGGTGCTTGTGGCACTGTCCGCTCCTTTTTCTTAGCCGGAGGCTCTGGTGTGATTGTCATTATGTTGCATGCACTGATGGTGTTCTCTAGTAGCTCCAGCTGCTTGGTGATTATGTTAAGCTTGTCTTGGCCTTTCAAGTGTTGCTCGATCCCAACGAGCTTCTCTAAGTCCTGTGACCTCTTCTCAATAATCTCTACCTTGGACAGGTGACTCTTGATAATGCTCATGTCATAGTTCTCACATCTGTCCACTTCATGAATGTCTGTCATATTAACGTTCTTGCAGAGGATTTGTGTTTGTGGTAGGAATTGGAAAAAATGAGAGGATGAAAGTCAGACCTCTCCTTCAACCATTTCCTCGAATATCTGTCAGACTGCATCATTATCCTTATTAAAGTGAGACTCTCTACAGGCGATGTCAACCATACATTGACTACTTTCAGTGAGACCCCCAAATAAGTGTTGGACCAGACTGGTCTTCAGTATGCCATGATGGGGGCATCTCTCTTTTAGATCACTTGTCTCTCCCATGTCTCTTGGGGTCCCTGGGAAATGCTTGCTATCTTGGAATGCATCAGATTAAGGCAGTCGAGAGGATAATACGTGTGCAAAAAGGCCGATTCAGGATCTCCCAAGTCGTCACCACTTTCCTTAAGTGGATGATCCAGTGGAGAGCTTTGCCCTGAAGGCTGAAGGGGAAAACAATTATCTTGATGACACACAACGTGATATTAGGGAAATGAGTGGTGTTGCAGATGCATATAAACTGCTACAGATGGATATAGGGTTCCTTAATTGGGTTCCCGAGGAAACCAGGGAGCAGAGAGAGAAGTTGAGGTTTCAACTCGAAATGTCCAAGGATCTGGGGAATCTGGATCCACTCGGTGATGCGACTGGCCCCAAGGTTGTATGTCTTCTTCATAGTGGATTTGGGTCAGCCTCTCCTTTCTCCTTCCTCGCCTCCGTAACGTCCATCTACAGAGTGGTAATCATCATCATCATCAGGAATATCATCACCCCTCCTGGGTTTCCTCTTCTCTCTCCTGATCTCCTCCTCATATCGTTAAGTATCTTTTGGAAAGCAAACTGGGAAAGTGCTTGGTCTATCAGCTGTTGCTGGATTGCATAAATGGATGCCAGTAACTAACTGTTGACTTCGTTCTAAATTGTGCCCTGCTCTTGGTTCTGCTCACTGCTTTGAGGCTGCCGATTCTGCGGTCCCTTTTGATAACCATCTTCGACCAAGCGGTAAGTACATGTCGAAGTAGAAACCGCTAAAGAGAGAGACGATTATTCAAACAAAAATCACGATACTTATTTATCCAGGTGAGTGTGCCTCAGTCAAACACAATGAGTCAGAAAATCATGCTCAGGAGTTTCGAGTGAAGAAGTATTTGCGATATGTTTTGTTCTTCTTTTCTTTTCTTCTTTAAGGCGAGACAATTCACTTTGTGATTTTAATTTTTAATTTTTTTATTTGATTTTAATTTTCCAATTTTTATTTTATTTTTAAAGGAATATTTTTCAAACAAAATTTATCAACAATATAGTACGTGAAAATAGAGTAATAGTGATACTATATAGTAGAGAAAACGACTCGAGCAGTGGGCTCGAGAAAGAGAAGAAAAACAAATCAAAATGGATCAATAATCGATAAAGAAATCCATAATAAAACTCACGAAGAGATCATCGAAATTTGATTAAAAAATAAAATGTGATAAAATACGATGATATAATAAGTTCTAAGGTCCATAATGTTCACAAAAGTCTAAAAATAATGTGTAAAAAATACAACAAAAAGAGAATAAACCTTATTGCAATTAGGTCCCTGGTCAGGGACCTAATTGTAAGAAACAATTAATTCTTTACAATTAGGTCCCTGCACGAGAACCTAATTGCAAATAATAGAAGTTCTGAAGGTTTTTAGGAACTCTAGAACTTCGTAGGGGTGTCCTATCCACCAATTGGTGCTTGATGGTTGCGATTAGATGTTACGGTGTAATCTCAGTTGTCTGATGTAGCCACTTGTTGGCCAACTGTTGCTAGAGCTCTTGGGGTGTTCTTCCCCAAACTCTGTAGGGCGACGATGGCGATCTTGATCTCATGTAAACAACGAGCGATTGAGGGGGATACATTGACTCCGACAGGGCCAGGAGGGGATCATCTATCCCCTTTGAGCTTACTTGCGGTGGTGGAGGACGAACATAGCAGCGATGACATCCAGGCATAGGACTAGAGTTCTTAGGAACCTGGACGAAGAACTGCTGCAGATATTCTTTAATTGCTCGATGGAGATGATCAAAGACACTCCATATGACAAGATTGATGTTCCAGAAGATCTTAAAGACCTGCAAAGATGAATGTCATGCTCGATTTGCTAAGAAATCAGCCTGATTGATAAACTTGTGTTGCAGTAAATAGGGTTCCAGGAATGAGTTTTCAGATACAAAATTGGATATATTCGCAGTGGAATTGAAATGGATTCGGAATGAGAATCAATGAATGATGATTATGGGATACTATGATTGTGATTAACATGTTAATTTAGGTACGAGGATCAAGAATTTGATTGGAGGATGAAGTAACGCTTGGGAATACATGATATAGGACCTTACTAGTCACTGTTCAACGATGCAGTAAACTAGAGCTCAACATTACGCGGTGACAGTGATTTAAGGTGAATCCACCTTGGAACCTCATCCTCGGTCTATCTTCTTCCACACAGGGCATTTGTATGGTGTTGTCACCACTTTGAACGATCGGAGAATGATGAAGAAGTTAGGTCCTCGAACATTTAAGACTGATAGTATGAGAGTTGGTTGTGAAGCTGGAGGTTGTAATCAACAAATAAGAACAAGGGAGAGGGGTTGTTGATGATCTAGTGGCTGCGGAGATGATGGTAGTTAGACGGAGAGAATGGAGGTGAAGATGAGAGATCGGGTGCAAGATGCGATGGTAGAATTGTTAGAAAAGAGGCCGGCAGAACAGATCATAACAACTTCTTGATGAAGGAGAAGGCTCCAGGTGTTGACACGTGTCAACACCTGGTAGTCCAGAAGAGTAAATAACTTATATATTAATTCATAAATATCAATTAACATGATTTTAAAAAGGTGTAAAAGAAAAAGTATGTATAATTAAATAAACTAATTTATTATATAATTTTTTTATAAATAACAAATATTTAGTGAAATATAAATATTATAGTAATAAATAGATATATAGAATGCTTAATAAGTAGGATTTTGAAACATAACATTTTTATAGTTTATTAATTATTAGAATAATAAATATGGATTGTATGAATTTTTATAGATTTTAAAAAATTAGTTTAGATATATAAATAAATATTGGTAAATCATCAATAGTTCAAATTCATCTATAAATTAGGGTTTTCTATTTATTTAAAATATTGAATAGTGTCAAAAAATTCTGTAATAATTCTGGACACAATACAAATCAAGAAAATAATAAAAAATTATAAAATCATTAAAACTATAAATAATATATTCTAAAGACAATAAATAGCCTAGAAACCCAATTGTTATTAGGTCCCACAATTGACTTTTTACAAACGGACTCCGATTTTAGTGAAATCACCTCCATTAATTAGAGAATATTATTTTATGAACTTTAAAGTGAGTAGAGTGAAATTGGATTTCGTTTGAGAAAGTTATGATGTTCGGAAGTTGAGAAATTAACCATTTGAAAGCTGGATTTCTTGGCATATATACAAGAATTTTTTTTAACTTATTTTTATATTTTTCTATTCATTTTTAAAAATAAATAACTAGAAGAGTTTGGTTAAAAATATATTCAAATGAATTAACTAAAAATCTTTTAAGTTTTGGTATTTATTTGAGAATTAATTAATTCAGTGATCACCTCTTCCCCTCATGTCCTTGCCCGAGGGAGATGAACAAAGACACCTATCGAGGACACGGACGATGGAAGACAGACCCTCAGCCTCCTCGCTCGACAACGCAACGCTTCGACACCTGACTATATATTCCCCCGGATATCTAGTTGGGCTATCTATATACTTTCAAAAGATGTTCCTCAATCAGATTGTACAAGTTTTTTTGAGATCAAAGTCTGGGCTATACTAGAAAAAAGGCTTGAACCCCAGCTCTTACCGACTTTTGGTAGGACAATTTGACATGGTCTGGGCCAAGTTAGTGTGTATAATGTATAAATAATTCTTTTTGTGTGATTTTCTTCCTTATCTCCCCCTACTTATTTGTGTGTCGACCAATCCATGCTGACTTGATCTCGGGGGTTAGGTTATATAAATATATCTTTCAGCTACATTTATATTTTATAAGTCATATTATACATAGGCATATTTACTATCTGCCTTTTTTAAAATTTCTTTTAAATTATTCTTTTATTTATTTACATGATTTTAGTACATAATGATGCATTTTTATTCAGAATGGCATTTTGTTAAGAAATGGAATCTAACGAATATTTACATGTATTTGTTAAGGTTTTAAGACAAAATGCAGAAAGAATGTTAATGAATCATAAATTCATCAACCCCCTATACTTAAACTTTGTTAG
This sequence comes from Ottelia alismoides, assembly GCA_037367405.1. Taxonomy (NCBI): domain Eukaryota; kingdom Viridiplantae; phylum Streptophyta; class Magnoliopsida; order Alismatales; family Hydrocharitaceae; genus Ottelia; species Ottelia alismoides. The sequence goes on from JAZKJV010001771.1 coordinate 321,313, forward strand.
TACCTTAGCAAACACTTATTTGAAAAAATAAGGAAAAAAGAAAGAAAGTTATAATGAATTTTTTTAAACCTATTCATGAGAACTGATAAAGGACAGAGCTTGATTGGGCCTAAAACAAGCATTTTATCGGAGCCTTAACTAGGATTAGGATTTTAGTCTCAATAGTCCTCAAGTTCCATAAATCCTTATTTAGGTTCACCTCAACAACCATCTCAGATTCACTTATTCATATCGCTAACTCTATTAACCTAGAATTCAATATGTAATGTGTGTGAATTGTGTTAGCTCTTCCTGCTTAAAGAAGCGAAGAAACCACCCATCCCAATAACAAACTCTCGTTGGTTCCACATCCAGCTACTCCTTCCTCGAGGAGGGGGGTATTCCCTTCTAAGGTTAGATCATGTTGTGTCCACAATCGAATAGAGAGAATGTAGAAGAATGAGAAAAGAACTAGAATGTGACCAATGTAGTCACATCTCCTAGTGAAGCCCAGTCAGTGTAGCTAAGTTTCCGCTAAGATGTGCAGGCTTTTTGGAAGCTTGGATCATTGTGGTCATATTGGGTATTTGGTGGCTTCTTTTTGAATTGGCTTTATAGTGTTGCTTGCACTACATCAATCTTTTTGTGCCTCGACGGATATAACATCTTTTCATTCCGTCCATTTTTTGAGGTCTTGGAAAAATTGTGTCAGCAGATTCTTCCCTCATCCGAAACATTATTTCAACCCCACAACCTCCGTCTTTAGACATCCACGCCACTAGACAATGATGAAAATGCAACACTAAAATGGGCCTCCCTTCGTCACCCCATGCATGTCGAGCTAGGTGCAAAATGCATATGTCCAAAATTGATTCATTGATGAAGAGTTAAACGGATGACACCAAGTGTTCTACTTAGGCAAGTTTAAGTTGACTTCCCAAACATGGTCTCATGGAACCCAAAGATTTAAGTCACTGACATGAAGAGTCGAAATTCCAGTTCCTAACTAGGCTCCTTACAATGAAAGTTAAAAGCCATAATCAAGCTCCATCCTTTAGACTATTCCCAATCTTTAGTTCTAGAAATCAAATGTATTCTGAAAAATACTAATGCAAATGCAACCATATTTTTGTGAATTATATTTTCTAATTTTTACTCATTTTAATGGATTTTAAAGATTTTTAACTTTTTATATATTTTAAGACTTTGTATTTTTTATGGATTTTTCAATTTTTATACATAAGCATTTGTACAAGAGTTTTAAGAGATAAATTACCAATATTTTATTTGAATTGAATAACTAAACAAATTTTATATACAAAAAATTATGCAAATATTATATTATTTTCATTCATATTTTAATAGAGAGAATTTTAAATAAGTATTATACATATTAAATACATATTTTGAATACAAGTTTTAAATTAAAAATTTTAAATAAGAATTTTACAAATACTTTATTATTTATAAGGAATTTATTAAAATAGATAAATGGATTTTAAATTAACCCTTACCCACTTTTATAGATTTTATAGATATAGGAAATACATAAAAGTACGAGTTATGTATGAAAGTGTATATACAATATATACAAACCCCTATACTTAGCTTTTTCTATGTCCTCATAGAATGAAAACAGAAAAAGGAGGACATAACTCGTGCTAAGTAAAAAGTGGGTGAAAAAGAATAGAAGGAATATAAGTCAGTCGACCCCCTATACTTATGATTAGGTCATCGTAAGTATAGTGTAGGACAAAAATGAGGTGACTGAGGAAAAGGAATATACAAATGAAGGAACAAAAGAACGAAAGAGAAACAGAATTAACGAAATCACTCGGTCCCCTCTATACATAGGATAAGGCATCCTAAGTATAGAAAAGAATGTGGTCAAAAATTAGGGATCAGTGATTAGTGTAAAATAAAGCAAAACAAAAGAAAAGGAAAAAGAACAAAATCAAAAACGCAAATCAACGGGCAATCGGTCCCCTTTATACTTAGGATCTAGTATCCTAGGTATATAGGACAAGCAAAAATGGGGACAATTGGGGACTACAAAGAATATACAAGTGGTAGTGTATACCAGAAAATTGAAAGACTCATAAGTCTCTATATAGGATAAATGAAGTGGAGGAGTAGTTATGTGTCCTATACAAAGTATATCACCTCAACCTAGGTCATACGGAATCATCTGTTGTACATGTACGTACTGGTCCCTAGTTGTCTGAGTAGAGTTGCCTCTGTAAGTAAACTCTGTGCGAGACATAAGTCTCTCTACTAAAATATAGGTCTCTAGACTCCGACTGCAGAAGGTGTCTACATGTGTATCCATCACACCATCCGACTCTCTAGCTGAATAGATCGAATAATCTCTGAAATGTAATTAGCTGAATCTCGTGCTGGAATATGTGTACTCTCAATCTGCAGTAGTGAGATATCTGGTGTAACTGACTACTCATATGGATCTGATGTGAACTCTACATTTGTATGTGAACAGTCGTATGAAGAACTGGGTACCATATGATCTACCCCATCCTCATGTAGGATATCATGGGTATCAAAATAAGCGCTCTCAAGATCATGAGACTGTGTCCCATCTATGTGCTGGCAATCCTCTGTAAGACTGGTATCCTCAATATGTATCTCTCCACTCTCTGTATGGAATGATACTCTCTCAACAACATAATCAAAGTGGGCTCTTGTTGTCTACAAGAAAGGTCTCCCGAGAATGATTGGAGCAACGTGTAATCACGTAGGGCATGTCATATCTAGGACAGTAAAGTACACACGAAACTGCAAGCCTTGAACGATCATGATAATGTTCCTCAACAGGCCCGTAAGTCTCTTTACAGATTGATCTGCAAACTGAAGTAACATTCGTGATTTATAAATATGACCTAGCTTGAGTTGATCAAGCAAAGAAGATGGAATAAAATTAATAGAGGAGCCATTTTCTAAGAGAGTACGATGAATGTGGCATCGGCAATCTAACATGTGACATAGTGAGCTCCTGAATCTTTCTTCTTCTTGGGTACCTTGTTCTGAATCGCACATGATGTGGCCTTGGTCAAAACATGCTTCTCTGTACGTGATCTCTTCTTCCTACACATGGTACATCTATTTTTCAATTATTGCTTGAGCGTAGAGAAGTAATCCAAGGCATCATGGAGAAAGATCTTCAAAAAGATGTGATCTTTCAATAACCTTTCCATTTCTTGAGTGACGACATTCTTTTTGGAATTTTTCTTTCCTTTTCCAAACAAAGAATCGAGAAAAGGAACAATCTCAGGAATGACAAAATTTTCCTTTTATTCATATCAAAAGGGAAATCAACATGTACATCAGAGTCTCAATAGTATGTAGAAGATGGGAGAAGAAAAAAATCTGCATCGGGTGTGTCTACATGGTCTGGCATGGTATCATCATCTGACTCACCTATGTCCATGTCAACTATCTCTACATCGCTCCCCTCTCTCTGATCATCATGATGGATATCGTGCTGGTCCTCATCGTGGTGGTCCTCCTCCTCAGTATCAAATTATGAAACATCAATATCATCATGGATCGGCTCTCACTCCTCATCATGCGCCCTCTCCTCCTCTCGAACATGTGCTCGTGATGATCTACAGCTCGTGAGATGAATGAAGTTAGATAAAAAACCAAGAAAAGAGATCGTACCTATAGTGGTGTCTACCAGATCTGTGTACCTCCTCTTGTTGTTCGTATTCATCTGAGGTTGTGCTGGGAGAGTGGTCTTGGGTGTGGTTAACTCATCCAGATGATGGTTAACCCGCTCCATCTCTATCCTATGTGTACTCTGGAGCATGCTCGACATGTCCATGATCTAGTTCAGTGCCAGGACCTGTGAAGATATCTCAGACTCAGTGTGGTGTCCTTGACTGTCTACTCTCTCCTACAGAGGAGTGTGCTGTTGTGGTGTATAAAGCTGAGGAGACCTCTATAATGTAAAGGAAGACTGTTGCTGCTCATACTGATAGGTGTGTGGATATGTAGCAAGATACTGATGTGAATATGGTCTCTGATAGTCGTGCTGGTAAGACTGCTGCTACGTGAAGTGCTGACGGTTCTGGAAATGTAGGCGTCCATGTTGTGGATGACTATACTGCTACGACTGTTGATGGTGGTGTACTTCTGAGGAGTAAAGTGTGGTGAAGGCTGAACATTAGCATAAAAAATCCCATTGATCTCAAGAGTAGAACGAGAATCAACATAAACATCTCTAGGGCTAGTGATCTGACTCAGGTTGGCATGGATCTTCATGCCAATCAATCTGCAGAGGCTCGGTTGTTGTACCGACTTGCTCTGAACATACCGTATCTGAAAGGTGGAAGGAGTGGGTAAAGGTCCATGTACATGCAAAGAAGTGGAAGAAGGGTGAGACTGTTGGTACTGAAGCTGCAAGAAAATCACTCAATTATTGAGGAAGTGATGAGAGTTTCTCCAACTCATGCAACAGCTGTAATTCCTGAACTTGCTTCTAAATCACTTCGACTAATGTCAGCTTCTCACTAATGAATACCAAGTCAGATCGTGAATCAAACTTTGAAACTTATGTGACCTTATGATGCTCTCAATGGTGTGGTGGTTGCGGGCCCTTCTGGAATGTGCTCGAGTCGAATCAACAACACGTGAATTCTATGTCATCCCCTCAAAGATGGACCAAACTGACTCGACATACCTATTCAGATAGTTGTCTACACATGCAATGCTTACTAGACCCTGAGCATCCGACTGGAGTCCTCCAAAATAATTTTGAACAAGCACCTTCAAAGGTATCTCGTGATGAGGGCATCTCTCTGTCAAATCCTCAAATCTATCTTATGCCTCATGGAATGACTTATGTGATAGCTGTGTGAAATTGAAGATCTGAATCCTCATACTATTCATCCATCCCATAGGAAAATATTTACACAGGAATGTCCACTTTAGGTCGTCCCATGTAGAAATCTCCCACCCCAAGTAACTCAACCAGTAATGTGCCTTATCTGGTAAGGTGAAAGGGAAGGCCTTGAGGCGTACAACTCCTACGTAACTCCTGGATAGCTGGTCGTACCACATATCATCATGAACTCTTGTAAAAGGTAAATGAATCCTTTGAAATGTTCCTATAGTACTTAGGAAGAAGTGAAATAAAGGATAGTCTCAGCTCATATGACCCTTGATTCGGTGGTAACCGAATGCAATGGTGTAGTATCCTCGCTCCTAGGTCATACTCATCTCGTAAAGTCGCTAGAACCACAACAGGTGGTGGTCGGTTCTTGGCACCTACTCTCAACGCAGTGATCTCAGCTCTAAACTCATCCTGGACTCTACATTGATCTCTGATCTGTAAGCTCATCTGTTGTAATGTGTCTACAATCTCCTCAGTAATATCCAAAGCTGGATCATGTCTCTCGTTTGTTCTTCTCTTATCATCATGTGGTCTCTCCTCAACAGCTCTGTCCTCAACGGGTCCCTTCCCTCTAGACATGATCCTCGAATCCTCTAAGAAGGAAAAAGTCTCATAAGAACTCAGTAAAAAATATGCAGGAGAAATAGACGATAAATTGAGGCATGGGTCTGCCTCAATTGAAGGGCTAGGAGGCGAGGGAGTCTGTGTCTGACTCACCTCGTGACTAAGTGGGACCGAATTAGGAAGAGGGTAATCCTGAGTTTGTAAATACATACAATAGACGGTGGAAGGTCGAAAGCTCACGGAGTTTTAGCTCAAAATCCATCTAGTCATCATCCTTAATGTCAAAAGAAGTACATGGGAGAATACGGTCAAGTCAAGAACATGAGTGTGAAGGCATGTAAGATGCAGAATAACAGACACTGCTCATAGAAACACAATGCAAACCCTAGATTCACCAATTACACACAGTAGAGAACGTAAGAGTTTGATCTTTTATATTTTCAATTTTATTTTTGGTGATCAAATAGTTGTATTAGCAAACTCGCATTGTGTGTCACCTTGTCACCCAACGCACATGCTCACAATCCCCTAAATAATGATACCATCTGCTCGGGCTGCTAGGTTATATCAGACCCAAAGTGAGCTGTGAGGTATGAGTACACCTAAATGACTTTCTATGATCAGAGGCAAGTGTTTACAGTTGCAAACATGCACCGAAAGGTGATGCACAAGTAGTTAAGACACAAGTCTATGGATTTTTTGCTCTAATCCTTAAGATTGCATCCTCACCCCCTCTGTATGGAGTGTACCTGAATACAATGAGGAGTTTGCTCTCCCAATACAAATTAAGTCCAGGTATTTTTTATTTTTTGTCAAGTTTTTAAAAGAGAATATATATATATATTATTTCGGATTTTCACTTTTTATGGATATTTTCATAAATATCTAACGAGATGTCGGTTCTTTTCAATTTCCAAAAATGTGTCTCACGAAGGAAGAATCATGGAATACGGTAGAAAATGATGATGCATGCAGAGATAGAAATCATACCTTACGCCATCAGTCTACATGCAATTGATCCACATAGAATTGTAAAACCTAGGCTAATGCATGAAAAAGTGAGAAAAATCTGAGTCTTAATCAACTGTTCTAGCGTAAGAATGAATTAATGTTTCAAAATAATCTGACTTACGCGTAATTGTAGATTAGGGTTATGGGCTTTACTTTTAGTTGTATAATCAAATAAACATGCTCCCTTAGGCTCCAAAATCACGTAAAACAAAGAAAAAATTAAGAAAACCACAAACCGTGGTGAGATCCCCCAACTGCATCGACACCTAGTGAAATAGACCTCGAAAAATGGTCTAAAGTCCATGTATAGTCGGGATGCCCTTAGTGGAACCCATGCTACAAAATGAAACATGGATAATTGCCCTTTCCTCTCTCACAAAAACAAAAAATGAGCAAGTACCCTCTCTCAGAAGAAAACAAAAAAATTAATGTCTAAAAAATACAACAAAAATCATGTGTTGGCTGACTCGCTCTTCCCTCTACATTCAGGTCGGAGAAGAATGACCTGGTCTCTGCACTCTCAGCTGAGTCAACTTCCAAAGAAGCTGGTGAATTCTATAGGTCGTGCAAAATGGGTTAGCTTCACACAGATAAAAAACAAACAAACACTCCAAAAAATCAAAGTAAAAAATTGACTCCAAAAATCGAGAAAAAGAACTCAAGGAAAAGCCAATAAAAAACCATAAAAAGAAAACTAAGAAAATAAATAAAAAAACAGAGAAAAGAGAAATAAACACACAAAAATCGTAGATAAAATAAAAAACATCAGAAGAAAAAGAAACACACGAAAACTGTGAAAAACCAAAGAAAACCCGAGAAAACAAAAAAGATAAGAAAATAGAGAAAGAAAAATAAATATCACAAAATATAAAACCAAAAATCTCAAGCACATCTATACCTCCCCAGCAATGGTGCCTTTTGATAACCGTCTCCAACCAAGCGGTAAATAAATGTCAAAGTAGAAACCACTAAAGAGAGAGGTGACTAGTAAAAAAATCAACAAACATGAAATCGGAGTTTGTTTCACTACTTATTTATCCAGGTAAGTGTGTCTGGGTCGAACACAAGGAGGCAGCAGGTTGTGCTTGGGATTTTCGAGTGAACAAATATTTTTGTGAACTTTTTGGTCCTTCTTTTCTTTTCTTCTTTAAGGTGAGAAAACTCTTTTGTGATTTTATATTGTAATCTTTTTATTTGATTTTAATTCTCTATTTTTTATATGGTTTTCACAGGAATATGTTTCAAACAAAATTTATCTACAATATAGTAGATGAAAAATAGAGTAATAGTGATACTATATAGTAGAGAAAACAACTCGAGCAGCTGGCTTGCGAAAAAGAAGAAAAACAAATCAAAATGGATCAATAATCGATAAAGAAATCCACAACAAAACTCATGAAGAAATCATCAAAATTCGATTTAAATAAAATGTAAAGAAAATACAATGATAGAATAAGGTCTAAGGTCCACAATGTTCAGAAAAGTCCAAAAATAATGTGTAAAAAAATACAAGAAAAAGAAAATAGAGCTTCTTGCAATTAGGTATCTGGTCAGGGACCTATTTTAAGAAAAATTAAATTGTATTCTTTACAAATTGGTTCATGCGCGGGGACCTAATTACGAATAATAGAAGTTCCAGAGGTTTTCTGGAATTTTGGAACTTCACATGTGCATTCTACGTATTTTTTTCACCGGTTGGCGCTTGACAGTTGCGATTAGATGCTACAGCGCGATCTCGGCCTCTGATGTATCCACGTATCGGCCAACTATTGCTCGAGCTCTTGGGGTGTTCTTCCCCAAACTCTGAAGGGCGGTGATGGCGATCTTGATCTCTAGTGAGTGACGAGCAGCTGAGGGGGCTAGAGTGACTCCAGCAGGGCCATGGGGGATCACCTATCCCCTCCGAGCTCACCAAAGATGGTGGAGGGCGATGATAGCGACGACGACATCTGGGTAGAGGACTAGGGTTCTTAGGAACCTGGACGAAGAACCGCTGAAGATTTGCTTTAATTGCTCGATGGCAATGATCAAAGACACTCCATATGACAAGATTGATGCTCCAGAAGATCTTAAAGGCCTGCAAAGATGATGTATTGTTCGATTTGCTAAAATATAGGTCAGATTTATAAACTTTTGTTACAGGTCAAATAGGGTTTTAGGGATGAATTTTCATATGCAAAATATGATATATTCGTGGTGGAATTGAAATTGATTCGGAATGAGAATCGATGAATGATGATTAGGGGATACTAAGACTATGATTAACATGCTAATTCAGGCATGAGGATCAAGAATTTGATTGGAGGATGAAGGAATACCTGGGAACGCAGGGTATAGGACCCTATTGGTCACCCCTCAACCGTGCAGCAAACCGGAGCTCAATGTCGCGTAGCGGCGACGATTCAAGGTGAATCCATCTTGGAACCTCCCCCTCTATCTATTTTCTTCCACGTTGGTAGTTGTAAGATGTTGTCACCACCTTAAACGACCAGAGAATGATGGAAAAGTTAGGTATTCGGGCAGTTAAGACTGGTAATAGGAGAGTTGGTTGTGAATCTGGAGGTTGTGATCAATAAATAGGAATAATGGAGAAGGGTTGTTTATGATCTAATGGCTGGCGTAGATGATGGTAGTTAGGTGGAGAGAATGGATGGTGAAGATGGGAGATCGAGTGGAAGATACGACGGGTAGAATTGTTAGAAAAGAGGCTGGTAGAACATATCATAACAACTTCTTGATGAAGGAGAAGGTTCCAGGTGCTGATACATGTCAGATCCTGGTAAGCCAGGGGAGTAATTTATGTATATATTAATTAAAAAATATAAATTAACAATATTTTAAAAAGATGTAAAAATAAAAAGTATGTTTAATTAAATAAACCAATTTATTATATAGTTTATTTTTAAAAAGGGGCTGGGGAAGCTACACCCGGGGGTGTAGCTAACTAGCTGCACCCGGCCATTTTTTTCATTGATTTTTTATATTTTTGAAATGATACCTAGGGGGATTTAAATCACTATATATAACCATGATATCATACCAATTTCAACTAAATTCGACATTTCTATCATCTCCATCAAGGCTATGACATTTTAGCGGTTTCAGAATTATTGAAATTGACCATATCTAGATGGGTATGCTAGGAGTGTTTGTTTTGCATGAAATTTGAAACACATATTCCACACAATAAACTAAGTAAATCCCCCATATGTTTCCTTCAAAAAATCAAAATTCAATGAGAAAAATACCCGGGTGTAGCTAGTCGGCTGCACCCCCCAGTGTAGCTTCCCTTTTCCCTTTTATAAATAATAAAAATTTAGTGAAATATAAATATTATATTAATAAATAGATACATAGAATACTTAATAAGTAGGCTTCTGATTTTTTTTTATTTAATAAATTAATAAAGAACATGTCATTTTTATATTTTTATTAATTATTAAAATAATAAATATGGATTGTATGACTTTTTCGTATTTTAATAAAATAGTTTGGATATATAATACATTTAGATAAATAGTCTATAGTTCAAATTCATCTATAAATTAAGGTTTTTGATTTATTTAAAATACCAAGTAGTGTCAAAAAATCTTGAAATAATTCATGGATAAAATAAAAGATTAACAAAATACTAAAAGTTATAAAATTCTTAAAACTATGAATATTATATTTTTAAGAAAATAAATACCTTAGAAACCTAGTTGTCATTAGGTCCCAAAATCGACTTTTTACAATCGGACTCCGTTTTTAGTGAAATCGTCTTCATTAAGTAGAGAATATTTTTTATGATATTCAGAAATTAGGAAATTGATTATTTAAAAGTTTGATTTCTTGGCATATATACAAGATAATATTTTCAACTCATTTTTATATTTTCTATACATTTTTAGAAATAAATAGGAGAAAGTTTGGTGAAAAATATGTTCAAATAAATTAATTAAAAATATTTGATGTTTTGATATTTATTTGATAATTAATGAATAGTGTGTATAATGTATAAATAATTCTTTTTGTTTTTCTTCCTTATCTCACCCTACTTATTTGTTATTCGACCAATCCATGCTGACTTGGTCTCAGGGGTTAGGTTATATAAATATATCTTTCAGCTATATTTATATTTTATAAGTCATATTGTACATATAGACATATTTATAATATGTCTTTTTATTTTGTTTATTTTTTATTCTTTTATTTATTTACATGATTTTAGTGCATAAAGATGTATTTTTATTCATGAATGGCATTTTATAAGAAATGGAATTTGATGAATATTTACATGTATTTGTTAAGGGTCTTAAGATAAAATGCAGAAAAAATGTTAATGAATCATGGATTCATCACCTTTCCTCTGACTTGGGAAGCCATCTCAGAATTGGAATCTTGCTTGGGCACTTGATTGGGCTGTGAATCTGTATTGAGAAATAGTACCCGATCAATCCTCAAAAATGATGGAGAAAGCTCGAGATGAGAGTCTCTCTCGAACAAGGGATTTGTCGGATAAATAAAGGTAGTAGAAGGAAGGAGATCGAGACAAGAGTCTTCTCAGTTCCTGAAGCAAGTGAAAATAGGGGTGTTTAAGGAGAAGTCTGCAGGGTTCGTCCTATCTTCTAGGAGATCACACCTTATTCAGGCAGATGTCGAACCCAAGGAATCGTTGTAGTTGTTAGCTGACTCCCGACTAAACCATCATGGGGTTGACATATTGAATATAAAAAGGAAGATCAATGAAGGATGAAGGATATGGTGATGAACGAGAAATAAAAGGAGTGTAAAATAGTAGAAAGCTCACGATGAGTGAGGGTCAAGAAGAAGTATGCAAAAGAGAAGAGATGACAAAATTGCGAGCACGGGACTTTGATCTTTGAACCTATATCTAAACAAACAAACGTCAACCAAATTTGGGTTCTCCAACTTAACACATATGAAGCCGTGAAGGTTCGGTTATTTTTATCTTTTTAATTTTAGAGTAGTGATTCTGGAAAAATTTATCACGTCTAGCCCTAGAGGAGAGCATGTATTGTCATGAAAGTATCCCCGTACTTGCTCCGCCTCCTTCATATACTATGATATGCACTTTTTAAGGTCCTTAATACCGATTCTGGGTGGTTACTCAGCCAAAGAAAAGAGAGGAGAAGCTGATAGGAGAAATCAGTACTTCCCCAACAAGTGAGGTACTTGGACGCAAACCGATGAGACATACACACCCATGAGGGTGTGACCTAGGCTCAGTACTTCATACCCAGTCGGATGCTCCACACAAGGCAGGAACATTGTTGTCAACAAGGCCCTACTCGATCACGCACGATAGAAGCACCAATACTTCATTGATCCCAAGTGGTAGTTGAAGCAGAAACAGGTCGGCTTTTTAGCTCTATTCCTTAAGGATCGTGCCTCTCTCAATCTGGAGTGTACCTGAATACAATGTGGGCTTTGTGAACCCCAAACAATGATGTTAGTTATGGTTTTTATTTAAGTCAAAGTTCAATTAACAGCACCCTTGTTTTAGTTTTTTATTTTCAATTTTTTTGAGTATTTTCAATGTAAAAGCACCTAACATTTTTTTGGATTTTCGTTTTTCCTATGTTCTCAAAATCAGTGGGAGAGAATGACCAAGCAATGCAAGGTGACACAAAGATGAAAATATCACCTTTGTGCCTAAATGATGAATGCTCAGATAGAAGACTTATAGTGCTTCCCAACGCTCTCCATGCAAGATGCAAGGCAAAGAAATTTTAAACCTAATCTATATACCGATATACAAATAAAGAAATCACCTTAAACATGAATTGCTATTAACGTGAATAACCAAATGCTAAATACTAAAAGAGAAAACAAAGAGTGCTGCAGGTTCCTCAGTACCCACCACAGTGGGTCTTGCAAGCGTTGTATAGAGACCGCGCACGACACGTGGTTTCAAGTTCAAGTATTCAACAATTAATTTTTGACCTAAGTACAAACGTAGAAGCTATATGTGCATCCAATATATTAGGTGTTTATCCTTAGATTACAGAGAAAGCAATCCTAAAAATGCTAAGGGCTCATTCCACAAAACAAATGAAAATAAGGCAAAAACTCATAATGTGAAAAACAAAGAAAATAAAGCGATAAAAACTTGAAAAAAATCCGGTGATCCCCCAAGTGAACAAACACTTAGAAATTGAGGCTGGGTGTTCAAGTCCAAGTCCACATGTATTATTACAAATTAATAGTGCAAAAATAAAATTCACACTCTCACCAAAAATAGAAGACTAAAATCTATGCTAAATTTCTCTCTCTCTCCTACTCTCTCCTCTTGGTTAACATCCTCTGACCAAATCCCCGTAGCTCGGATGCTCTAACTACCGAAGCAGTCGCCTTCGCTTCGAGGCCCCTCCTAAGAAAAATGTAAGAGAAAATATGAACACAATTGAGCAATTATATCAAATAAAGAGAAAATAAAACAATAATAATGATGAGACAAAAATAGCATCCAAAATTCTATTTTCGTGTTGCTCCCAGGCAATGATGCTATTTGATGACTCAACTTTGGCAAGGGTCTAAAAATATCCTCGCAAAGCAAATATACAGTTTTGTTGAGGCGACCACTCACGAAAATCAAGTGATGAATAATTAACTCACAAATAGATCCAGCAATGCAAATAAAAATGGATTTAAATTTTATTATAACTCTACAAAAGATGTGTATAGGTCAAGCAGTGTAGAGGTCGAACACAGGGAGCAAGGGGAATAGACAACAATAAATGGCAAAAAGTCAAGAACTGTTTTTGGTGTTTTTGTGAAGATTTTTTATTTATAGTGGGTTTTTAATTATTTGATTTTTTGGAATTTTTTGTTTTTTATATTTTTTATGTGTTTTTAGTTTTCTAATTTTTATATTTCTTTTTATATTTTTTTGATTTTAAATTTCCTTTTTCTTTTTAATTAGATATAGGATAAGTATTTCTAATATATATAGATTGTAGATAATATAGATAATAAAAATATATAATGAAGATAAAATCAGGTAAATACCTTATGGTACATTCCTTTTTATTTTTTAAGGATATTAAAAATATTTTTAGAGTTTTTTATAATTATAATACTAATAGTAATAATATAAATAAATATAGCTATTTAATTAAATATGGCTTTTTAGAGTTAAAAAATAGTTATAAATACTTCAAAAATTAAAAAGTAACATGCTTTTGGCTTTTTTATAATTTTTAAGTTTTTTTATATTTATAGGAATTTTTGCTATTTTTTGTATTTTTCAGTGAATAAAATATCAAAACAGTGAATAATAAAATAGAAACGACATGTTTTGGATTTCAAAAATAGCTCAAAAGTTCAAAAAGTTCGAAAAAACTATTTTAGTATATAGTAAATATAATAAAGAAACTTTATGTTTAATGTTTTATGTTTTTTATATCTTTTTAGGGTTAGAAAGGGTTTACAATTTTAGTGTTTTCCTTTGAATTTTAGTGATTTTTGGTTTGGAAGTGTAAAATATAAAAATAAATAACCTTGCTTTTTTAGGAATTTTTCAAAACATTTTCTAATTTTTATGGATTTTTAATACAAACAAGAAAAAATACAATATTTTTGCATTTTTAAATATATGGAATTGATATTAGTTACCATACAAAAAATCTATGCGATGAAATATAATAGAAGACACTTATATTAAAAATCCTACAATTTTTTGATACAAAGTGATATTTTTAAAGCAAAGATAACACACAAAATGTAATATTCACATGGCTAATATGTAAATAAAATAAATAAAACTTTAATCCAGAACCAATTTCAAAAGTACATGGGCCTCTGTGCAAATTATCCATAAATATTTAATTCATTCCACGCTGGTAGGGGTATAAATAAATTTACAAAGATACATCAATGAGTATAGAAAATTCCCAAAAAGTTTTAAACTGAAATGTGAAGTTTCTGGACTAAAGAATAACACACAAACTCAAGGGGGTCCTTGCAAAACACTTACCACCTCACGTGTATGGGCACGTAAGTTGACGTGGTAGTGGACCTAAGTGCAAATAAAAAACTACAGGGGGTTACTTGCAAAATAACAACAAGTTTTTAACCACAGATAAAAGTTTGTGGATAAAAATAAATTACTAAAGTGCAGGGGGTCTAGGGCAAAATTACCCCATATGAGCGGTGGCCGACGGCTTGGATGCTTTCACTTGATCAAATGATGTGTTGTGGATGACGGATACCCCATCGCCTTTGGATGATTGAGATTAGATCTCAGTTGTTGATCTAATGGTTGACGGGCGAACGATCAAGCATTAACTGCTTGATCTGGAGCCCGTCGTCGATTCAACGGTAGAGAACAAGGGAGGAAGAACATGGAAGAACGTCATTCAAGTGAACTTCGATCCTCTCCCTTGTGTGACTTCGGCAGTCTTTGGCTTCACGACTAGGTGCAAAATGCTCCTGGTGATTGTGACTGGCTCCTGGGGCTTCAGATGAGGCCGAGAGTCACCAGAGTGAGCCCTAGAGGTCGAAGAAGAGTTATAAGTCCAGGAACCTTGGTTGAATCAAAATTTGACACGTGATGTGTATTAGGGGCCTCCAAAACCTGTAAATAAGCTTAGCACACACACACACACTGGGGTTCTAGGGGTCCTGTTAGTCGGGAATGAGTGGATTTGAGGTCGGGCGGAGGCTCTCCGACGTCCGGTAGAGGAAGAGAACCATTTTCCTGATCCAGTGTAGATCAAGCGAGATGGAGGTCGTGTCGGGTGTTCAGAACTCGAGGGGGAAGAGAATGAACATGACAGGAGGGTTGAAGAATGAGAGGATGATGATGAAACAATCGCCAGAGCAGAAGCTCCGGAGAATAATTTGGGATTTTCAAAAATAAAATGCGAAAACAAGAAAAATAAAATCCTAAATTAAGCTATCTACGATGCTAAGAATAGAAAGAACTAAAGAAACTAATGTTATACCTGATAAGGAGGGAACCAAGGTGGAGCTCTACCAGCTACTCTAACGATGCTCAGATCTTCATCGACCTGCCTCTTCCTCCACTCCATGTAATCGGGATAATAAGATATTTTCACCACCAACCTCGGGGACTAGGAAACTCGCGGATTTTGAAGTGGCATCGGGATCAAAAAGCAAAAGGTGGCATTCAACTTAGTTTTATACACGAAGACTTTGACCAAGGCCACTAATCAACTCAGCAATCCATCGATCGATGTGTCAATGGAGCGTGAAAGGGCATGAATCAACGAGAAAAATTATTGAAGGAGACCTCCAAAAAAGTGCAAGACGGAGTTGGGAACATTCGATGAAGAAGGCCATGTCATGAGGCTACAAGTCGTGAGGCTACAGGACCTAGGGTTGCAGAGGTCTCAGTTGACCGGCGGGTAGGGATGAAAATGGATACGGATATATCCGAATATCCGCTTACCGTATTCGAAAAATTACCGGATATGGATATCCGTATCCGAATATTAATCGGATACGGATCGGATATGGATATGGGCTGTAAAAAAAATTTCGGATACGGATACGGATATGGTAATGGCTTGAATATCCGGATTCGGATCCATATATCCGAATGCAATATTTAATATTATTTTATATATTAGTTAATAAAATATAAGCCACAACCCTATGCTATTATATTGATATTGTACATTATATAATACAATATATTAATGATATTAATAAATTCATATTTCTTTGGAGATGAACACGAACAAAACTTATGAAATCCTATCCCAGTTTTGGTTCCGGTCAAGAATGTAGGTCACCTCGACACTCCCTTTTGGTCATGATGCAACTTATTTATATTTCATTGCCATTTTAAAATCATTTTGAACTTTGATAAAAAAATCAATTCATATTTATATGTGGTCTTTATTCGATACGTATTCGGATTTCATGTTTATTGGATCCTTATTCGGATTTCACTCTTTATTCGATTCTATTTGAATTAGCTCTATGTTTGATCCGTATTCGGGTCCGCTCTTTATTCGATCCGTATTCGGATTCGATAAATATCTGATTCGGATTCCGTATCCGTATTTTTAAGGATATGGTTTCCATAATGCATATCCGAATCATATCCGTATCCGTATTCGTATTCGATATAGATGAAGTGAAATATGGATATGTAAATAGGCATATCCGATTCGCATCCGATCCGTTTTCATCCTACCGGCGGGTCTACCAAGGTTGCAACCCTAATGTCCACGTAGGCCACAATAAGACACAACCGAAAAGAAATTAAAAATAATAAATATAAAATAATGAATATTTTTTAATTTTTTATTAAACATGGAAAATATTTATTATTTTTTATAGTATTTTAATCTAATTTTCTATTTATTTTTACAAGTTTGTTTATTGTGTGTTATTTTTTCATGTACATTTATAGGTATATTTACCTATGTTTTGGATATTTTATTTTTATTTTATATTAGATTTTATTATTTATATATATAATTTATATATTTCCCACTTTTTTAAATACACACACATATACATACATATGTATGTATGTATATATGTATAGTATTTTTCTGAAGTAAAATGTATACTTAATTAATTATATGTACTAATTATATAGGTATAAACAAGTATATTTCATCTGTGTGTTATAATTCTCATATTTATTTTGGGGTTTTTAATGCTTTTATTTTGGTTTATATATGTACATATGTTATAATAATATTTGCTAATTAATAGAATATAAAAATATGAAAAATGTAAGGAATAAATAAATTGAATATTTTATTCAGGTATAATGTACAATAAGGGTCCAAAATCTAACTTTTACATCTTAACTCCAAATTAAATGAAACTACTTTCATTAAATTGCTAATTAAAAGTTGTATACATTAAAGGTGATATTAGTGACTTTTGAGTTCATATGGAGAAGATATGGATTTGTGAAGTTGGGATTTTGGATTTTTATTATGAGTGTAAAAAGCATATTATGCATTGTTTTTTTATGAATTTTTTTATTTTTCTATTTATTTTTATCCACAACTTTCATGTATTTATTAATTTGAGGTGTAAAAATAAATAAATAAAATGGGTAAAAAACAATAATCTGGTAAAACAAATTAAGGTTTTTACTGTTGTTTCTGGCCATTATCTCCCCTTACTTTATTCTTGGTCGACCAAGTCAATTCTTGACTTAGTCTCGAGGTTTAGGGTCATTCAATACCTTTGGTATTTCATTTCTTTTTCTTTTCTTCCTTTATTCTTTTATTTTAGCATTAATTACAATATTTAATACAATATTTATAGAATAAATAATGAATGCTATTTTGTATAAATTAGTGCCATATACATGCATTTAACTACATAATAAAGACCAAAATGAACGAATAAAGGTGATGAAATAAAGATTCATCAGGTATCCACGTGTTCTTGCCACAGACAGGAAGGAATGGGAGTCTGTCAATTATACCAATGTCCCCCTACTTTCTACAACACCAACTTCATGCTGACATCTCTTCCTACACAACAGAACCCTAGAACCATCCACTCCCAACCATAGAGGCACTAGTATGTGTGTCCACAACATTCCTATTAGTCGGCGGGCCAACATGCCCTCATATTTTAGAGTTAACCACAATAGCAGCAGTATCAGGGGCATCAGTGCCAGTTTTCACATCCTTCTACCTTTCAACATGACAACCTAGACAACACCTTGGTTCGCAGCATTCTCCTTCAGGTACAATAGATATCTAGCATCAGATTCTTGAGGATCTTTGTTCCTAGATGAACGAGATTCAAGATATGTGGGTGATATCAACCACATATCCCGATGAGAGGAAGAGAGATTTGCACCCTCTACTTCCATTCCCACCTAGGTTCGGACTAATCCTAATAGCATGTACAAGACACATCAACAGCAACACTTCGATCAGGTATACTACAAAGATTCACATCAATCTGAGCACGAGATCCTTTCATTTGATAATGTTAATCATATGTCACCAAGGAGCATAAGGACCATGGTCGTAGTAGTTGGACATGTGAGCCCTGGGCAAACCATTTCTACCATAAATGTTATTGTAATCCTTTTATGCATATAAAAAGTTGTTGATTTTCACTTAATATCTAAGATTAATGAATGCATGCACTTATAACATCCCTTCTTACAGTTAGGGCCATCTTGACAATCATACACATGTTGATTCTATGGTTGGATCATAGAGGCTGGTGTTGAGATGATATCAAAAGAGTTAGATTGAGGAATCATTAGTGCCGTCAAATAATTGTCAAGAAAGGAACTCCAGACTGAGAAGGAGATGGAAATCCTTACTCCAAAGGATGATATCTAACTGACCTCTTGATGTAGGGCCTCTGTATAGGAATAAAGATTTGAAGGTATCAGATGTATTAAATCAAAGAGTTGATTTAGCGAGATCATGATATATAAGACCTATGTCGTATATGCTATCATGATATAGGCTTGCATCCTCTGACTGAAGAAAGATGTGTTACTATATGTCTGAGTATGTATATTAGGCATACCATTAGGTTGATGACCTAATCAAGGTCAATATACTAACTAGTTGATGTGCATACAAGGGCATATGAGTAATACGATCTCTTAAAGGGATCATACATGTTTAGTACCAAATTGGAATACACAAGCTCACTCATGATATACTAGGACCAACCAAATTCCATCGATGGTCATCTCACTTTGGACCAACCAAATTCCAAGCTCACTCACGATATGAAATTAGATTTCATTATCAAAGTCACTATATATGGCATATACAATCACGCTGACCTTATCTCCAAGTATCTGAGGAGAGGGCACACAATTCTTGAAAGAGTTTGAGAATTGTTCCATGAGCAGTTTTATCTAAGTATTGGAAAATTGGAAAATATAATAGGATTTAATCATCACAATTAATGTAGATAGTAATATCCAACATAAGTAAATTGGATATAATTATCATGGATAGGATTAATGTGAATAGCACTATCCACAATAAGCATGGATAATGTGGATATGATCCATAAAATCCTAGAGAGAGTTGATTGTGACTGAGATTTACAATTTATATGTTAATGTGAATTGGATTCACAATATATAATTTAATATAAATATAATTTACATTAAATATTGGATGAAAGAATTTAATTCGCAATAATCAATGGTATAATTGCAATTATCACAAATAATTAGGATTTTTATGATAATATAATTATTTATTTATTTATTTAATATAATGGATAAATTAATTTAACTCGTTCCATTACTTAGAGTGGACATCCATGGGTTTTTAAACCATGGTGGACGTTCACCCTATATTTAGTAAATGGATGATGCCTCTTTTAATTAAATACATTTATAAATTAATTATTTTAATTTGAAAATTATTTTCAAATTATCTATTTGTATTTTCTTTTGTAGTTATTGTAAACTTAAAAGAAACATAAATCAATCCAAACCATTGATTAATAAGAGCACATGGATTGGAATCCATGGAAAAAACACAAATCAATTTAAATCATTGATTACAGTGAGCATATGGATTGGGATCCATGGACTTTCAAAATGTTATAAAAGAGAGGTCAATTGTTGCCCTCTTTACAATAGTTGAATGTAATTGTTGCATTAACAAAACTCTCTCTCTCTCCATAAGCTTGGTGGAGATCACGATTATCGTCATGCTACTGTTGTGCTGCTAAACTACTCGCTTGAGGAACTCAATTTTCTTCGGTACTTCTTGCTCATGAAGAAGACAACGGATATCGTACGACGAAATCAGGAGGTTCCATTCTTGAATTATTGCTCGGGATTGCAGGAAGCACGTTTCTCATCTGCACGCCCGTAAGTGCACTCGCGTCAGATCGAACTTGAGCCAGAAGGCCTCTTCGCATAGAGGATTCAGATCACAACCATGCTTCAAGAGGTAAGACTAAACTTGTGTGATCTAATGAATCGACAAGGGAAAGGTTCTCGAGCCATGTGGTTTCATTCTTAAAATTTTTGTTTCTTTGCTGCCATGCCAACTACTATGATTAGTTGACCAAGATCGTATTTGATCCAATCTCCACTCTTCTATGATGCAGAAGGCTCACCTTGCATTTTAAGTGGTATCAGAGCCTTTTGTTTAAGGTCTTGGATATGATCAAAACCCTAGGGAATAAGGCTTTGAATATCAAGATGCACGGGAACTTATTGTTTTTTATATTGTTGAAATTTCGAATTGATTTTGAGCATATATGATATGTCTCATGTTTTACCCTATTATGAATGAACTTTTAAGATAATCATGTCTAGATGGTTTGGACATGTCCCCAAAAAATTTCCAAAAGTTGGCTAAAATTGTGCATTGTTTTGAATTCAAAAAGTTCTCGTAGTATTGTTGTATTTGCATGTAAACTCAGATCTGTAACTAAAAGATTTTTGGTTATTTAAAAGTTTTACTATGATGAAATGTATTAAAATTCATTAATTAGTTTAATAATCAAACCAGCAACCCGTTTGAATTTATTTCATGTGATTCTGACTCTGTTTGCCTTAGATGTATGATATTTCGTATAGATGGGTCGGAAGATGATTAGATCACCTTGTTGACATTTTCTAATGTGTTAGTCACTCAAATATAATCATAAAAATTTAGAATTTGCCCTGATTAATTGTTGTATCATATATTTAGAGAACTGCACGACAAACGTCAACACTGAATGATCCCTTCTTGACATGAAAACCCCAGTTTATCCTACAATAGTAGTAGGACAGCTTTTACATGCAAATCAAACTTGTTTGCTTGATATGACTAGACACCAGGGTAATTAAAAATGTTTTAAGATGTCTAATTTTTTGAGTATATTATATATAGTATGTGTCATTCATCAAGAGTATATGATTGATAAAACTTCTTAGTACAAATAGACCCAATTGTGTTGTTCTAATTTGGAATGAAGATGGTGACTAGACCGAGTATGTTACCTTGGTTTCTTAATTAGCGCCTTGCACATCAAGGAAATGCTTCTCCCAACATAACTTGAACGTTTGGCCGGATCCGTTTCAAAGAAGTATTGCATGATGTGCAGCTAAGGCATACTCTCAACAACTAATTGGAATAATATATTTGTACTATGTGAGGGTGTATAGTATATAGTAATAACAACAAACCTATTTGTTTGTTTATTACACAGGATTGCTAACTTAATATGATTAAAATAGTTTATTCCAATTAAAAAAAAGACTAATAATAATAGGATTGTAATTCCCTTGGAAGAATTAATCATGAGAATTTGATTCATAATGATTAATTAAAATTTGAACGGGATATGGAAGATCATAAGATGACATCCATGGTCTGATGTCAAGGTAAAAGGTTATGTCACTGTGGATTGTATATTGGAGATGCCTATGCAAAGTCATAGATATGGAGTACAAGAGCACATGGATCAGGGTTCTTTGCTTCTCGTAAGAGACAGGTTGTATGTGTAGTGATCTAAATATTGTTCCTCATATAATTGAGGTGATATTGAATTGCACATGTCGTGGGCTAATCATGTTGATGGTAAGTTCAATTAATAATGAGTCAACATCACTTTAGGGGTAGTGGGCTAGGGTGTTAGATCAAATAAGGAAATGCATGTTGGCCTTGTAAGACAGAAAGAATTCCCGCTTCTTTCATCCTAGTTGCATTTTCTCCTATTATTGGGGTGTGACAAAGTGGAAGGGAGATCCCACGTCTTTCTATAAATATAGTGGTAAGTATATCTCTTGCTTCGAAAGTTGGATAAGGGAATCAACTTTAAAAGTATTAAAAAGCAAGACGGCTTTGAATTAAAATTCTCTAATAAAAAAGCTTATATACACAAATACGTTTTATTGTATATATTCTAATAAGTGAATCTTTAATCTCAGATGAAATCCATGAAGCCTCTCAACATGCTTTGTAGGTCAACTAGATGATTGGACCGAACTATTCAGATTGGCTCAGAAACTTGGAGCGTGTTCTCTCTGCGGAGCACATCGGTTATGTGCTCACCAAGAACAAGCATGTGAACCCTAAGTCGAAGGAAGAACTTTAATTTAATGAAAATTTGATGAAGATCACTCACTAGTTAGATATTATATTCGGGGGTCCTTGTCCAATGTGCTTCAGAAGCAAAATATAGTCATTGGGAGCGCCCAAGATATAATGCCAAATCTAAAGGGAGATGTTTGGATACGTAAACCGTACTCAGTTTTATAACATAATTCGTTGCAATATTCAGTAAAAGACATTGGTTAGATATCACGTAATCAAAATGTTTGGTTACCTCTCTAAACTGGAGACCATCAGAGTAGAGATCGACGTAGACATGCAAACTGACTTCATTCTGCTGTCTTTGCTCAGGTCCTTCAATAATTATGCGGTATCATATCACATGAATAAATTGTGTTTATCTAATGTTGAGCTTGTGGATTCCTTAAAGCTTGTAAAGGACGTCATGCAGAGAGAGAACCCTACATGCTATGCAATGGTTGCATATGTCAAGGGTAAGCACGTTCGGAAATAGTGGTCCCAGAAAGGTCTGACCCTTAAGAAGAAGAAGAGTCAAGTTGTCAGTTCCTCCTCGTCCTCTCAGACTTTCACTCTCATGGAATCCAAGAAAGAGCGGATGCCCGTCATCACTATAAGAAGCCAAGGCACTGGAAGATAAATTCTCCAAACTACCAGAAAACCGTGGATGGAAAAGGGTAAATGTATCGCTCCAGTAAGTATAAAATCTACTTTCATCATTGAAACTAACTTTCTCATAGAACGAGAAGGTGGTTGTATTATTGATTCTGGTGCTTCTATTTATGTATGCAATGTGTTGCATCTGTTTCAAGAAACTAGAAAGCTCGAGGATGGAGAGATAGTCATCCAGATGGGATATGACACGACTGTTGCAGCAGTCGCCGTCAGAACTTCTAAATTGTCTTTAGCTAGTGAGATAGTCTTATTACTTAGAGAGTATCTTTATGTACATGAAGTTAGAAAAACTTGTTATATGTATCTAAGTTAGTTAGAAATGGATATGTGTTCTAATTTTGCAATAGAAATTGTCATAAGTCGTTATGATAAACATATTGCACATGGTTTCCTAACTTTTGATGGACTCTTTAAATTGTGCATTGATGAATGTATCATGAATGTTACATACACTACTGATAATAATAATAACCTCAAGCGATACAGAGAGGATAATAATCATTTAACCATGATTTTGCATCAAAAGCTTAGTCATTTATCTATTGATTGAATCAATAGATTGGTAAAAGATGGACCTTTAGGTTTTCACATCCAAAACTTATACTCCTCTTTCCCCCTATACAGGTCAGAGTAGATGACATCGACCGAGTTGGGAGAAGATATGAAGATGGCGAATAAAAAAATCTCAATTTTTTTCTCAAATATTTCTCTCTTTTTTAGATAGCATTTTTTTCCGCATACGATTTTTTTGTATGCTAGCCTTTTTTTAAACCATGGCCCACTTGGGCCATAATCAATCTGTGATTCGTCACTCTAAAAGTTGAAAATAGAGCTTTGTTCTCGAGAAATTAGCTGTATTTCTCTATTTTTTGCATTATTATCATTCACGCATTTAGAATTAATGTCTGCATTTTAGCATGCATATTTACATTAAATAAGAAGCCAAATTCCCTTGTAAATATCACATGTATATTCACCATATTTTCACTATTTTTATCTATTTTTCACTGACTCGGAATTGAATGAAATCAACTCTGTAGTGTACATATTACTAACACTAATAAATGAAAAATATAAAAAATACTAACTTGTAAAACTGACCAATAAAATCCAAACCCTAGTTTGAGACTAAGAGCCTTAAAACGTGAATATCTCTCTCATGCAGTCTCCTATGGACCCCTACTCACTTTTGAATTAATGTACATTCATCTAGGAGTGGATGTGTGGCTCCTTATGGTTCCCATTTCATCTTCATTGAACCTTCCCCTCTCACTATCTCTGTTGGTGGTTGAACCAATAAAGGTGCCTGCAGACTTTTAAATCTGCACGACCTCGAATTCTTTTACCAGTCGTTGGGTGGACCAGTCCGTGTCCCTTAGCCTCTCGCTATGACTTGTAGCATGGACTCCCCCCTGTCGGTATATTTTAAAAAGATTGGACTGCGGTAATCTTTCCTGGTTGGAGCTGATTGGGTCGATCTGCTAGCTCACTAGGTTGTTGAGGTAGCTGGGGCAGCCCCACGGATGACGAGGCATCCACGTTCGATGTCGAGTTTGTGCCCTGTCTCGAGGCCTCGCTTGAGGTCGGTGCTGTGCATTTTGATGAGAGCGATGACTTGAAGTTCTACGTCTGCAAGAGGCCTAGGTTGGGGGTAATTGGGGCATGTATGCCATCTGCAGAGCTGGTTTTTATGCATCCACCTTGTTCTATATTGTTGCTAGAAGATATAACGAGTGATGCGGTGGTAGTCCATAATGAGGGGAAAAAGCAGTTGTGTAATGAAGACTATTTCCTGGAATGTAAGGGGTCTAGGTGACCCTGAGAAGCAGTGTACGATTAAAAAATGGTGTTAGATTGGTATACGGATGTCATTTTCCTTCAAGCGACAAAGATACATGATCGGTTGGAGAAGATCTGGTCCTCTATTGAGGGGCACCTTTCGGAATTTAGGGCATTACCCTCTATGGGCAGTGCAGGTGGCTTGTTGGTGGCTTGGAGTGGTGATGTCATTTATTTACAATCCGAGATTCTAGAGAGCCAGGTCGTGTTTGTTCTACTTAGGAACAATAGTTCGAGGCTTCATACGATTTTATCATGTGTGTATGGGCCTAATGATTTAGAGGCTCGTCATCAGATGTGGGCAGATTTATGGCCAGCCAGGATTTTGTTGCATTTAGGGGCATGGCCGATTGGGGGTGACTTTAATGTCATGATATTTGATGCAGACTGACCGCTACTATGGGGTGGCCAGGACCGTGGTTCTCAAAATTTTATGAAGGTGGTGAGTGACTTGCAATTAGATATTCTTAATGCTTCTGACTGTCGTTGCACTTGGTGTAGCTCCCGTTCTAGATCTAGACTTGAGCGCTTCCTCGGCTCAGTGGATCTCATGTCTTGTTTCCCTTTGGCTGATGTTTCTGCCTTCCCTGTTCGAGATCGGACCACACCCCAATTGTGTGGAACTCAACAGAGTGCATGATCCCCCACACAGTTTTCATTTGAGAAATTCTGGCTCCTGGAGGTCGGGTTCAGGGAGTTGGTGGAGATCTTTTGGGGATTCGTGGTGGTGGATGGGTCTAAGGTTGTTTGCTTGTTCCGCAAGTTGGTGGAGTTGAGGAAGAAGTTATGTATTTACAAGGAGGTTCGGGAGAACCGTGTGGTGCGACGAACGGAGGCCTAGAGGGTGGCCTTAGAGCTAGATTATTTGGAGGATGATAGGGACCTCTCTGCGATGGAGTTGATGGAGAGGGATGCTGGTTAGCAGATTCTTCTTGAGGAGGACAAAAATTAGAGGTTGAATAGAGGCAGAGGTCTAGTAAGAAATGGATCAAGGAGGGGGACATGAACGCAAGGTTCTTCCACGCAGTCACTAGTGGCAGGCATCTTCGAATTTTATTCAGAACCTCTCCGTGGGTGGGGTACATGTTTTTTTTTGAAGTCAAAAGTGGGGGAAACACGTGTTGGTGTCCGCCCCAATTCAATTATACTAAAAATAAAAATAAAAGAAATACAACTTTAGGAATTTACATGAGCCGTGAATCAAGAACACCCCTCGATACAAGGACATTATCAATGCAAAATCTTTGACCTAAAAAATGAAGAGCATTTCTAGCCAGCCAGAGGGACCACACAATAGCCAACGGCTTAAGCAAATCCTTCCGCGGGCGCTGCCGATCCATCACCAAGGAAGCCTAGAAAGACTTGAGATTTTTAACAGAAACCCAGTTCAAGACATGATCGTCCCAAAGAGGAGACATGCAAGCACAGAGGAAGAACAAGTGATCCATTGATTCAACTCCAGTCCCACAAATGCGCAGACATCTGAAACAGTACCGAAAAATCTAGCATATCAATCTCTTGTCACAAGTCTCTTCCGTCTAAGGAGCCAAAAGAAAAAAAACTTATCTTCTCAGGGAGCCCAAGAGACCAAATGAAATCACAGTCTCTAACCAGGACATCTGACCTCAGAGGAGGTCTACAAATCATCCCATAGGCCTTTTTGACCGAAAAAGAGCCATCTTTCTAGACCCAGTGGTACCCCCATCCGAGGGCCCCCCAAAACTCTTTAGCGAGTCAAGTAAAAATCAAGAATTCTTCCAGACATTTCAGAAAAGTTCATTTATAATAAGGGCATCCAAATTCCATCAACCCAGTAGTTAGCCACCCTCACTTTACGATCAGCCGCCAAAGCGAAAAGACGAGGGAAGCGGCTGCAAAGCGGGCCATCCCTAGTCCAATCATTAACCCAGAAAGAAAATGAATCGCCATTACCCAACACAGGGTGGAAATGATCCTTAAAAAGCCGTAGAACCTTAATAACCCCAATCCAGAAAGCGGACGACTGAGAGCCCGGAGTGACACCCTGAACCGAAGGACGTGAAATAGCATAGATGCGTCTAACAATAGAGCAACAGATACCATCGTCTCTCCTCTAGAGTCTGCCAACCCACTTCAACAGAAGAGCCTCGTTCATCACGTCCAGCCGCCTGACTCCCCGACCTCCAATCGACTTCGGAAGAGTGACAGTATCCCAATCGACTAGGTGCAAACCACCACCATCCAAACCAGGCTTGCACCACAAGAATCTTCACATAAGCCTCTCAAGGTGCTTCCTAACTCCAGTCGACAGAAGGCAGGAAGACATGAAAACACTAGGATTGTAGATAAAACCGCCTTAACAAGCACCAAGCGACCATCCTTCGAGTGGAGAGAGGCCTTCCACCCCGATAGTTTCCTCTCCATCTTCTCAACCATAGGAAGCCAATCCGCCAACTTGATTCTGCTAGAGGTCAGAGGGAGTCCCTAATAGCGGATAGGGAGGGAACCAACCTCTGAGGAAAGCTCCAAGCTACAAATCTGCACCTCCTTTTCTACAAGCGCAAAAGGAACCATCGTGGACTTGGCGTGATTCAAGGTTTGGACAGACATTTCACTAAATATCTCCAAGGTGATCGCCATGCCATTAGCTTCCTCTTTCCCTCCCTAAATGAAGAAAATAATGTCATCTGCATATTGAAGGAGGGGGACAACATAACCATCAATCGAGTAGCCCCTCGTAATGTCAGAGCTCTGAACCCAGTCAACCATGCAAGCCAAAACATCAGAAGCGATAACAAAAAGCAACGACGCAAGAGGGCATCTCTGTCTGAAACCCCTCTAGGACTGAAAGAAACCTCCCTTTGACTGACCATTCATAAGGATCGCCATGGACGAGGTGGTGATACAACGCTTCATCCAAGAAATTCATACTTCCGGAAAACCCCTCCTATGCAAAGCCGACAGAGGAACCACCAATTCAACGAGTCGTAGGTTTTGGCAAAATCCACCTTCCAGGGCCTTTGTCCCCTTCCTCTTCCAATTCACGATGAGGTCAGAGGCCAACACCAAAGTGTTCGAAATCTACCTCCCGGGAACGAAAGCTGACTGAAGGGGAGAAATAATGTGCTACAAAACCCTCCTCAGTCTTACAGTGAAAACCTTCGCCATAATAAGATAAATTGCATTAGAGAGGGCTATCGGTCTGAAATCTCCCAATTCTTTCAGCTGCCTCATGCTTTGGAAGGAGGAAAATAAGCGACTTATTCAGCTTCCCAAAGCTTGCATCGCAACGGCAACACTCATCCACAACTTCCAGCACCTCACTGCTAACCAGATCCCGAAATTCCATGTAGAAACATATAGGGAACCCATCAGGACCCGGAGCACCGTTCGAATTGAGGTCCCAAACCGCAGCCTTTAGTTTCTCTACAGTGACCCTCTGAATAAGATCGTTGGCGTGGAAATGTGATAGCTGAGAGGCACCCAAACCAGCCTACCTCCAAGCTCGGGCCTCGCTCTCCTCGAGAACTACACAAAATGGACAGCAATCGCCCGCCCCATCTCTTTATCACCCTCGACCCTGATGCCATTCACAACGATTGAACGCATAGCATTACCCCGTCGCCTTCCACTGGCCAATCTATGAAAAAGCATAGTGTTCGCATCCCCCTCTCTGAGCCAAGTAATCCGCGACCTTTGCCTCTACTCCGCAACCCGCTTCTTGTCTTCCTCAAAGATCTTCTTATGAGCCTCCCCTCTCTGAAGTATCTCACCCTTGGTGAGTGGTCTGCCATCCTCCGTATTGTCAAGCCTAACAACCTTGCCCTCCGCCTCAACCCTACCAATACGCCGGACCTCCCTCGTCTCAGCCTTGAAGGCACATAGCTGCGACCGAAGAAGTCATCTTCTGAGCAAATTTAGTAGCCGCAGACCAGACACGGTGGTGGAAGACCAATGGGATGAGACCATATCACGAAAAGAGTTCTTCAAAAGCCAAGCCTTCTCAAATTTGAAAAAAATCTCTCGGCAGTGACGCTTTGCCAGAATCCCAAATAATCAGAGTGTTGTTCGATCTCGTTCTCATACGCGCAACAGAGGAAGAGAGAGGAAACAGATCAAACAACTCAACAGAGGTAAGGAAGAGGTCCAACCGCGAGCGGGAACCAGAGGACCTCCAAGTGCATTTCATGCCTGACGCATCCAGCACCTCTAATTCGAAATCATCAATGAGCTCGGCGAAATCCACAGAGCCCAGATCCTGGCCCCCACGAAGGCCCGACCGATCAGAGGATAGCAAAGTGACATTAAAGTCTCCATCCACCAACCAAGAAGTATCCAGGAAAATGGACCGAGTCACTCTCAGATCAGCCCAGAGGTCGTGCTGAGAGACGCGCATACAAAGCCCATAAACACAAGAGAGAGTGAGCAAAGAATGCATCCCGACGTACTCCAGACACTCTGTGAAGACATGAACGCCTCTCAACACCGTGCAGAATTCCCAAGCCAACTCCTTCCAAGCAAGCAAGAGACCACTTGCACTGCTAGTAGCATCAATAGAACGAAATCCAGAGAGCGAACTCACTCCAAAAGAAGCCCAGACATCAGCCGGGCAAGTACCCAGCTTCGTCTCTTGTAGGAGAACCGCGTCACAACCCCATTCCAAAAACCTCGATCCCAGCACCTTCTTTTTCTCCGGATCACCCAGACCCCTAACATTCCAAGAAAGAACCTTCATTTGGAACCAAAAGAGAACCCTCCCAGGAAAATAGCATAAGTCGACGATGCCACTAGGGCTTTATGCTCAGAGATCTGAGGAATTTCACCACGTGCAGCATTGGATCGTTGCCTTCTTCTGTACCTTTTTCCAGACTTTTGTCTACTAGGGCATCCACAAGAGATATTTTCTCCAAAGTATCAGCCCCACCGGTGCCGGTCAAAGGGTCAAGATCACCAGAGGCCTCTGAAAACAACATGGAAACCTCCATTTCCATCACAGGAGACTCCACACCCACCGGTGCCTACATCAGCAACAGCAAAATCGAGGAGACATGCTTCAAAGCGATGGAGGTCCACAGCTTCGGGAGGGGCCAACCCAAGCCCTGATGACCATTCCAGCAAAAACCGGAACCGAAGCAAGAGCCGATAGAAGAAGGGGCAACGATAAATCGACCCATGAGCCTGTCCCGGGCATTAAGCGGATTAACAACAAAACCCAGCCACATCGATCCAGAAAAGCCCACAAAAGAAGCAAAGGATTTAAATGGATCACAGGGGTTGCCTGATAAGGAGCAACCCGAGAAGAACCCACAACAAGGATCCACTTCTCTCGACCCGGAATCCGCAACCAGATGACTTGACAAAGAGGAGAATCAAATCACATTTTATGTAGTAACCAATACATCGCCCGAGATGGAAGGTGAAGCGCCAGAATTCGGAAATGCCTCCTCAAACCTCATGCCTTCCAACACCACACACTACTGACGTGTCCCTCCTCTAGAATCGGAGGTGGAATTACCCTCCCCAGACTGCTCCAGAGGCAGGACAAAAGTCACCTGTAGAGGAAACGAGAAGCGACCGACCTTCAACTCTGCCACCACCTCCATTGCCACTGCATCCAAACACTCCAAGAGCAGTATCGTGGCAGTAGGGTCCTGTTCCGACAGTCTGCCATCAACCAGAATATGAACAACCAATCGAAGACAAGAGATCGCCTTCTCCAAGCAAGGCTGAGCTTGGGAGAGAAAAGGGACCCCACTAACACGAGCCACATAACTGACAGGGACCACCTCTGCTCTATTAGCGAAATGCGACAATCTCCACTCCACCTCACTCACAACGGGAGTTTGGAGAAGAAGCTTTGACTGAAGGATGGAAAGGCCACGAACACAACACCAGTGAAGACCTAGGCTTACTGCATAACCCACAAACTCCTGACCGAAGACACTTGATAGAGTCGCCTTGATCGATGACGCTGATATCGAGTCACTCGCACAAGACCTAATCAATAATTGAGTGATCGCCTCCTCCGTGTGACCACGTACCACCTCCGTATAAGTGTGTACGCCATCGCGAGCCTTTGTAGCAAACTGACCAGGGACCACGCAAGCCCCAAGCATCGACGAGCGATGACCTTCGGTGCAGAACCTTTGCTCAACATGCCTCGACATAAGAGAACAGGAGACATGACGGTGACCCACCTCACGAGAAGCAACAAGGAGGCGAGGGGCACGAAGAAGTGAAGTGTCCCGCATCACCACATCGAAAGCACTTCTGCCTAGGCTTTTTGTAGGAAACAAAAAGCCAACCACCCGATCTTTCCTCCACCTCTCCAGAGCTTCCCTGAGATGCGGTCCACTTTCGCCTCCAAACCCTCTCTCCTTCCCAGAGCGCACTATCCTGTTTGTGAACCATCTTCTCCAGGGGGCAGGTGGGGTACATGTTGAGGGTCATAGTGAAATGGGTAGGGCTATAGTGGAGTATTTTCAGAGATTGTCGAGTAAGCCCTGGAACAGGGGTTGGCGTTGGCTTGGCAAGGGTGCATCCTCCTTGTCTAGCCACCATGACGAGCTTGTTAGGTACTTTTGCATGGATGAGCTGAAGACAACTGTATAAGAGCTCAACGTTGATGGGTAACTGAGATCGTATGTGTTTCTGGTGTTGTTCTTTAAGGAATTCTTGAGTATGGTACACTTGGACCTGATGGCAGTGTTGCATGAGTTTGCTTCGAGGAACCATGGATTTGACAGGATTAGCAAGGCTCTCCTTTTTCTTCTACCTAAGAAAGGACGAGGCTAGCAAAATCGAGAACTTCTATCCTATTGCAATCGCGAACGCGGTTTACTTCATCATGGCTAAGGTTCCGGCGAATCTTCGAGGTCTTTTATTGGAGGGTTTGACCGTTCCTACTCAGACGACTTTCTTTCATGATCAATTGATGATGGACAGTGTGGTTATGGCTTCAGAGATGGTGGGGGACTGGAAGAACATAGCCATAAAGGGTCTCCTTTGGGCGGTGGACTTTGCAAAGGCATATGACTGTGTCGACTGGGCCTTCCTTTGGTCGGTGTTGGCGAAGCAAGGTTTTTCGGAGTTTGGATCTCTTGGGTTAAGAGGTGTGTCACTTCGTCTTCTCTTGCTGTCCTGGTCAACGGGCGTCCGGAGGGGGGTTTATTCTAGCCCCATCGTTGTGTTCGTAGGGGTGACCGTTGGCATCATTGTTGTTTGTGATTGAGGCAGATGTCCTTGCCATTATGATTGATCAAGTGGTTCTGCGAGGGTGGACGACATGCTACTTGAGAGGTGATATCCTTCTTCCCTTGCTGCAATATGCAGATGATACACTTTTTGTCATTGATGGCGGTGGTGAGGAGGTCAGAGCCATGAGTTCTTTGCTTGAGGTTTTCGGTGAGCTTTCTGGATTGATGGTGAACAGAGCGAAGTCTGCCTTTGTGCCTTTCTCTCTTTCGGACTCCGAGATTGAGGAGTGACCTTTGATCTTTACCTATATGTTGCCTTGGTCTGCCTTTGACTTGCGGGCGTCTAAAGTATATAGATTGGA
Organism: Ottelia alismoides; assembly: GCA_037367405.1. NCBI lineage: Eukaryota > Viridiplantae > Streptophyta > Magnoliopsida > Alismatales > Hydrocharitaceae > Ottelia > Ottelia alismoides. The sequence goes on from JAZKJV010001771.1 coordinate 353,840, forward strand.
TGCTGGTGGTGAAGTTGGAATGGAAGTTGGCTGGATGGAAGGCTTCATGTCTCTCGCGTAGTGGAAGTCTTGTGCTCCTTAAGGTGGTTTTGGCAGTTATCCCAATTTTCTTCATTTCGTCACGAATTCTTCCAGTGTGGATACGTGTTGGGAAAAATAAGCGTTGTGTTTATTCCTTGAGCCCTAGACTCTCTTATATAGGGAGAGGTCTATGGGAAAATTACATATGGTAGACAAATGAAAAGAACAATAAATAAAAGATATAGTATCATAAACTAAACTTCTACACTCCTCCTTAAGATGGAGCATAAATATCTATCATGCTCATCTTGGATAAGCACTTCTGGAATGAACCCCGAAGTAAAGCTTTGGTAAGAATGTTTGTCGTTTGGTCTCCTGAGCTGACATGGGTTGTAGAAATGAAACCTTTCTGGATCATATCATGGATATAATGGCAATCCATCTCAATGTGCTTTGTCCTCTCGTGAAATGCAGGGTTGTTTGCAATGAATAATGCATCCTGATTGTCACATTTTAGTGACATGGGAAGAGGAACATCTATATGTAGATCTGTCAGAACTGCGCGAACCAACATTACTTCTACACATGCTTGGGACATATCTCTATACTCTGATTCAGCACTATATCTGGCAACTATTGTTTGCTTCTTGCTCTTCAATGAGAAAAGTGACTCCCCAACGAATATAGCAAAGCCCGATGTAGACTTCCTATCCTTCGGGTAACCTGCATAGTCTTCATCTGCACATGCTGAGATAGTAATAGTGCCCTTCTTTATAAACATCAATCCTGTAGCTGGAGATGACTTAAGATACCTTAGTATCATATGTATGGCGTCCATGTGTACCTGGCGAAGTTTCTCCATAAACTGGCTCACTTTATTTACTGCAAATGTAATATCTGGTCTGGTAATAGTAACATAAAGAAGCCTCCCTACCAGTTCTCTGTACCTTCTTTTGTCAACCTCCTCAGTGTCGTCATCATGCATCTTCATGCTTAGATTCATGGGTGTAGAAGCAGGTCGACATCCAAGCATACCTATGCCATTTAGCAAATCAGTGACATATTTCCTCTGAGTCATCACGAGTCCTTGTTCATTTCTAGCAAACTCCAATCCAAGAAAATATCTAAGTACTCCTAGATCCTTGGTAACGAATTCACGGCCCAAGAATTCTTTTTCTATTTTATTCCCTACATATCATCTCCTGTAATGAGTATATAATCAACATACACCATAATGACAATCATACCTCTTGATGTCCTCTGTACAAAAAGAGAATGCTTTGCATTTGACCTCTTGAACCCTTGCTTCTCAAGTGAGAGCTTCTGGAACCAAGCTCTTGGGCTCTGCTTTAGGCCATAGATCGCCTTATGAAGCTTGCATACCTGTACACACTCCCCCTCAATAGTAAACCCAGGTGGATGCTGCATGTAAACTTCCTCCTAAAGATCACCATATAAAAATGTATTTTTGACATCTAATTGAAACATGGACCAATCTCGAATCACAGCAATAGATAAAAGAATCTGTAAGGTAGAATGACGAGCAACAGGAGAAACGTATCAAGATAATCTACCCCATACATCTGATAAAGCCCCAAGCAACCAGTCGAGCCTTATACCTATCAATATTGCCATCGGTATTATGCTTCACCTTAAACACCCACTTGCAACTCACAATAGATGCCCCAGTAGGAGCTGGAACAAGACTCCAAGTACCTCTTGATTGAAGAGCGGCCTTCTCTTCCTCCATAGCCAGACGCCATCTATTATCAGCTAATGCTTCACGGTGAGTGCTTGGAATATTCACAATGGATAGAGCACCTACAAATCTCCTGAAATATCTTGCCATGTGCTCAAAGGTAACATGAGAAGCAATCGGATATGAAGCACATGACCTCTTCTGCTTCCTTAGTGGAATCGACAAATCAAGATCTGCATCAACTGTACCAACATCCGTGTCATCCCTTGACTATTCCTACTGAGAAATGCCGTCAGTACCATCATTAGAAATAATGTTATCAGAACAAACCTGGGGCATGTTTGATGATTGACCATGATCATGAGCAGGGGCTGGATGTCGACTGTAGTGGCGTGGTAGAGGAGGAACCAAAGATATGGAAGGTGGTAGAGGTGGTGGCGGTGGTGGAGATGGTGGTAGTGATGAGGATGATGGTGGTGGAGATGAAGTTTGTTGTGATGCATACAAGGGTGGAGGAGGAATATAGATATCATCATTTATATCTGATGGCACCAACCTGTCACCTGTAGGAGAGAAAAACATGACTGACTCAAAATCGTGACATCTGCACTGACATAATATCTTCGACGTAACGGATCATAGCAATGATACCCCTTTTGAGTCATGGAATACCCGACAAAATACATTTGACAGCCCTAGCAGAGAGCTTGTCAACCCCTGGAGACAACTGGTGAATGAATGCCACATACTCAAAGACACGAGGAGTTAGAGAGAACAACTCTTTGTTAGGAAAAATGAGGGAGAAGGGTATCTTCTCCCCCAACACAGACGAGGGCATGCGGTTAATGAGATAACATGCAGTAAGAACCACATCGCCCAAGAACGAGGGCGGAGCACAACTCTGGATAAGAAGCGTACGAGTGACATCAAGAAGGTGGCGGTGTTTTCATTCTGCGATACCATTCTGTTGGGATGTGTAGGCACAAGACGTTTGATGAAGAATGCCATGGGATGAAAGAAACTGAGATAATGTTCGAGTACAGAATTCATGGGAATTATCAGTTCTCACAATCTTGATAGAAATAGAAAACACATTCTGCACTTCTTTAATAAAATTCATAATAGTGATGCCCGCTTCAGATTTATTCTTTAACAGAAAGACCCAAGATAAACGACTAAAATCATCCACAACAACTAAATAGAACATGTGTCCCTGATGATCAGGATCACGACTTGGACCCCAAATATCAATATGAAAAAACTCAAATGGATAGCTACTGCTCCGACTCTGACGACCAGGGAAGACAGACCGATGATGCCTCCCTAACTGACAAACTTCACAATTGAACGACGAGCGGGGTGAGATCTAAGGAAGGACTTGACGCAGTTTCTGAAACGGAAAATGATCAAAGTGCAGATGCCATAAGTAAGGAGAGACAAGTCCGGTGGAATGAGATGATGCTCCAGCGTAAGGTGTATGGACCAGTCGATACAACCCGCCTTGCTCACAACCATTTCCAATCACATTGCCCGTGAGAATGTTCTGAAACATAAGAGATGATGGGTCAAATATCGCTCAACAATGTAGATCCTTATTAATCTGACTAATTTTCAGTAAATTCATTAAGAAATTAGGAGCATGGAGCACATTATGCAATTGCATGGAAGGAGTTAAGGCAATCTGTCCCTGTCCTGTGATGGGAGAATGAGTCTCATCTGCTATGACAATGGTCCTTCTTGGGGAAACTTGCATGTAGTATGTGAGTTGGTGTCTATCTCCACACAAATGATGTGTGGCACCTGAATCTACAATCCATTCTAAGGTACGTGAACCTTGGTATAAAGAAGAAGTGTGAGCACTACCTGAGGAACTAGCTTCTACAGTAGCAGCAACGTTCAAGCTGCTCTCTGAAACAGGTGGAGGAGTACTAGCTGGTAGCATGATATCACGTAGACGAGACACTAGGTCATCATGTCGTGGATCTGATGCTGGCATAGCCCCATGATGCTAGATCTGTTCTGCTGCACGGACAGATGCTGGGAAACCATGCTTAGAGTAGCATGTGCCTTATGTATGACCAATCCGACGACAATAAGTGCACTGTAATCCACGACCACGACCAACCCTACCACGTGGTCCTCGTCCACGAAAATGAGATGAATTGTCTCTTCCTCTAGAGGCTGCCATAGCAGAAGAATTTGGCACAATAGTAGGGATTGAGATGTTGATTCAGCTCAATCGTCGAAAGGCCTCCTCCATGGGAGGAATGGTAGCATCTGCCAGAATCTGAGAAGAAGCCGCCTCATATGCGAGTCAAGAAAAACTAGAAAGACTCCCACCATCGTATCATTCCGATATGTCTTCAATTGTTATGGAGTAGCCATGAGAGGTATGAAACTGTGAAGCCTCTCAAACATTCCCCTCAATGCAGTGTAGTGAGCATGCAGGGGTCGACCATTCTGCTTTATCGTGAAGATGTCATGCTGGAGCTGTAGGATTTTTGTCTCATTCTTGGCTTGTAAATACGTGGCAGCAAGAATGTCCCACATGGCTTTGGAAGTAGGTTTATGCAAGACATCATTAGCAATGTCTGGAATTGGAGTACCAGACAACCAGACCTGAGCATATGTATCATCGGCCTCCCATGAGGCATACAACCCTATTTTCTCCTCTGGCTCATCCTTGGTAAGAATAAGTTTCTTACCCATCGACTTGATTAAGCTTATGAACTGCATGGCCCATAACTCATAGTCGGATCCATCCATCTTCACAATAGGCGCAAGACCTTTGAAGGAGCTTGTAGTGGGGATCTCGATCTTGCTTTCTGACATTTCGATCAGAGAAAACTAGGGTTGTAGACAAGGTAAGTCTCGCTCTACACTGACATGATTAGGTTTAGTTGCATGTGTAGACCTCTATGCAACCAAACCCATCAACCCAGAAGCGAGCGGAGATTCCCTTATAAAGAGAACAACTGCCTAGGGGCGGTGAAACCCTAGGGACAACTGGCACATGGGCACAGCCGCATGGGCAGGCGACTGATATCGCCGCCCGCTACCCTTGTTAATTCGGTCAGATTAATGTCCAAATTAATTTAAAGTGTTCGTTGCAGTCGGATACGAGAGGGAATATCAAACCACTTAAATTAGATTCGAGTTAATTTCAAGCGGCAGATTTTTTTTTACTTGGTGAAGTCCAAGGTCGAACTCAGGGAGGCATCTGTCTCCTTAGATGAATTGATAGCAAAGTCCAATGTTCGATTTTTCAAGGAATTATTTTTTTTATCTTTTTCTATTTTCTGTGCAGACACATGCAATAATCTAGCCAATTCAAAATTAAATCAATTAAGATATCAAATTAAGTCCAAAAATTATGAAAATTGGCCAGATGATTAAATATGATGAAAATGAAATACCCTAATGTTTTTGGAATTTTTCGACACTAGATGAATTTACTGTGAATTAAACATGCAAGCAGGGTGATTTTCACTATTTTAATTTTAATAAATAGCAAATCACATTTTTTTCAGGAACAAAAATTATCCTAGATAGATCTAATGATAAGGAATCTAGGAAAATTGACAAACCTTAATTTTAATGTGAAATGAACCTATTAAAATCAAACTAAAGAAATCACTAAAGAATTTATTTAGGCCTCGATATGTGTGCAAATGACATGAAATTTTTATGCAAGGTTGAGTTAACTATCCTAAAGCTACTATGATTTTTTGAGAAATTTTATAATCACAGAAAATTAATTATTAATTAAAAGGTCCAAATGGGCAAAATATCACAAAAGTCAACCAATTAGTTAATTCAAAAATCTACTGCAATTACAAAAATGTGACAAGTGGCACAAAAGATATAGGACAAGTTACTCAACAATATGCAATTTTTGGAATTTCAAAATGATGCTAAATGACACCTAGGGATGTGTGCAAAGATAGGGATGTATTTGCAATACAGAAAATAAAATTACATAAAAAGAAACATGCTGACAGGGACTTAAATGCAATTACATATAATGTTGGGGGTGGAATGCAATTTCTCCACTAGGCACGTGCTCCTCACGTGGGGGCTGCTTCACAGGGACCTTTCTGTAATTTTGAAAAGCTCCCAGGGCCTCTGTGCAATTTACCCAGGCCGCGCGTGCTCCTCACGTGGGGGCCTAGGCTCGGGCGGCTTCGGAGGCTCGGGCGGCTTCGGAGGCTGGGGGCTTGGCTCGGGTGCTCCTGGAGGTCTGGAGTAAGGCTCGGTGTAGCCTCGGATGGTCCGAGCCTAAGGTCGAGGAAGAGGCTCGGACTTCGTCGATGTGGCGTGTTGAAGACCGTTGGATCAAGAGAGATCCAACGGTTGCTGGAAGGAGACACGAGGCGCGATCTGAAACCGTCAGATCTATGTTGATCCAACGGTAACTGGATCGCGATGGAGGGGGTGACGTGGCTGAATGCTGACCTCTGGATCACAGAAAGATCCTACGGCTCTCGACTGCTGCAGATGTTGGACACGTGGCGTGAAGTTGACCGTTCGATCAAGATGATCGAACGGTAGCTGGGGCTTCTCCCTCAATGGTCCTCCGCCGCTTGCGGAGGAGATGGTGGGGCTCCAGCGACGAGGCCTTGGCTCCGCCTGATCCTCCTTGCGTTGGTGAGGCTCTCCGAAGGGTCGAGATATCCCAGAAGACGTGCGGCGATCCGGCGAAGCTTCAGGTGATCCCAGGAAGGAGAGAGGAGCGTCGGAGCTCTCTGGCGATGAAGCTCGATAGACTCTCCGGTGATGTTCCGGCCAATGCATAAGATGGGTACCTGCAGGTGTTAGAAGAGTAGCCGAAGCTCGTGCGTGCTAGTGGAGAGGTGAGGATGGAGTGGCGAGGCCTAAAGCGGAGGGAAGAGGTTCCGGCGATGGTGCTCCGGCCAGGTGGCGGAGCTGGAGCTGATGGAGGGTTGAGAGTGTCATCGGAGGGTGCAAAACGTACCGCGAAGATTGGAGCTCCGTCGCGGAGCTCGGCAAGGTGAGAGCGAGGCGAGAGGATCACGGTGAACGGTGAATAAAAAGGGAGAAATCGAAGGAAAAATTGAAACGAAGATTAAACGAAGGTGGAGGAGATTACCTGGGGTTTGGAGCTCGAAGTTGAGGTCCAGATCGTCGCTCAAAGGGGCGGTAAGACCCTGAGCTCAAGCATCTGGTCAGAGGAGTGGCTGCGACACGGCGGTGGCGTCGCGGATCTCGCTGGAGAAGAACCCAGTCGTCGCTCGAAGAGGCACTCGATTGCTGTCACCAAAAGATCACTCTGAGCTCAAGGAACTTCCCTCAGCTGGTGGATAGGGCTGAAGTTGGCCGGAGGGCGAGTATTTAAAGGATGGAGGTCTCAGCCTGGCTGGCGATGGGGTGGAGTTCATGGAGTTCGTGGAGCGTCACTGGCGGTCGACGTGGGTAGTGAGGTCGCTGGCGAAGATGAGGGAAGAGTGGGGGTGAACGTGGAGGTGATGATGGTCGGCGAGAGTGGCTGAGGTGTGGCTGAGAATAGGAAGGGGCAACCCCTCCCGCAAGCTCGAGAACGTGGGAGAGAGGGGCGTTGGAGGTGGAAGACGAAGTCCCAGCCGTTGGATCCCTTGATCCAACGGCCGAGATCGAGGCGGGATGGAGCGGTAGGATTAGATCTGGGGTTTGGCGATCTGAGGGCTGTGGAGCGACCATGTGGCGCAACAGAGGCGAGGTGCGAGCGGGCAGCTCAGATCAGTCCTTGGCGATCGATCGGTCAGTTGAGATTATTGGGGAGCTAACGGCTCAGATGGAAGGGCTGAGAATGCGATCGAAGGGCTCAAGATGTGACGCGTGGCGCACTGTGGGCGAGGCGCTAATGGATGGCTCAGATTTGAGGCGGGAATGATCTGACGGTGGAGAAGATAGATGCACGTGGAGAGCATCTGGTCGTTGGATAGAGAAGACTATCCAACGATTGAGAGGCGCGGCGGCTTGGGCAAGGGGAGCGGGCGGCGTGGCACAACCAGAGGGTGCCACGTGGCCGGCTGTGATTGTCCGAAATAAGAAATGAAGTTAGGGAGAGAAGGAGGCCGAATTTGGAAAAACTCAAAACATGAAAGTTGTAGATCTTGATGAGATCCACAAGTTTCATGTTGACCAAAGACGGAGATGAGGTCAACTATGATACAAAAATATAGGGATACAAATATACATATACATAGTATACAAAGAGGCCCAAAAACCCAACTTTTTCATACGAGTCCAAATTGGATGAAATTAGTCTCATTTTAAAGGTCTTTTAATATGTATTAATCTGAAAGTGAGTAGACCTATTTTGGAGTTGGTATGAGGGATCTATGGGCATTTTATGGTCCAAGGGCTTTAGGGCTTTATTGGTGCTTTTACAAGGGGATTCCTGTCTCTCTTCCTTATATTATTAACTAAGGTGTACATAGTACAAGGGAGAGCTTATTTTGATAAGGTAAATATTTAACAAGGGATTTTGGCTTCTTATTTAAATGCAAATGGAGTGCTAAAATGCATGTTTTATGTATGCATGTATGAATGCTATTTATGCATTATAAAGGGAAATATGCCTCTATTTACTCGGGAACAAGGCACTATTTTTAACTTTTGGAGTGATGAATCACATATTCATCAACCCCCTATACTTAAACCTTGCTCGTCCCCGAGCAATTAAATGAAATGCAAGAATGAAATGATTTTGGGTTCCATACCAAGGTCATGAACAAAAGTTAAAAATGGAGCTTGACTCGACCTTTGGATTAATTGTGTGGCGGAACCTTATTTGGACCTGAATTTAAGACCTAACAGACTTCAAGTTCCACAAGTCTTCTATTCAAGACGCCTCAATAGTCAGGTCAGAACAAATCCTCAAACACAAATTTCTGATGACTATGATGCTTACTTGTACTGTGTAAGTGAGATATAGCTCTCCACATCAGAAATGACTCGGAACCAGCCTCCTCTAACAAGGTAACTCAATAACCCGGTCCAGTAACTCTTTCCTCGAGGAGCGGGGTAGTCCCTTCTAAGTTCAAGTGCGACCAACTCAAGAGGAGGGGTATAGAAAAGAATGGACGGTAGCCAGTGTAGCTACCTATCCCGGGATGCCTGACCAGTGTAGCCAAGTCATCCAGCTGCATTTTCTTTGCTAATATACAGATTCCGACATGTATTATTTTTTTCACTTGGACCTGTCTGATTTTTTGGAGTTTTTGCTTTTTTTTTCACACTCATACAAGGTGCATCATGTACATCAGGAGTTTTTCCTCTTGAGTCAGTAGACTATCCCTCTTTTGAAGCATTATTGCAACCCACAGCATCCCGTCCTTAGATGTCAACACCATCAGATTAGGTTGAGATGCACTACCCTCCCTAGAGGAGGACGGATGTTTCCACCCGTGTGCTACTCCAAGCTAAAGGATTCTACCTCCTCACCACCTCATCAATGAAGAGCTACGTGCATAGTGTTTGTCCAAGTTAGGTCATTGTCTAAAAGAATCCTGCGTATGCACGAGACATTCTACTTAGCATAACCAAGATGACATGTGAACATAGACTTGCAGACTCAAAGAATTAAGTCACTTGACCTGAGAAATATTAACTCCAGTTCCTATAAGGTTCCTCTGAACTTAGGCGGATTAAGGTCAAATCAAGTCCATCCTTAATATCTACTCATAACTTGGTTCAGAACCCACTAGCTTTCCACCTTGCATATGCAAGATATGCAGATGAGATGCAGATGTCATGCTATGAAGATGAATGAAAATGCAAGACTCTTTTTCTTTTTATATGCAGAGATGATATGCAAGAGTAAATAAGAAGCCTATTTTTATTTTCATTTTTCATTTTTCATTTTTCATTTTTCATTTTTTACCCACCCGTAATTATTGCAAAAATATATACAAAAGTACGCTAAAATACGCGAGTACGAGCTATGGGTAAAGTATATATGTGAGCTATACACGCCCCCCTATACTTAGCATGTGCTATGTCCTCAGAGCACGAAAAGCGAGGAAAAAGACATAGCTCGTGCAAAGCGTAGGAGAGCTAAAATAACAAAAAGTATAGAAGTCGTCCCGCCCCCCTATACTTAGGCTATGGCAACCTAAGTGTAGAAGAAGATCAAAAATGGGGCGGGCGAGGTTAAAAGGGGAAATGGAGGAGTATATACAAGGCAGGCATCGATCCCCCCTATACTTAGGCTCTGGTCAGCCTAAGTATAGGACAAGAGTGAGTGTGAGAACCGATGAGATCTAGAGAATATACAGTGAATGGTGAAGAGACTCGGATCATTCTCCCCCCTATACTTAGGATCTGGTCATCCTAAGTATAGCCATAAAATGAAATGATATAGAGCCGGGTTGAGTGATTCGAATCACTATAGAGGGAGGGGAAATATATACAAGGAGAAATGAGAATATACAAGGATTAAGAAGGTTTGTGACGAACCTTCTTGCGGGCACGAGGAGGTAAATAATATACATATGTGTCGCTGTCGGAATCGTCCTCAGATGAATAATAGTGAAGTGTAGAGATTGTCCAACGCGGTTCGACTCACGGCTGCTTGCTTAGATACGGCTTAAGAACAACCGAACTGAGCTCACTCATATAAATCACCTTATCCGGACCCGATGAGGATTCCTATGATAATTCCTTCTCCGGAATGTTGAAGGAAATTTTCTTGGTCGGTTTTCTAGAACCTGAATCATTGAGAGGGAGATGAGAGCGACGCGCCTTGAGAGGTTCGAGGGAACACCTCGAGGAATCAATTCTCGACTTCCTCTCACTAGATAGCCGACTAGAAGAAGGAGCAACCGTGTTTTTATGTGGAGTCAATTTAGTCTTAGTTGTTTCCTTTGACGGTCCAGGATGTGGTGCGGTGCTGACCATGGGATCCTCATCAGACGAGTCACCATATAGATTGGAATATTCCTGAAGGGTCAACACGCGTCTCGGGAAGGAGCTAGTGGTCTCAGTTGGCTTGGCATTATTGGGCTCTTGTGTCGGATCATTGAAATGATCAAGGCAATCCTCAAAGGTCGTGTCCGACTCAATGATAGCTTCTGGTCGTGAGTCCTCCGTAGAAGCTGTCACGGTGGTGGTGCAAGCAGTTGATGAAGTAAAGGTGTGGGGAGTCTCTGATCCAACGGTTGTCCGGAAAGTCAGCTTCTCAAGTGTAGCGGAGAAGTGGGACTCATCTAACTCTCGATGGTCATACTCAGCGGATGTGCGGGTCACCTTAGAGTAAAGTTTATCAAAGAACGGATGAGGTCGAAGTGCTCCCAATGCTGTAAAATCGATTTCTCGAGTCTCACAATCTATAGTCGCCTTAGCCAAGGCTAAGAACGGCTTCCCAAGAATAATCGGAGACCGGGAAAACTCTCCTCGGTGCTCGATGTCAATGATCGTGAAGTTCACCTGGAGTAGAGCACCTTGGAAAGTAACGATGACTGAAATATTTCCTCTCGGTCGTTTGACGGATCGATCAGCCAGCTGAACGATCTCTCTTGACTTTCTGATTGGCCCGAGTTTGAGCTTGTCAAACACAGAGATCAGAGATCGGAGGATATTTATTCGGTGAGTCATCATCGATTCTTGCATGGGTAAAGATGGTGTCTTTGATTTCACATTCAACTCGGGGCAACCGCTTCACTCTGCGGCTTTTGGTCTTTCTCCCCATCACCAAGGAAGTGGCCATAGACACTATATGTCTTTCAGTCCTTGTCCTTTTATTGCCCGACCTCTTGGGCATCAATTTACTTCTTACAAATCATTTGAGGTCGGGGAAGTGATCTATGGCCTTTATTAAGGGAAGTTTGAAAATCAATTCTTCATCGAGTGCTTCCCTTAGGGTAGGATCCAACTTTTTTAAATCATTTTCAATTTGTATGTGAGTTTTTGGTTTTTCAAATGTTTTTGGTTAATTTTTGGTGGATGCATGATCAGACTCTGGATTGGGTAAGTGGTTAGTAGAAGAGGGAGGTAGAATGGACTCCAGCTGTACAGACGGTGTGGGTTCCCCTGATGCTCGTTCGGTTTTCAACATCAAATCTACTTACTTCCTTTTCCACTTTCATACTCAGACTGACAGAAATTGAGTGCAATATGTTCATGACATCTCTCAACTCGTTACCCAATGATTCATTTTTCTTGATAAGTCTAGAGATGTCATCCTCACAAAATTCTCATGACAAATCATGGGAGAGTTATGCTCAATGGAGGATACTTGCTGAGATATTGGGGTCTCATACTCAACATACCTAGACTCTGGCATGTAATGTTGGGTCGAGTATGGACCATCCGAATGGAAAATTTGGTCGGAGCCTCCATGGTGGAGTCAATGAAACATGGACTGATAAGTCTAGGTCATGAGTCTAATCTGGTAAATGTATGGGCTCTTTGAATGAAGGCTGGCTAATGGAAGCTTGATCACTAAAGTCAATCAAGTCTGCAAAATCATTATGTGCAGTCCCTCTCCATTCGGATTGTTCGATCAAACCATGTTATGCCCTAAGGTCAAGTCGGGATGCATATATGTAAATTGTTGTATGGTCCCTACTTGAGGTGAGAATGAAGTATGTGGGGCATATAATTTTGCCAATCATCTGTCTCAGCCAGTGGCTTGCTCTTCATTCGATTCTTTGATTCTAGCAAGCTCTCGAGAGTAAGGACAGTCAGCCCAAGAAGGAAGTGGATCCCGGAGTGTCAGAATATGGAGTAGGTGAGAAATGCGAAGAAGTGGAGAAGGTCAGTTGAAGTTCTGACTTCATAATCGGGTTGAGGTGGAGCCGACCATGGGTAAGGGTCTCCCGTGGTTGACGAAGGATACATGGAAGAATAAGAAAGGTAAAGATGATCAGTATATGGCCGATGAGGAATGACCAGAGGTCTCAAAGTATGGGGGACCAATATCCCGACATCTTGAAGAGGAAAGGATGAATGTAAGAAGATTGAGGTAGAAAACGTGCAATTACACAGGATAACACACACGGACAGACACAAAGACAAACGCAAGAGCAAACCCCGAGTTCACACTCAACACGGTAAAGGACACAAAACCAAGTCCAATTGGTCTTGTAGATTTTAAGTGTGATTTTCAAGCAAGATAGCAAGGATTACGCGGCTATAGGGAAGTCGGCTCAGAGCCGGATGCATCTTCCCTGTTTACCTGTCGCCTAAGATACCGTCGGTCCTTCCTTTCTTCGCTCCTATCCCAAGTCGATGGATTCAAAGACCACTCCCCTATCTACCTGCTAAAGCAGGCGGAGGCTGACAAGGCCGGAACTTCACCCCGGGGGTTACTGCAGCTTGTCGCAAAGTACCACAATTCGCCCTAAATACCTGAGACAGGCGGAGCTACTTGGTACTAGTCAGTGAACCTTAATTGAATTCAACTTGTGAATATTTGCTAAGATTCGGACACGGATATGGAAGGCGGAGATTTGGGCTCTACCTTAAGGTGTTCACACACACTCAAGTACCCTCACTCAGCCTGAAAACAAGGTCGGGGATTAATCTCCTGCAAACATTTTCCAATTTTTATTTATTTTTTTGGTCAATAGTGTTTAGCAGTCTGGTTTAAGTTAAGTTATCACTTTGTTAGTCAACCACACAGCACGCCTATCGTCCAGTCCCAATTTCCTTTTTAATTTAAATGTGAAAAACAGAGGGGGAAATTCGAGAAAAGCCGATGCAAGATAAAAACAATGATGTTATGCTGAGTTCAGGAGACTTACAGTGATCTCTTCGCTTTTTATGCAGGATGCAAACAGAATTGAAAACGTTTTACACTAAATGCAAATGCAAGCGATGAAAGCCGCTCCTAGACAAGCAGTTCTATTAGCGATGGAAGAACAGTTTGATTTAGCTAAGTCCTGCGGTCTAAGTGCGTCTTTTAAGTGATTTCTGTGGGTCCTAAAAATTACGAGCACAAGCAATTCCTAGATTGGCTCGAAGAGCCGCTAGTGCAAGCTAAATTACCATTCACCCACACAGCACACGGGGACACAGTTTTCACTATATTTACACGTGCGAGAACCAAACGGAACGGCTGGAAATAATGCGAAAAAGAAATAAAGAAATAAAATGACAATTACAAATCCCCTCTCTATTCACTCAATAAATTTAAATACTAGATCCTCGAAGCATCTTCGACTCCTCGCGTTCTCGCACAGAAACAGATTGAGGTCAAAGAGTGACATAGGAAAAAATAATGCAAAGAAATAAAAGAGAGAAAATAATCACAAGAAAATCAGGGGTCAGGACTACCCGGGGATAGAAAATCAAATAATCAGAATTTCACTACAAATTAACCTAAGCAGTGCCTCCCCAGCAACGGCGCCATTTTTGATATCACCGCCGCTACCCTTTGTTAATTCGGTCAGGTTAATGTCCAAATTAATCTAAAGTGTTCGTTGCAGTCGGACTAC